>OZ021721.1:15578948-16178948 GCA_963978545.1 Linyphia triangularis
ACTTATCCACAACATTTATTATGTACAGATTATCTATTAATATATTACTACTGTTAGGACTTGTAAATAATATTTTCCAATTGAAGTTTTCGTGCATAAATTCGTATATTAGAATAGCAAATTATAATTCGAGGTAAAATAAAATTTAAATACAGTTATAATATGATAGCTGTTATTATAAATGTCTTAACAAATACATACATAATTTATGAATAAACAGTCTGTCACTGAGATTAAAATGAAACTTATTACACACAAGAAACGTGTTGCGGCAAAGTAATTCTTGGATGAACTTAACACAGCATTAATCTATCGATGCATTAATCTAGCTTGGCCTTTAAGTCATTATGTCGGTTACTTTGTATGGGCGACAGTTGAAAATGAGTAAAAGCATTTTGTTTTCAATAAACATGATGAATTTTTGAATGGATCCGGGGTTAAAGAAAACGAAAAAAAAAATTTGCATCAATATAATTCGCCTTGTTTTTCTATAAAGTTCATGCCAGAGAAAAGGAAATATCCGCTATTTATCTTGGAAGAAGGATAATGTGACCGAAATTGAAGTCATAAATTCATAGTAATTTATTTGTGGAGTATCTCTTGAGTCTTGACTCTCTCATCCATCTTTGGAGTCAGGACATAATGGTCGATAGCCAAAACTTGACGTTTCTTATATTACGTGAGACTTGATAACGTACAGAGGTTAGATAATATTTTTTTTCGTTGGAATGATGGAAAAAGACTTCACGTGCATCAAAACAGATCTATAGGGGAGTATCTAAAAAATTCTTTAACTCTAAATTATGTATGCCTTTGTATTGATACGCAGGTCCTTATTTCCCATAAAGTCTGTACCTAGGGCCTACGAATTTTGGGGGCCCCAAAATTGTCTAAAAAATTCTTATGTAAAGGATAAATAATAAGAGAAAAAATTATATGAAAAAAGAAAAATTAAATGCGAGTTCTTAAAATGTATTAAATTTGAAATTACCTTGACTGGAAAAGTTTATTAGTAAATAAAATAAAAATAGATTAAAAAAAATTTAACAACACAAGTAGTACTTAAACTACATCAGGTGGTCCTCGCAGAAGCCAAATGTAGTAGTCTCTTTAAATGCATCACATATATCAATTTATTTTAATTATTGAATTAGAAGCTTTAGATACGCTTTAATTTTACGCAACCACAGACATCTAAATTAAATTATCATAAGAACTACAATCTAATCTTCACATAATTGAAGTGAAGAAAATATAAAAAAGAAAGATTGAAGTTTTCAACTTCAATTTATTGTCTTAAATAAACTAAAAACAACAACATTATTTTGCATAGACCATTCCCGAATTGTGATTAATCACTTCAATTTAATGATTGCTGTATTTGTATAATCATAGAAATGGTATTTTACTTGGAACATTTCAAAATTTTAATAATTTCACTAAAGAGTAACATTGTTGCAGATTAAAAATGGAATATGGAATAGAAAGTAGGGAACCACAAAGTAATTATTATAACACTAGGAAAAGAGAACTTGAAAATGATTATAGTCGTTATGAATAGACGGTTTTTCAATTTTGAGAGTGTTTGACTAGTAGCTACGGCAGTCAATATCAGAGTATAATCAATTACATATTTTCATAAGTTCCATTGTTTGCATTTGTTTAATTTTGTTTGTTTATCATAACGTATGAAATTAAAATTGAATTATTGTCTAACTATCAATATTTTGTTCAATGCACATGATCAAAGCCATAAAATGATAATATACAGGGTGTTTGAAAACGATACCTGATTTTAAATCGTTATAGTTATAAAATCAGTTGATTCTTTTTTTAACACCCTGTATTTTAATTACTTATTAGTCCTTAAAAATATTAATATATTGGCATTAATTTAATCACGACGGTAATCAAAATTCATTAATTTTTAAATTATGCCAACAATTATCAATACTGTCCCATCTGCTATGTTGTGCCGATAGTAATCGGTTTTTTAAATCGGGCCTTGTTGATACCTCACATGTGTTAGCAAGGCATCATTTAAAACTTCATCGGGCACATCATTTTAAATGTTTATTGAATAACAGAAAAACAATAAAACAATGCATTTAAGCGAATCAGATTAAAGAAAATATTTCACTTGGAGAGACTAGTTAATAATCTAAATATTCTGAATGTTTTGTATTAAATATTTTCAGAAAAAAAATAGATATTTCAACTGCGATGCCCTAATACTCTATTATGAATGCTTGCAGAATACTGCAATAATATAAGAAATTCTAATTTCATCAGTGACCAAATATAGAAATTGTATCTAGTTTCTAATGAATACCAAACTAAGATTAAAAATATTGCTCTAATGGGTGATCTTAAGGTTAAGGACGAATCAGATTAAAGAATATTTACATTTCACTTGGAGAGACTAGTTGATAATCTAAATATTCTGAATATTTTGTATTATATATTTTCAAAAAAAAAAAAAAAAAAAAAAAAAAGACATTTTTAACTGCGTCGTCCTAATACTCCATTATAAATGCTTGCAGAATGCTATCATAATATAAGAAATTCTAAATTCACCAGTTACAAATATAGAAATTTTGTCTACTTTAATGAATATCAGACTAAGATTAAAAATATTGCTCTAATGGGTGATCCTAAGGTTGGTTGGCTGATTAAATTGTAGTGGTGGCGCAAGGGCAACTCGTGGATCATACTGCGCCAAGGGTGATGATCTTAATAAATTAGAAGTAAATGAACGAGTGCAAAGAAAAGAAAGGGTTTAATTAAACATTTTAGTAATACGCTAATGTATGCGTTTAGAGTCTCAAATTGACAATGCTTTTTGATCCCCTTAGAATACTTGCGCATTAATCATGAAATAAACTGAAACAGTTTGTTTAATAATTGGAAAACCTCGAATTTTTCTCTACATAGTTGTACGATAGTGAGATACTTTCAAACAACAGCTATTGAAAAACCCTTCATTCGTCGCTTTTAAATTTGAACTGATTATACAAAAATATTAATTGAATATCAAATGTGCGAGTTAAAGAGGTGGCATAGAGAGATTTTACTTGAAATAAGTAGCTGCTAATTTTCATTACAGGACATAAAATTATTTAATTTGTTATTGTCATAACGCAAATAGGCACCAAAGCAATTTATTCAACTCATGCTAGTCTAAGCAATCATTTAAGTTTTATTACAGTATAATATTCTTGACTAGCCAATTTCTCATGATGAATTTTCTTAAAATTGTCAGAGTTAAAAAAAAAAAAAAGGCAAAAATCAAATGTCTATGTACAGATTATTTTTTATACTACTTATGTTCTTTCCAAAACTTAATAGACAGTTAAAGGTAAACTATTCAGATATTTAGGTAACACAAAGTATCACACTAAACATTTACATTCTAACAAATTTCCTGAAATGTGTGCGGTCAGATAGACTAAAGCATTTTTAATGTTTTGTTGACTACACCTCTAGTGTTTGTATTTTAAAATGTACCAATTGAAAATATCATGATAAAATGCTATATATGTTAAAAAATATTCTTAGGGCATCGTCCAGTGAACCAACTTTTTTTTTGTTAAGCTTTATGCATTTTGCCCTCTGAAAGAGGAGCAGATTATTTTTTAAACATAATCATTAAATGGTAATGTTTTTTGAAATGTAGTAATGTTATGGTAATAAAATTTCAGTTTTCTTTGAAAACTTTTTTGTACTCCTTTTATTGTTTGATCTATCATAATATTTATCACGTAAATTTTATTTTCAAAGATGTTAACGGTTTCTTTTTCAACTTAATGCATTCCCCCTTAAAATTTTTGAATGAGCAAATTATTTTGTAAATATAGTTTCACTAGATAATGTTTTCAGTTTTCATAAAACTTGATTTAAAAAAAAAAAAAAATTGAAAACTTTTTTATGTTCTTTATTATTTGAGCTATCATTATTTCAATCAAGTAAATTTCATTATAGATGTAAATATAAGGGTTTCATTTCGCTTCATGACTATTTTCTAAATTTAAACTTATATATTTAAGACATATGCAAAAGAACGTCAATCAAGTTCACTAACTTGAATATTTATGTATACAAATTATATAATCTTATCATGCATGAACATAATTTTAGTTGCTTCGAGAACGAATTTTACCAATATTTTAATACTATTATACAATTTTAAAATTGGCTCAAACGTTATCTTTCGTGAAAAGGTGTTACAGTGTATGGAAATTTATCACTTATAATTAGTTCTTACTATATTATAATTATACTGTTGTATAATTACTTATACATAATATATATTTATAAGTTATAATTAGTTATACTGTGTTATAATTAGCTCATATATGGACTACTTTTCCAAATTGTTTTTAGTAAAATTTTTAATAATTTTTTTTTTTTTCTTAGTTTTTTTTTTTGTCAAAAGCAAACGACAAACTGGTCCATTTCATAGAAGTACGATCCCTATTACGCTATCACTCGGACATATTAGCAAACCATACTAAGCCCTAGAAGAGATTTGTTACATTGGATACCCGCAAGTTGGCGTTACTCCCAAAGCGATTTGCGACAAATTTATATTCCCTCCCCCACTCCACAAAGATATATATGGCCTCAATCAGTTTTTTGTCAGTGAAATAGATTTCATGTAGGTATTCGCATAAGGAACAACACAGTTTTTGTAGACTATCCATCAAATGCTCCACATCTTATCTGGAAGGCAGACAAACGCTGCATGGTTTTAGGTGATTGCAAACACTTCAGGAACCATGAAACATTTTTATAGGTTTAACATATCTTGCTTATTGGGAAGGGCTCACATGCTGAGTTCCTTTTTTATATTAGCCTTACATTATTGCGTGTCGCTAGTAGACACTTAAGCGATAAAATATCACTATGTGAAATTCCTCACTTAGTAACCATTATGTTCGTTCTTGGGCTTTAAATCTAAATGAAATGTGGTTTCGGTCAGACTTCTGGATGTGATCTGCCGGATTGAACTCTTTATTTATTACATATTTATTCACGTTTCGGAGATCGCACAGCTTAACAAACGTTGATTCCGTGAAGGATAATTGTTGTGTATGTAAAATCAGGATTAATTGAACAATTCATGTCAGTGATAAACAGCCTGTC
This sequence comes from Linyphia triangularis, assembly GCA_963978545.1. NCBI lineage: Eukaryota > Metazoa > Arthropoda > Arachnida > Araneae > Linyphiidae > Linyphia > Linyphia triangularis. The sequence goes on from OZ021721.1 coordinate 15,584,094, forward strand.
ACACAAAGTTACAGGAAAGATAATGGTGTGGACATTATTTAATTTAACTAGAATATTACTTTATGCATTTTCTTCTGCAATTTTTGCTCCACTTATTGCTATAAATTCAAGCGTTTTTTCCTTCTCGCCTTAAGGGATCACACTACCTTTAAAATTCAAAACTTTTTGATTTTCAAAAACATATTTATTTTTTGACCTATTTCTGCTGGGCATTTTGATATAAAAATTTTGTTCTTGTCATTTGAAAAAAAAGAAGAAAAAAAAAGAGAACATACTGCGTCCGTGAATTTAAACTGCATTTCTCAATTTTTTTTTTTTTTTTTTTTTTATTATCTATCTCTCAAGATCCTGAATGAACCGTTTAATATTTTTTGCTTGACATTTTTAGAGAATATGTATTATTATATATATGGCTTTTGATTGCTACTCAATTTAAGTAAATATTTTCATTCATAGTTTTAATCTTTGCTCATGACACTAGGACATATTTAACAAATTTGGTATATATATATATATATATATATATATATATATATATATATATATATATATATATATATATATATATATAAATTTTATTCATATTTTTGAGCCATATCATATGGCTCTTGCCATTTAAAGTAAAATGAAAGAAGAATGAAATTAATTAACTGGGTAATATTTTGTTCGGTAAAACATATTGCGCACAAGTGACTAATTGCCATTTTAACAATGTCTCGGTAAAAAATATATAAAGTATCATGTAATAATGGTATTTGTAATAATATTTTTTTCTTGACATTTTTAGAGAATATGTAGTATATATATGGCTTTTGATTGCAACTCAATTTAAGTAAATATTTCCATTCATAGTTTTAATTTTTACTCATGACACTAGGACATATTTAACTAATATGGTATAAAAATATATTAAAAAAAAAAAAAATATTCATACTTTTGAGCTATGCTATATGACTCTTGCCATTTAAAGTAAAATGAAAGAATAATGAAATTAATTAACTATGTAATATTTTGTTCGTTAAAATATATTGCGCACAAGTGTCTAATTGCTATTTTAACAATGTCTCAGTAAAAAATATATAAAATATCATGTAATAATGGTAATATTTTTGTCGGTAAAAAAAAAAAGTCTAGTCTATAAGTCTTAGTCATCAAAGTACAAATTAACGCAATTGTTAAATAAACCTGATTAATTAGTGAATTTAAACATAGTATGATCCCTTAAATTCCTAATGAAAAGTATTTTAAACTATCTTAACTCCTTAATGAATACAAATTTAATGTTCATAGATCTATTAGCCAATGTCTAACTTATTAATAACATTTTTGGAATCTCACAAGAGTGCGAAAATATAGTTATTATTTCATTCATTGTTTTTTTTTTCTTTCTAATCAAGTAAATAATAGTTCTTCAATTTGCATGAAGATTCTGTGCATACCAATACATTTATATTTTTGTTTATTTATTTTGTCGAATGTCTGAAAACATTTTAATTATGTTCCTCAAAAGTAATCTATCGAAAAGTAATCATATTTAATTCAACTAGAATATTACTTTATGAATATTCTTATGCAATTTTTGATCCACTTTTTGCTATAAATTAAAGCATTTTTAACTGCACACGTTACGTTCCTAATGAAAAATATTTTAAATTATCGTAACTCCTTAATGAAAACAAATTTAATGCTCATAAGCATATTAGCTAATGTCTAACATAGTGTCAATATTTTAGAACCCTCACAAGTGTGTAAAAATATAGTCTGCCAATTATTTCATTCATAGTTTTTATTTTCTAATCAAGTAAAGAATAGTTTTTAAATTTGCATGAAGATTTTTTGCATGCTAAAACTTTTACATTTTTGTTTATTTACCTCATTAAATCTTTAATAGCATTTTAATTCTGTTCCTCAAAAGTAATCCATCTAAAGGTAATAATATTTCATTCAAATATAATATTAATTTACGCATTTCTTCTGCAATTTTTGCTCCACTTATTGCTATAAATTTAAACATGAATTTACTACACACGCTAAACTTAAAATGAAAAATTTTTTGGGCCCTCACAAGAGTGCGAAAATCTAATTCACCAATTATTTCATTCGTTATTTTTATTTTCTAATCAAGTAAAGAATAGTTTTTAAATTTACACAAAGATTCTTTGCGTACCAATACTTTTACATTTTTGTTTATTTTCCTCTTTGAAGGTTTAAAAACAAGTCTATCTCAAATGTAATTTATCGTTAGGAAATAGTTTCAAATATTATAACCATGACTAATTTGAGAAAAACAATATTTTCGTTGTTTAAATCGTTGTAGCATCTCCAACAGAGTAAAACGTGCAAAATATTGCATTAAAGACTATTCATACCTTACTTTTGCTCTACTGTGGCCATATTGTTCATAGTTTACCTCTGAAGTGCAGACATTTGAATAGATTGTCAACAAAATATAAAGAAAGATTGAGTGTTTATGGTTAATTCCAAAGCTATTTTGAATATAGTTTATTTTATATTTATTAAAATATTGAATGATTGAATTTAGCTGTAAGTTCAAATACGGAATTTTACATTTCATCATCGAAAAATAGTTTCTTACTTTAATATCACACTCTCATTGATGTATTTCAAAGTATTTCAGGCCATTAGTTGTTTCATATTTTCTCTGTTCTTAGGTTTCTTAAAATAGACAAAAATAAGAACACTTTTAAAAGCAATTCATAAATCGTTATACTTAATAAACCAAATAAAAACTATTATTATTTCAGCAAAAGATTAATGTAGTTTACTAAAAAAGTTTCAATAATAAGGGTTTTCTAAAAAAATAAACTTTTTTGGGATACTTTTTATGCATCGATCTTATAATAATAAACTCTTCTCCCCCTCAAAAGAAAAATTAAAACACTCTTTGGAAAGTTGTAAAAATTAGCTTTTCAAACATGTCTAACAAAACCAAATTGTTATACTTCATTAATTGCTTAAACAAAATGCAAAGTGAAGATACATATTTATATTGAAATATCTGTAGCTATTCAAATACAACCCGAGCTGAAATCAGTCTATTGAAACATTGTTTTGCTTTCACTAGTATGGATGGTATGTTATATATATGTATTATTGTTTTTCTATTTAATGTTCATGAACTTGGGTAAGTAATGATTTTCCTTCATATTTTGTCTAAATTCGCAAATAATTTTTTAGGCCAATTAAACTCAACTAAACTACAAGATTTTACTATTGAAAGTTTTCATACAATTTCAACTTAATTATTCGCCCATCATCCAGGTATATTATCTTCTACATGTTACGAAAATTTGAATAATTGTTTTGCCGATTTCACCGTTGCCTAATAAATAGTTGCCTAAAAGGCGACGATATTAATAATAAAAAAAATTTAAAAAAATCGAGCTTCTACAGTTTGTGTACTGATGTCTACATTTTCTTTATACAAATAATATATTTTTCCATGAATTATAAATGTGTCTGAGCCATTCATATTGTTGATGACAATGTATGATCACCGTTGTATATTGTTTATATAATGGCCATGTATTGTAAAACTTTTCCCTACCGTGTATGCACTTGAGATGATATTGTCAACCTTATTTTGATGGTTGATCTCTTTCATCAAGTAGGTGACTATGCCACCAAAATGAGGAGTGAGATTTGACTTGAGGGTATAGGTACCTTGTAACATAATTTTTCATTGCCACGCACGCATAACTCCGAGTCAGTGTTCCATTAGGGCCCGTCAAGATGCATCAAATGGCCGTTTGGAATGGCTTCCCCCGTTCCATTATGCTCACGGATCTTTTGAGGGAGCGAGCTCTGTTATGAACGACATGGACGTGAGGATGCTTGCTCGAACTTGGCGGATAATTTTCAAGTTCCATTTTCGGCGGACGTGATTTGCTCCAAGTTTGGATCGGCACGCGGCCTCTTTGGCTTTTATGCTTTGTATGAGATTTTACGTTTCATGAATTGCCACTAAAAATATGATGGCTCATCTACACGAAATAGATGGCTCCCGACAAAAAAAGATATAAAATAGACAGGCGGGTGGAGAAAGTTATTTGTTCTGTTGGTATAGTGGGTAAAGAGTCAAAAGGGGGGAGTTCTAGCAAAGACAGTCGGTATTCTCCAATTTAAGTTTTAAGATGAGGTCCCTAGTGTCAATGATGAAAATGATTTGTTAAATGCATTACAAATTGAGTGCTGTTAAATAGCCACTGAGTTAATATGTCCTAACAGCTTGCTTTTACGGTCCCTTAAATATTTCAGAATATTTTACGTATGAAGTAAGAACTTTCTTTAAAAACCAATTATATTTACGTAACTTTTATACAATGTATTGAAATTTAATTTTTTGGCAGTCCAACAAAAATTCAATCGACGATTAATTCAATTAAAACTGACATCTATAGAAAGTGAATTTTTCCATCTTGAAAATGTATCATTGGAAAAATTGTGCTGCAAAGTAATGTTAATATGTGTGTAACAAAATGGGCCTGTAAAAAATTTAAAAATAAAATTGGAATATCGATCCTTAATCAATAAATGTAACATTATTTTGCTTATATATATTATACACATATTAACGACATCAAATTTGATATAGTAAGGAATAAACAAAACAAAAATTCGTCCCCGTTTTTACATTACAAGAATTTAATTCGTTGAAACTTGCAAAATTCTAAGAAAACTGGATTCTTCTCTAAAACGAATATATTAATTATTGACCAATACGGATATATTTTCTATTGATCAAAACGAATGTATTATCTATCAACCAAATCGAATACATCTTTGACTAAAACTAATTTAAAACTTCAATTTAATACTAACATTGTAAAGGACTTTCAATAAAATTTCAAAGCATTATTAAAACGAAAAGGGTCTTCCGAAAAGCATACGTCTTCTTGAAATATGTTGTGCGCAGAAATTCCAAGGATAGGGGAAAATTTAGGTTCTCTCTTCAGAGTCAGTTTTCAACTCCTTGCCAAAACATCTGTGCTAGATTTCTCCTACTGCAATGCTACTCACTGGTGTAAATATATATGTTGTTTTCAATTTGATTTTTAATTATTTTGTTTTGTTCTAATTGATTTATAATTAATACACTGTTTTTAATCAAATTACATTTCATATTTCTTAGAAACGTCTTTAATTGTAACGTCTAGAGACTAAAGAGTTGTACGAAACACAGACCAATGGCTTCGAATTTTATCTATATTATTAGATTATGGTTCATAAAGTAAGAATATGCTAGTATGTCCCATTTCTGTATCTTTGACTAAAACATCAAAATATTGTTACAAATTTGTCTATACTAATATCTTCAACAGTTGCCGGAATGATTTTGATTTCATTTAGTCATTTTTGTCGATATTATTTGAGCAATTTATGTTTAGGTAAATCTATTTTTAAATTGAATTAAAATTGTTTTTATGCTAACTACCATCTTAACTAAAAGATGAGGTATAAAAAATAAGTTTCAATTATATCTTCTAAGAGCAATCAACTCAAAAATATTCCATTTAGTGCATTGCTGCTTCTACGTAACACATTTTTGTCGATATTATTTGAGCAATTTATGTTTAGGTAAATCTATTTTTAAATTGAATTAAAATTGTTTTTATGCTAACTACCATCTTAACTAAAAGATGAGGTATAAAAAATAAGTTTCAATTATATCTTCTAAGAGCAATCAACTCAAAAATATTCCATTTAGTGCATTGCTGCTTCTACGTAACACATTACTTCGCATTCAACAAAAATTATTTTTGTGAAATTTATTTAAATAATGGTTCTAATAATAGTAAAAAGAATATAAGAGTACTTTCAGGCATTTTTTTTCTGGAATTCGTAATAATACTATAGGAAAAATGAACACCATTTTGATTGTTTAGTTAACTAATGAAATTTTTGTAAAATCATATTTACAATAAAAATGAAGACACAAATGTCAATTTGTGTTCAGTACCTTTCTCTCAGAGAATTTTTCAAATTGTCCTGTCGATAAGTTGTTAATTTCTTTCATAAGCCATAAACTGCTACGTAAACCTCAAAAATTATTTACAAAGAAAAGTGCGATAATTAATATATATACTAACGTGCATTTTACTTTAATTTATAGATCACTATTTAGTAAAATTTTTTTGGCTGAATATCTTTTCAGAAGAGTTATTGAAGGGATTGAAACTCTAGTTTCTGAATTATTTTATTAACATAAATTACATCATGTTAACTTTTGCATTCATCCAAATGGAAAAATAAAGAGTACTATTCGTAAATCAGTTTTAAATATCGAAAATATATTGTAATCAACTTTTTCCATGGGAAATTAAACTACTTTCCATCTGATACTTATTATCTCTTATGCATGAAAAGAATTTATCACCCTCCCTTTCTCAATATGTGGAACATTCCTCGATATTTTTTTAATCCAATTGTATCTTATTTCTATATTGAAATTACGATCTTACAGGATTTTTACTGATCTCGTAAAAATTTACTTAACCACAAAACAATTTTTGTTTAAAAATAAATTTGTCAAACTTTTTTTAACAAAAAAAAGTGGCAACTAATTATTTTTATAATTCCATTTTATTTTTTTAACCATTTAAAATTGTGTCTTAATTTTGTATTTTTTTGGAAATGATCTTCACAATACAAACAAAACGAATATTAATTAAAATTATTACAAGTACTCTTTGGCTTATCATCCCAAAGACTCTTTTAAACACAAAGCTCCTTATTAATGCATTTTATCTTGTAAGCTGAACATTAAATACAGAGAATAATATGTAGCTGTTACATTTAAAACATCATTTACCGAGAAAGATCTTTCCGAATAAACCGAAATTTCTTTCAGTCACAATGACAAACATTTTCAACACAAACAACAAAATCAAATAAAAAAACACATTCTACAACCACATTGTATTCCTTCATTTTACTTATTAAATCTCAAAGTTTTTAACTCATCCCTCCAATAAAATCATTTTCATTTGTTTTGTTGATGCATATTTTATAGCTTGCTTATTAAGTTAAACGGCATTTAAAAGAAGATTGGAAGGCAGAGAATAAAATGTATATCATAATATGAAAAATAAATGAACATGTTCCCTGGGAAATCGTGTACACATCGATAAAAACAATTACCAGTCCAATATTCCTGCTTAAAACGAAGAAATCATGATTTATTAAAATCGTCAGCGATAGTCCTATCGTAACTAAAGAGACGCCCCGACCATGACACTAATGCCCCATTGTGTACTTTTATTGGCTGCTGGCTGATGTGGGGAACCTGTTTTTCCCCGATTGGCTGATGCCCTAATCTTATTCCCCAACATGACAGATTCAAATGAGTTTCACTGGGCTAGTCCGGAATTATTCGATTAGTTAGTGGATGTATGAAAAAGCAACAAGTTTTTCATTTCATTTTGATCAAAGTGAGAATTTTATAAAATAATCCGAGGTAATTAATATTTATTTGATAAATGAAATATTGATGTTTATTTGGTAAATGAAATATTGATATTTATTTGACAAATAAAATATTGATATTTATTTGATAATATAAAATATTACACGATTCACAGTGTTAAAAAATTTCCACAATTTGTTACTAACGCTTAATTATTTCTTCAGTTTTCCCGGAGAGTAAAAGAAAGTAAATCGTATACTCTTTCTATTGCATTTCTTTAAATAAGTTGTCCAACAAATTCAAAATTTGATTAGTTAGTGGATGTCAAAAAAAGCAACAAGTTATTCATTTCATTTTGATCAAAATGAGATTTTTTTTTCAATAATCCGAGGTTATTGATGTTTATTTGATAATGTAAAAATTACATGATATATACAGTATTAAAATATTTCCATATTTTGTTATTAATGCTTAATTACCTCATCAGTTTTTCCGGAGAGTAAAAGAAAACAAATCGTATATTCTTTAGCTAGCATTTCTTTAAATAAGTTGTTTAATAAATTTCAGAATTTGAATTGCAAATACAGTGTTATAGAAATAAAATTAATGCCATTTTTTTTTATGGATTTTTAAATAAAATAATTTATACCGGCTTTGAATTTTGCTTAAGTTCAAAAATAATTTTGGTAAAGTGTATATTGGTTTGCATATTTAAAGTAAATAATTGCAACATCATGCCGAAAAAGTAAAAACTGTACCAAATTTATGGTTTGCCGCACATGTTTTCATTCAGATATCAAAATTAGCGTATAAACTTTGATTGTAATCTGAAACTAAAGGAAATTAAAATTATGGTTTTAAATATAAATTTAGAATTGTGCTATTTGTAGTCCTAAGGTCATTTTCTTGCTAACAAATAATGATTATGTTTAGTTGTCGAAATTTTTTTATACAAGCTTTTTATGCTTAGTTTATTTTTCATATTATAAAGTCCAGTAAAATTTAAATAACAATTCCTATGAGTAATTGCTATTAATTTGACAAGTGCATGATTACTTGCGATTGTTTTTACATAAAATACTTGGTGTAACTAATTAAGAAATTTTCCCTTTATTATATGTATGTATTAGTATGAATTTCATTATTCCAAGCAGAAGTTGAACTGGTTGTAAAACAAATGAAAGCACTTGATCTACAGTATTTACGATTTTGGGCAGTTTTAGAAGTCGAAGTTTAGTACGTTTGATAATCAATAAAATGCATTTTAAACTAAAGTTTGAAATTAAAAATTTTAACGAGAAGGAATAAGACACGCTGAAATTATTTTTATTAAGTAAACGGGTTAGCTAGTATTTGATGTACTTTGTTTTCGATTTTCACACTAATTCCAATTTAAATTATACCACAATTAAAAACACTCTCAAGAAACGAATTGAATATCATATTTAAGAAAGCACAGGTAAAAATTATACGACTTTTATGTTAAGTTAACTAAAATTTGCTTAATGCAAAAAAGTTTCAAAGCATTTAAAATTAATTTGAAATATAAGTGTCAATTCTCAATATATTGTTTTCATTCTGTTGTTTGAGCTAATATTTAAATTTTTCTTACGGTTGATTCAAATAATTAACATCAGGTTACGAAACAATATTAATTTAGCAGAATGAACCAAATCATCATATAATTTATAAAAGACAGTATAAGACAAACCATTAAGAATTGATAAGTTCGATTTATTTAATGGTTTAAGTACTATCGCACCTAGTAAATTCGTTACGTTACGAATTACTTTTAAAAATAGAGTATAATATATTTATATTGTAACCGAGTAGTTACAGATTACCTTATAAAGCAATCTATTAAAATTTCTGACAGTGAACTATTTGTAGGATTAATAAATTAAAATTGTCTTTTAATTCTGGACCAAAAGTAAAACGTTTAATTTATTAATGATATAAATGTACGAAAACTATATAAAAAAAAAGAGACTGAAAATTATTAAATTACTAAGATATAGATTTATTTGATACGATTCATATCCGAAAACGATTTGATTAAAATAAATGAATTTATAATGAGTCGGACGTGTTTAATACAACAAACACTATAAACATTTGAGACTAGAAATTATTTTAAAAACGTTACATGTAAAAATAAGCAGCATCCTTAGAAGGAAATATTCGCTGAAATTCATTTAACCCTTTTATTTTGTTAATTTCTTAAGTGGTATGTTTTCTAAAATGCAAATTGTGCTCCTGTACTAATTTAGAGGCTTTTACAATTACATCAAGCTTTAAGAAATATTCTGCAATTAGTTGTGTTTGTTACTTTACTTCGAGGATCAGGTATTTCGACTTGATACCTGATCCAGACGGATGAGTCGGACGTGTTTAATCCAACAAACACTATAAATATTTGAGACTAGAAATTAGTTTAAAAACGTTACATGTAAAAATAGCAGCATTCTTAGAAGGAAATATTCGCTGAAATTCATTTAACCCTTTTATTTTGTTAATTTCTTAAGTGGTATGTTTTCTAAAATGCAAATTGTGCTCCTGTACTAATTTAGAGGCTTTTACAATTACATCAAGCTTTAAGAAATATTCTGCAATTAGTTGTGTTTGTTACTTTACTTCGAGGATCAGGTATTTCGACGTGATACCTGATCCAGACGGATGAGTCGGACGTGTTTAATCCAACAAACACTATAAATATTTGAGACTAGAAATTAGTTTAAAAACGTTACATGTAAAAATAAGCAGCATCCTTAGAAGGAAATGTTCGCTGAAATTCGTTTAACCCTTTTATTTTGTTAATTTCTTAAGTGGTATGTTTTCTAAAATGCAAATTGTGCTTCTGTACTAATTTAGAGGCTTTTACAATTACATCAAGCTTTAAGAAATGTTCTGCAATTAGTTGTGTTTGTTACTTTACTTCGATGATCAGGTATTTCGACGCATATAGAAGAAAAATGTATTACTAATAAAGTATTTTTTATTAATACAACCTTATAGCTCTCTGACGAATGATAATGAAAGAATGAAAAGTTTTGAATATCAATTTGATTCAGGTTTTCCAATATGACCTCTTGTAAGTTCCCTTTCTGAGACCGAAGAAAAATAGTGAATCAAACAACACACAATTTTTACTTGGTATATATTTCCTGATATGACGTTTTGAAACATAATCAAAATCATACATCCTTATATTTGAAAGCCTGGATCAATAAAACTTCTTTTAACGAATATTTCATTTATTTAAATTCGTATCATATATTAAGTCAAAATGTACTCATGTACAAAAATAATCAATCAGCTGGGTGCCAACATTATGTCATATATTTTATTATGGAAAGGCAACGGTGAATTTGAGGACAAAAGAGTAAAAATCTTTGTCAAGTTTGCAAAAAGATTTTGAATGGACCAATTATATTAAAGAAAGGGGGGAGGGGGAGAAACATTCAAGGACAATGAATTGATAATAACACTGCTGTGCCACATTCGCTCCATTAAGAAATATAAAGTTATCATTTTCGATATCATTATCGAACAATTTCCCTGATTGATGAATCCAACGAGTCACAGTTAAAAGATGTTATTTAAATGAAAATTAGTTCTAATACATTTTATAACACATAATAAGTAAAGTGATCGCTTTAATTCTATCATACATAAATTAATCACATAATTCATTAAAAAAACACAACACGCTTATTCATTATGATTATTGAACAATTTCCCTGATTGATGAATCCAACGAGTCACAGTTAAAAGATGTTATTTAAATGAAAATTAGTTCTAATACATTTTATAACACATAATAAGTAAAGTGATCGCTTTAATTCTATCATACATAAAATAATCACATAATTCATTAAAAAAACACAACACGCTTATTCATTATGATGAAATATATTATTGAAAATAAAACATTGTGTTGGCATCTACTTTTCAGTTTAAATGGAAAATCGGAACCTAACATTTTCCTGATTGGATAATTTAACGAATTCATTCTATAATAAATAATGAGCAAAGTAATCACTTCTAGTTCATAAAATAATCACATGATTCATAATTATAAAGACGTGGCTACATGTTTGTTCAGTATGATGAAATATGTATTTCGGAAAAAAAAAAATATTGTGTTGGCATCTACTTTTCAGTTTAAATGGAAAATTTGAGCCAAACATTTCATAGACACCAAAGGTATTTTCAACTTTTATGTTCATGAGGTTATATTTGAACCAAAAAAAAGTATCTAAAAATGCTATAATTACTTTTTATTGAAAAATGTCTCCTATATCAATAAGAATAATTCTGGTTTAGCAATTTATCTTACTCATCTTATAAAGTTATATAAGTACCATGCTTTTTTTAAACATGGATAAATGCTACACAAATTTATTTCTTTTTCTTGATTTACCATTTCCAAAAATAAATAATATTTTTAAAATAAAGAACATTTTATAGCAAAGATATATAATAATGTACATTAAATCGATTTTGATTACAAATACCCACGTATACAATTTTGGAATTATCTGAAGTTTTCGATTTAAAGAGTAAAAAGAAAAATTTACCAATTCCAAAGGCATATTGATTTTAATATTAAAATAGCATAAGGATAAAATGACTTATTAAAATCCATAACTTAATGATATTGATTAAAGATCTTTATGATTAGCTCCCAAATAAAATATGTCTGAATAAGTACAAATTTAGGAAAATCTTGAGTTTACTTGAAAAATTCCTTGCACAAGAAATTACTATTTTATACATTCATATTTAAAACATATTTACATAAATTTAACCTCTATAATTATTGCAACATAAAAATCTATATGTTTAAAATCAAAACGACAACAAAATCTAATGACTAACAAATCCACGTGAAAAAACATTATTGATAAATGTTTTTACTAACTAAATATATTCATAGCCAAAATCCAGGTTAAATAAATGTATTTTTATGGGATGTGTGTGAAAAATTGACAGCGATTAATCTGTCACTTGCTCTGCTATAAATTTTACAAAATAAAAAGGAACATGTATTGTCTTCAGTTAATGCTCTGCATTCGTACGACCAGAATATAGAAGACGGTCATGAATGGGCTTTTCTTATGCAACAAAAACACACTTTAAATGAACAAACACATCGTATCTTAAAATACTAATTCACAGCCTCGTAAATATAATTCTAGTTGCTCTACGTGATAATAGAGGGCGTGGAAATATTGCAACAGCATAACTGCTTTTTACACCGGTATAATAAACGGTGAAATGATTTAAAAAAACAAAATAAGTGTTGAAATGAAAAAATTAGAATATATTTTTTGTTTTTTGTGTGTAGGGGAGACGGGGGGGGGGGGGGGGGGAATACAAAACAGTGAATTTCTGCTTTTTTTTACATCATAGTTTATAGTTATGAAATGCGATAATAGAGGACGCGACGGTATTACAGTATAAAATAAACAGCATACACTTAAAATAGATCAATAAAATGGTATATCTCCTTCAAATCACGAACTAACATTATTATCCTGAAAACAACTAATTATATTTTCATGAAATCGTTCTGCCTTTTAAAATGAAATTATAACATTAAGAATATTCCCTTCTTAATTGTGTCGGAAGTATTTTTTTTACAAAAATGTTTATTTAAAATTATAAATGCTTACCTAAAATTGTACTCACACGAAACACATCCCAAGTACATTAGTTTTAGTCCGTAAGTACCGTTTCCCTTCTAATCTGCTCTCTTTTACGTTGGCCCTTTTAAGGCTTTATTTGTAAGTACCAGTTTCGTAGTTCAGACAAACATTTTACCTAAAGGTGGAAGATACAGGTCAATAGTAAGTTTAGGACATTATAAAGTGCAAACTTAATATGTAATCAATATGAGAATTTGAATAAAATTAAACACTCAATTTGGTTTTATTGTCAATTATTTAGCTTTGAATTTGAATACACTTTTCGTAGTAACTGATAATTGTTTAAATGTAAACAATTGAAAATGCAAAAAAAGATTCGTTAAATTAAGATTTTCATCGTCAGTATCATTACAGATGTAATAATAAAATAATTTACTGCTTATAACTTTTTATAATTTGCACAATTGTACACACACAAATCAATTTTAAATGAAAATAAATGCAATAAAATATAAATATCTTCCACTTTACATTGTAATTCAGCTAATAACTCCCATTTACCCAAAATCATAATATTAATTTTTGCAACTTTCTGAATGTAAATAATATAATGGTCAAATAAGCATAACGCATGAAACATCAATAAGTAAGCCCTATTAGGAGTCCTTTAGAGTCAAAGAGTAAAAAAAAAAAAAAAAAAAAAAAAAAAAAACATTGCATTATATTGAGTTTGATTGGATCTAATGGAGTAAATAGTACTTATATAGATTTTTTTATCTGGCGTCTTTGTGATAAAAAATTTAAAGGTTGAAAAATTACAGTTATAAAGCTTCAAATATTTATTCACCCAGCTGAAATATTTCAGCTTAAGCAATAAAACTCTTGAACTGATGAAATATAAGCACGGTGGAAAATAGTCAATCTAAAAATAATATAAAATCTCATTTAACAATTGCACACCCATAAATTTAACTCTTTATATCCTACAGCTTACAAATCCTAAACAGTCCTAGAAAATCGTTCTCTGAGAAAAGAAACATTCAGCACACTTAAAAATGAAGTGGTGAGATCAATTCCAAAGAATTAAAAAAATGGTAATTAGATTTAAAAAAAAAAAAAATCATCTAGAATTGAGATGCTAATTCATTATTTGCCGATCACATTAACTAACGTGTTTTTTTTTTGTTTTTTTTTTTTAAAAATTTTAAATTTCAATAACTCATAAAAAGGGGAGTGAATGATCTCAATTAGAAAATATAAAAAAAAAAAGGCAGTTATTCCAAAAAGAAGCAATTCATACAACTGTCATCTTATTTAAAAATTATGCTGAGTTATAATAAATTCGTTACACTGTTCTAATTCAAGTGTGTTAAGTATAAATTTAAATTTTGAGCAATGAAAAAATAATGAAAAATGAAAAGCAATTCATACAACTGTCATCTTATCTAATAATTATGCAGAGTTATAATAAATTCGTTACAATGTTCTAATTCAAATGTGTTAAGTATAGATTTAAATTTTGAGCAATGAAAAAGCTCTCCCTATAGACTTTTATAAATAATCCATAAATTCAAGAAAAAATCAAACTAGGCATTATCCATCTTCATTTATAATCGTCATTCATGCTTATCTGATATTTGATGCAAAGTTTTTACATGCAATTTTTACTTATTAAAACACTGCATTTAAAAGATAATTTTTCAATGGACTCGAAATTAAACATCAAATCTAAGTTTTCATTCCTTTTAATCTAGCATCCCTAGAGCTCTCGATTCAATAAATTCAATGGCGATGCCTATTTTAGCTTGTCGTTTTTATTGGGTTTTTAACTTCGTATCGTATAATAAATAATGATAAGTGAATGTTTGTCAAAGGAAAGGAATTCTAACCACACCTAGAGTTAGGATAAAGAAACTATCTTTTTTTGGTTTATCAGGAGTAAATCCAATCGCGGTCAAGAAGGATAAATACAATTTGAGTGGCCTAATAATAGGCAACTTAAGACCCCATTTTTCTCTTTTTTTCGGACGTCTCTTGGGTAGCGTCGCGTTTTAGGTCTCATTTCTTTCTTTGTTCGGACTACAATTGAAGATTTTCTTTTATTTAATTCATTAAATTTTTTTTATTAATTACTTATTTACTTGAAATTTATTAAATGCTTAAAAAAATATAGCTAAATTGAGTAAGTATTATTATAGAAATAGATAATTAAACATGTTAATAAAATGAAAAAAAAAAGATTGGGTAAAGTATCTCATTAGTTAAATAACTACGATAATGAGATAGTTTTGAAATTAAAATGTATCTGGTTCCTCAGAAGTTATTTTAAATCAGCACTTTAATTAATGTACATAAAATTCTGTATTAAAGGCTAGATTGTATATTTTGCAGACGGAAAATCGTTTATGAACTTCCCATTGCTTTTTTGTAGTACTGTATATTGCTTTAGTGTGCTTATTATTATTCTCTCAACAAAACAAAGGGAATTTCAGAAATTGTAAAGTAGTATTGCGAAATGTGAAACTCCTTTCAAAACGATGCTGGTCGTTGCTTATTGGTGAATATGATGGCACTGCAGTTTTGTAGTGTAGAATCTGAAAATAAAAGAGACAAGTAAAATATCAGTTATCAGACGTAATCTCTCTCTGTATGCAAATTTATTGCCAACTTTTTCAACACATAGTATTAAATAATTATGTTTTCATTAATTAATATCTTGAGTTTTTGGTATTAATAATATAGGATGGCTGAGTCTAATCCCTAATTTAGTACGTGATAAAGAACATTATAAAGGACATTATGGTTCAACATAGTTTCATGGAAAAACATTTCATGCTTTGTATTAATCTCTGAAAATTCAATCACAAAATTAATAACTAAAAATTATTTGCTTTTTATTAAAATTATTCCAACAATGCTACCTAAAGCATCAGTGGTGCAGAGATAACACGTTTGTCGCATAAAGGTACATTACCAGATCTTTTATCTCTATTTTAATCGACTTTGTTCTGGTTCTTTCCATTTCATAGTGCAACCATCAAATAATGATTGTGCGCCGCATCAGTATGCCACAAAAAAAAATAATAATAATAATAATCTGAACGAAGCCTATATCTGTATTAATTGTATATAATATTTTTTTATCATGAGGGGTCTTCTACATATTAAAACTAAACTAAACTTAAAAAAGTTCAGTGGCAACCCTGTAATATTATACCATATTTATATTTGGAATCCAAAAAAAACTCGTCTAAATACCAAATTTCATAATTTTCCAATGAGTGGTTAATAATTTTAATGATGCCATAAAAATTAATGTTAAAAAGAACATTTTTTTGGCCATAAATTCTTATATAGTTAATATATTTTAGCAATTTTTATTTCAAAGGGTAGTTTTTTTAAGGTCAAACATAAATAACATGCAATCTTTGTATTAAACAGTTTTTTAGTTATTAATTATTTAAAAAAAAATTAAGATTTTTTTTAATAGAAACATTTTTTTTTGTTTGTTGTTGTTGTTGCTGCCATTAGAATTATCATGGTCCAGAAATTTTTTCATTCCATTTTGACTTTTGGTTCTCGATATTTTAACAAAAATACAAGAAAAAAAAGCTCATTTTACCGCGTAGTAGATTACGTCTTGAAACATGCAAAACTTTAGATTCTTCCCCGCGATAAAGAAATATTCCCTCAAGAGCGTCCAAAACATTTTCGCTCATAAGTGACGTGTTCAACATAATGAACTTTGATATCTAGGGTAAACGAGGTATTCTAAATTGAATGAAAGCATAAAAAATAGGGGTTCGTATTGAAATTTTTAAAGATAGAGTTATATTTACTTAGTATACAGCCCCCTAAGAAAAAGAATTTGCATTAGACATATAGAAAATCGTAAACAAAACATTTTATTGCAAACTTCAAGATTCTACGATAATTAAAACGAAGATATAGCCATCCCTCGGATTTTCTATTGTTTTATTTTTTTTGCATACTTAACAAGGGAGGTAGAGAACCCTGACGAGTTTAGTTCACTATCAAATTTTGCCCCCATTCTATCAATATAAAAAAGTAGGGGTGTTTTTCTACTTAAACTACTTGAGTAGTACAATACTTTTCTACATAAATGTAATTAAAAAAATACGGACACATTTTAGATAAATAAGAGTTAAGTTATATAATAAGAGTTAAAAAAATTTTCATCAAAAGTTTTTATATACCTATTTATTTATTAATTATCAAAAACAGATGTAAATTTATTCTGTTTTTAGAGAGTTAAAACTTATTTAAAAAAATTAATTGTTCGTAATTTCTGTTAAAACTGGCCCAATACATAATAAACGTCCCCCATATGGTGTAAGAGAGAAATAAAGCTTTTTTCAAGCTTCTTCTATAGGGTATCAGGGGCGTATTGTTCGGTGCAATCACCGGACTGGTCAATGTCTGTAAAAAATGAGCCGCTCCTGTACAAATATTAGGTATGGAAACCAAATTCATTGAAAGGCGGTATAAATAGTAGAGACAAAGAAATCTTATTTAATTAAACTAATTATTAAAACAATTCAACTACTAAGCTTAATTATTACACTATTCTATTATTTAAATTGAATATAAATATAATTTAAATAATAAAATATATTAATTATTAGAATTATTTCATTGCTAAATTAACTATTTAATTATCAAATTAATTAATGGCATTATTTAATTATTAACAATAATTATTTTACTAATATTTGATTAATGATTATCTTGAAAATTTTAGCCGACATCAATTTTAGCCGACATCCCAGTACGCCCCTGGTTATTATCATTGGACCAAGATATTCATTTCTATTGCCACTTGATGAGAAATAATTTTATATTTGACGTATTTCATTCAGACATCATTTGATTAATTGCTACGGGCAAAAAAACCGCGTACTCAGTCTCCCCTACATTGTAGATGGTATTTAGATGACACAAACTAACTTCAATTTTGTTCTCAGAGTAAATTATCAGGGGTAAAAACAGTCAAAATATAAAAAAGCGGAAAATATTCTCAGCGTTGTTTTGAACGACAATATTAGCTGAATAAGAATAGATTTGTTTACTAATGAGTGTACAGAACAGTGGAGCAGCCAGACATTTTTCTGAGAAGGGAGGGAATGCAAGTTTAGTCTGATAAAGCATTAAAAACTCCACTAAAAATAATCAAATTGTAGAACCGTTGAAATTTTTTTTAAAAAAAGCGTAAATCCGTGTAAACGAAGATTTTCACCCCTGAATTATGTAAATAAGAAAATACTATCTAAATTACATTGCGGAATAAAAGTGTGAACACCAAATTGAGTGCAAGTTAACGATTATCCACAACCAAAATTTTTTACCTATTTTGTTATCAAGGTGGTGATTAACAGATTGTGTAGTTTTAATTAAAGCACGGCGCCCTCTTTGGATTGCGCAGTTGACACACTATCATAATTTGAGCTCAAAATCATGTTCAACCAATAGTTTAATAATGAGTTATACCAATTGTTTTAAATATAAACGTCAGTCGGTCCGATAGACCTAATACATTAATTTTCCAATTACAAGATCAACACTACTCATTACCATAGTTTGAAAAACGTTGAACCAATTCTCTATAGCATACTTTTTTTATAAGGTAGAACCAATTGTTTAGAGAAAGATTGTCAATCTTTCCGCTGCCGAATAGACGTAATGCTTTCGAACCACAAAATCGGCCGAATTAAAAAAATTTGCCACATATTGCAATGACTATGCACATAATTTTTACACTAGTTAAATGACTAAATTTTAAAGTCTAAAAAAAAATATTTAATTTCACAGATTTTTTTCAACAGGTGGTGCCAAGGTTGAAAAAAAAATAATAACTTAACAAATTAATTTTAAAATGTCAATATTAAAATAAGCTATGTATTATTTTCCCTTCCAACGATTCAGTCCTCCTCTAATATTTATTTGACTAAAAAAAGATTGCGTCCCACACCAACTTGAAGAGCAATTGTCGCGCAACCCCTCGTTCCCCTCCTCGGGTTGCAGTTAATGCCACTCATTTTGACCGAAACCCAAGGAAAAACAATCCACGTAATGGGGAAGCTTCCGATCGGCCTCATATTTACGACCTCATCGATTGCTTTCCTTCGCTCCATCTTTCCTTCATTTCATTCTTATCTCCTTTTGCTCGCTCATGGCCTCCATTAGATGATACCTCATTGATCCCTTTAATTTCCGGGAACACATGCGGTTCTCTTATGCATTCATCCCGCCTGCCCAACTTTCGATCTTCTTCTGGCGGGGAGTGCAGCATTTCGGATAACGTCGGGATGCGTTTTTCTAGAACCAATCTATAATAAAAAATAAAATTAAATACCGAGAAGTTTTTAGCAATATTTTGAAAGAAATTTTTTAATGGTTTATGATCAAAGTGTTTTAGAGAAGATCACGAAAATACTGATTTAACGCTTCCTTAAGTTTTTAAGACCATTTGTGATCTCTCTTCAACACCTAGTTTTCTCTTGTTACAAAACTTTTATCAATATTTTAAAAGAAATGTTTAAATAGTTTAAGATAAACGTATTTTAGAGAAGATCGCGAAAATACTGATTTAATGCTCCCTTTAGTTCTTAAGACCAATTGTGATTGAGAATTATCTGGCTGAACCATTTGATCTCTCTTCAACACCTAGTTTTATCAATATTTTAAAAGAAATGTTTAATAGTTTAAGATAAATGTGTTTTAGAGAAAGATCACGAAAATACTGATTTAACGTTTCCTTTAACTTTTAAGACCAATCGTGATTTAGAATTATGTGGATGAATCATTTGATTTCTTTTCCCATGTTTGTAAAAATTATATAACTAGGTGTTGTATCATTATATTATTCCTATGTAATGATTTAGTATTATTAAAAACATCGGGTGGAGAAGGTTTGAATTTATAGAAATACAAGTTGAGATACTTCAAGTAAAAGCATATTAGTTCTATAATGTTACATTTGATTAAAACAATTCTTAACTCTTACATCAAAGCTTAAAAGTTTTGATGTTTTTCTTCTAAACTTTCCTGCAGTTGTAGAGTGGATATGCAATTCGAAGATGCTCAATCATATTGTCCCAGTGTATCCTGATGATAAGAATGTTCTTTAGTCACAGCTATCTTATGTAAGGGAGGGAAACACTTGTATATGTTACATACTATTTATTACTTTTAAGTATTTATTAAAAAGTCATTCAAATCCATAATTAAGATCATTATAAATTTTAGTTGAATAGTTTCCTTTGAGGTATCCAAATATATTTAAATCTATATGTATAAATCATTTTAAAATGAGAAATAGAAAATTCTTGCTATTTAAGATTTACATTATTGAGAAAATCTTTTTATAGCTAACACCGTTTATATCTGGCTGTCAAACATTTCTAAATATTTTTTTAAGAAACAACACAAATTTAAAATGGGTAATATACTTGCCCCGATGAATTCTGATAAGTTATTAATCGGCATCCGTGTACTCTAATGTTTCTGAGAACATTTTCAATACTTCCTTATTTCCCTCTATATTCTTGTCTTCACTCATTTTTTTGCCTTCAGGGTAATTTCTGTAAACTTGGAGTCATTGATTCCTAAAACAACAATTTTTACAAAAAGTTATAATAGCCAATTAAAAAAATATTCAATTCGTCAAACTCTATTGTTAACACAATAAAAGCATAAGTATGTGCAAAATCTTGTCAATGTTAGTTTTTTTTTTAACGCGTAAGTGATCCTTTCTAAGATTATATATTTCTTTATATTGTGTGAAACTTAAATTATTTAATAGATTGTACTATTGTTGAAATCGTATGAGTATACTAATGGCATTAGTTGTACATGAGTAACACTATAGTAATGCTTTTTTAAGTGGCGGCAGGTGAATGGAACGAGGAGAAGGTATAGGGGGGGGGGGGGCTTGCTTTTTCGGAGCCTGCCCCACTTATATGCGTGATTTCATTGTTTTGTTGTGGCGTTTTTGTAAAATATTATATAAAAAAAGGCGTAAAAATATTATAAGCAGTTATTGGTTTCACAATAATAATTATTGTGGATAGAGCAACAATTCTAGCCACAAACCAGCGAAAATGTCAATATCAACCATTTTTTTCAATAAAAAATTGTTTTTTCAGAATAGTAAAACTAAACCACGGCAATTTCACAGGATATGTTTAGAGAAAATAAATTTATTACAAGCCTGCAATTAAAATGTGCATGTAGACATAGGTACAGAGACCACTATTACTTTAGCACCTTTTTAATTGGCGTTGCAGGAAAACCTCATTTTATGGGTAGCAAAAGAAAATTGTTCTAATTGAAGCATTAAAGTAATTTAATGCATATAGAAGTGTTAGTCATCTGCAACCCTTACAGACAGACTTATATTCCAACTCTCCTTTTTAAAATGATAAATCTTCATTACAAAAATCCTATTCAGGGTTTTTGGCAATTTTTTTTTACAAAAGTATCTTCAAGGTTTTATTTTATGATTTAAACTATATTTTATGGTAGTCAATATATATTTATGATTTTAATATTCAATTATACCAACATTCTTCTGCAAAAGGTGCCAGTTTCCAATGGATGTTTCCAAAAGTACTGCCAAAAGTGTCGCATTTATGTCCGTTATGGTTTGGAATCCACGATAATCTAATGTCTTTGGAATCCACGTTCCGGTCTGATTACCCATCATTGTGCATAAAAATTGGTCGTTGAAAGTACAAACCCACCGACCAACATTCTGAAATATAAACAATAAAATTAATTTAAATAATGAAATTGAATAAAAATTTTAAATGAGTAGCTCAAGAGATATTTAATAAATTAGTAAGTATGCTGGATGAACTTGTTTCCATTTGAATTAAAGGTATTACAGATAAAAACCTTAAGGTGAAAAAAAGGTTTCTTCACTATCCATTATTTGCAAATAAGATATATTTATTATCAATCTCAATTTTGAACACTTTTCTGACCCATAAAAAAATGAATAATTAAATAAAACGTTGTATTCTCGGTTTATTCCAAAAAGTCGCGCTTCCAGTCCTGACCTCATATATCTTACCCCATCAATCATGACCCATGAGAATATTTATTCTAAATTTAAGAAACATAAACAACGAAAGATTTTATTGAATCAATATTTTTAAAATTTGTCCTTGATATACTGTCTCGTGAATAATCTTTTGCTCATTCTGATTTCTAAAATTTCAGTTTATAAGGATAACACTAAAAAAAGAAATTCTGTTACATTCAACAAATGGCAAAAGGAGTTTCGGCTGAACAACTAAAATTTGTATGAAAAAAAAATATGTATAAGTTTAAGAATATTTATCTATTGAGTAGTGAATATAATTTATAACATTCTAAAATAATGTAAATAAAAAAACTTTTCTAGACTCTCAAAAGCATGGGCACTGGCAGGGTTGTTTGAAAAGGAGTCATCCCATTCAAGGGAAACGCTTTTGTCTTCCGTATTTTGTTCAAACCATAATTTTTCAAAATTGAGCATTGGATTTCTTTCTGAAATATTATTAAACATATATGCATTACTTTTATGTCGGGATGAATAATTTAAAATCCATATAATACCTTTTCTTGTGAATTTCACCAATTTCCTATTTTTATTTTCAAAACCCACAAGGTATAAATGCACCCCTTTAACTCTCCCTGGTGTCGTCCATATGCTCAAACAAAATACCCCCTTAGTTATATTTATTCGTTTTATTGAAATACGTATTTTATAAAATAATTTAAGATTTATTTAAACTATAAGTTTAAACTTAATTTTGTTTATATGTGTGTTTGAGCAACAAGTCTCAAACAAAACTTACATCTCCATGTAAACTAAGTACAAGTGAAGTCCATTCAGTTAAAACTGTATCTGGTGATAGCATTTACACAGTCTTTTACTAGAATTTCCCGGAATTACTAAGCCTCCTAGTCCTCACAAAGAAGTGAAACATTCTGTTTTTCATTATATACAAACAACTGGTCCTCCTGTGACAGCTAAAGCTCGTAGACTCGCTCCTGATAGGTTGCGTATTGCAAAGGAGGAATTTCAAAGTATGCTTGACCTCTATTTTACTTCTCATTTGCATGGAACAAAAATATATTCTCGTATCGATCTTATAAAAGTCTATCATCAGATTCCTATCAATCCAGATGATGTACACAAAACGGCAATCATAACACCCTCCTGATTATTTGAGAGTACCAGAACCCAGTTTGGTTTAGTTAATGCGGCCTCAACATTCCAAAGATTTATTGATGAGGTAACTCGAGATCTCCCATTTGTCTATGCTTTTGTGGATGACATCTTAGTGGCATCTCATTCACCCGAAGAGCATTTGGAGCACCTCAAATTGTTATTTCAGAGTTTAGATCACTATGACCTCAGTTTAAAAACTTCAAAAATATATTTTTGACGTACCTACCATTGAATTTTTGGGCTATGACGTTTCGGATTCCGGAATTCTACCTCTAACACAACGCGTTGATTGCATTTGAAATTTCCGAATACCAACCACAATTACGTAATTGAGGCTGTTCCTCAGATTATTTAGCTTTTATAGACGTTTCTTGCTAAAAAACGGGCACATTTTACCATCTTTGAACAAATTTTCAGAAGGTATTAAAAACAAAAGGAAATCTAAACGTCCCACTCAAACAAAACCTTGCGACATCCTTCAATGAAGCGAGGCGGTAGAACAGACATTTTCAGATGCTAAAAATGCCCTTGCTACAACATTTTTGATCCGTAATTATTCCAATTCCTGGTGCAAAAGTAAGTATCTATGTTGATGCAAGTGATTTCTCCATTGGCGGTTCAGTCATGCAGCTCAACAACAACGCATGGAAACCCATTGCATTTATTAAAAAAAATATATATATTGTTAAAAAAAAAAAAACTGGTCAACATATGATTGTGAGTTGTTAGCAATTTATACATGTATAAAAAAAAATTCGCTATTTACTTGAAGGTAGAGACTTCACAATTTTCACTGATCAGAAGCATCTCATTTACGCTTTCAAACAAAAATCAGACAAGTGTTCGCCTCGACAGTTTTGTCATTTAGATCTGTCAATTCTCGACAGATATTCGTCATGCCAAGGGCACGGACAATCTAGTTGCAGACACTTTATCACGAATTGAAATTGATAGCATATTATCAACTACACTTAATTTCGAAGAGTTTGCACTTTCACAAAAGAATGATCCCGAATTAGTATCTTTAATTAACAATGACTCTTCACTAAAATTACAAACAACTTTCATTCCCATCCTCAGTGTTCAACTTCATTGTGACATGTCAACAGGTCAACCTTGACCATTTGTTCCTGAACCATATCGTAAAATCATTTTCGATCAACTTCACGGACTTTCCCATCCAGGAATTTCTGTGACTAAAAAGTTGATCAGTGCACGATATGTTTGGCCTCACAATAAATACATAGAGGAACAAGTTAAATGTTGTGTTCCATGTCAAAGATCAAAAGTTCATAAACACACAAAAATACCACTAGGTACATTCGCATTACCAGATTCAAGGTTTTCACATATTCACCTGGATCTAGTTGGCCCTCTCCCAACTTGTGATTGTAATTCCTACTGTCTTACAGTAATAGACCGGTACACCCGATGGCCAGAAGCAATCCCAATCCCTGATTCAAAAGCTTCAACTGTGTGCAAGGCCTTAGTCACAGTATAGATTTCACGTTTTGGTTGTCCCTGGATCATCACAACTGACCAAGGACGACAACTGGAATCATCTTTATTTCATGAACTTCAAATACTAACTGGTTCAAATCGAATCCGCACCAAAGCTTATCACCCAATAGCTAACGGTATAATTGAACGTTTCCATAGAAACATGAAAAGTTCTTTAAAAGCCCATGGAAATCCGAGATGGACAGACACTCTACCCATCATTTTACTTTATATTCGAACTGCTTTTAAAAGTGACCTGCAAGCAACAAGCGCAGAACTTGTGTACGGAAAAACCCTTACTTTACTCGCTGATATGTTCAACCCATCAGACAACAAACAATCACTGGACACTTCATTTGTTTCTACCTTAAAAAAAAACATGAGAAAACTTTACCCAATTAGTGTTTCCCGACACGGACAAAGTCCCATTTTTGTGCACCCTGGTCTCAAATTATGCCCTCACATATTTTTACGGATTGACTGCAATCAACCTCCTTTAAGTCAACCGTTCACCGGACCCTACAAAGTGTTAAACTGATCTGAGAAAACTATTACTATTGAACTTAAAAGGCAGACATTCAACAGTATCACTCGATCGCGTTACACCAGCTTATCGTGATGCTAACGATAGTGGCTCAGACGTCTCTGATAAATCAACACCCAAAGAGTCTGACACACTAACTTTCAGTGACTATACTCATCAAACCATCACAACTAGAAGCGGTCGTATATTTTATATTTTTGCATAACTACGTATAGTTAGATTTTCAGTTTTCTTACTCTTATACAGTTATGTTATGCATATTTTCTGTATCGTTCGGTTCCCTCATTGGGGGGTTACTCTGTGGTGACGCAATGAGTTCGTTCACCTTTCTTTATGCGTCAACCATTTTTGTGAAGTGAAACTTTCATTTGCTAACTAAAACCAAAATGTGTCAAACAAAATCCTTAACAAATGAGAATATTTCCAAACGTTAACTTAGCCAATCACCTCACGAAAAAGGTGGAGTCAATTCATTCCTCCTAGAGACTCAAACCGAACGGACGCACTTCTGAGCTCTAATACCAATGTAAAAGGACCTGTGTTCCTTTCTTCTAAAGTTTCTTTTCTTTGTTTAAATGTAGCTTGTGTGTTGTGTGAGATTAAATGTTTTAATATGCCCTAACCTTCTGATATCCAATGACTTTAACCAGATTACACCAACACCTAACTTCGATAACATAAATACATGGGATTCGTATATTTTAATTTTTACACATTTTCTCTCTCAGACATGAAATTGTTTCTTCGGGTCACCTAATTTTAATACTCACGAGCCGCCGCTGTTTTTTTTTTTTTTTTTTTGTTTTTTTTTTTTTAATTATTTTTTATAATCATATATAGAAAGAAATCTATCAGTTTCAAAATAAAAAAATTAATGGGTTTCTTTAAACATTGAACTTATATATAAAGCTCTCCATTATTATCAGTGCTAGAAGTGTGGGGTGACGCGACCCCCAATTTTCAAGAAATGCTTCCCCCCCCCCCCCCACTTCTAAAACCACTGAAATTCATCCCCCTACTTTTAAAAGCCCTCAACCGCTCTAAAAAAGAAAAATAACCTTAACCTTTAAATGTAGTGACACTGAGAAAAGTGATTTAAAGTTTTCATGGTAATTATGGTACATATATCAAACTTATAAAAAGTATTATTCTACTTTGTGTAAGATATAAGTATTTTTATTAACAAATATTGTTACACTTGGTCAACTTTTGAAGAATTTTCTTTTAAGTCAAATGTCTCTATATATATACTAGTTTCATATAGACAAGCTATTTTTTTTTTTTTAAATTAGAGTTCTCATTTAATTGAATTTTATGAAATTATGCACATTTCGAAGCACTATTTAAGTCTAAATAAACCAGTTATGTACATAATGTTGAATTATTACTTCACTTTATCTCTTACTTTTAAAGGAAAAAAACTAAGTCGTAGAATATTCTTTGAAATATTAATTCATTTTGGACCCTTGCTCAATGATCGTGTTAGGAAGTGTAAACTATGTCCTTTCTAGTTAATATTTTTATTATAAAATACGAAATTGTAAAATGTATCTTTGCGAGGGAGAGGGGGGGGGCACTTGTCACCAACCTTTGGACATCCCTCCATTTCTACTACTGATCATTATATGAAGCATTATAATAATTCCCGCCAAAAAAGGCCGAAATTTGTTTCTAGTGCTAAATACAAACTGCCGTTCTAAAAAGTGAACTTTCTTCACGATATTAGCTCGTCTCATTTCACAGGAAGAAAAATATGAAGAATAGCGTCTTGAAACACATTCAGCCGGCTTTCCCCGGATCCAGAATTTCAAAAGAATAATAATGCTTCTTCCATATATCTATATGTATCTATCTCTATATATATATAAACGCGGAGTAGATATATGTAGGTGAGAGGGGAAGTCACATCTATTTCTCTGACACATTAAATTTCTGTGAAATCCTTTGGAGCAGAAAAAATATCTGAGAGTCTCATGCATCAACGATGAGAACGCTTCATCTCTCTGCAACGGAGTATGGCTATCTCTTACGGGTTGCTACATCTTAAAGATTATCGCCAAGGTGTGGGCCATAAATCGCCAACTTTCTCCAGTGCAATCAAATAAATGCAGAAATGACTATGAGCGTTATGTTTTGAAGCATTGGTTAGGCGTTCAAAATACCATTATGTCGCATACTTCATAAACAAATGGTTTATCAGTGACTTGACCTTGTTCAGCTCTGTATACCATTAATACTGAATCGGCTTTATTTTATTTTAAATTTAATTGTAGTGAGTTAGAGTAGTTAAAGTAGATTAAAAAAAAAAAAAAAAAACACATTTCAAGCATAATTGTTAGCAAACAATTGTCTTAAAATGTTGAATGTTGAGAGTGGATTTGTCTAGAAAAGTCTGTTTTTTTGGTTAATCAATTCGTGAACTAAGTTTTTATTTCATTTTATCTATCACAAAAAATACACGTCTAAATTCTGTAACTTTAAACATGGACAATTAAAGTTGGAGAGTTTATGTTCTTAAAAATAAGTCAGGGAAATACTGAGTTACACTGCTAAATAATTTACAAGATTCTAAATAACTAAGAAAGTTATTGGGTGAAGACGTTATTGAAGTGCTTTTTCATTATAAAAACCTTAAGCCCTTACCTTCCGAGGAAAACTTGGCCATGGATCTGACCTTGCATGACAAAAGAGCTGGGTTCGTTTCCTGGGGTTAGGCATGGAAGCTTGCTGTGGTTTGGAATCCATGTGATGCTGTAGGTCCCATCCTGATTAGCCGTAATTGGTCACAGATATAGGTTTTTGAGCGTAAAAACCAACCAACAGAGGAAAGCTTACAATATTCTCTCCACAGTGCCACGATTTTTTACACAGGCGTGCTAAGTTTTGCGGAAAATATAAATTTTTGTAAAGAATTATTTAAGTAAGAAATTATTATTTTTGACACCAGATGAGGGCCAAAATGATGTTAAGAAATGTTTAATTAATTTAAATGCATTTTTTTTTTTTTTTTTTTTTTTTTTGATAATACCGATGCATGAGATCAAACTTCGGAAATGTGTATATATAAGCACGGATCAGATAAGGGATTAAAAGAAGCTTTCTAACTATGTGAATTACTTCTTTTTATTCTTTTCCACAGTGATTTGGTTCTTGTTAACAATATAATAATTACTTTGCACGTGGTATTTCTATATATTCGTTGCAGTTTTTCCCCTTGAAATATCTCCCCCTTCCCTTTAAAATTTCTCAAAATCATTACTCTTAATTCCCCGTTTATTTATTTTTTTTAAAAAATCCATAGCCACATAACTGAATCGAGAGATCCTTTCCTAATACTTTCGCCAAATGGGGTTCATAAAACCGCCAATGTGGTAGTAATGGAAGGATAAACGAAAACCTTCTCCCCTGCTTGCCTTCCCAGTGCATTTCTTGGGCTTGTCGGCATGCCCTTAACTGTAAATCCTACACTTAGATTCTCATTGGCATCTGCTAGATAAATCAAGGATAGAGGGGACCAAGCAATGATTTGTGGGTGAGGGGGATTTACTCTACTGATCCGCATCCTCCCTCCCCCGACATCCCTAGAAGCGCGGGAGCACTAAGTCATCCGTTAAGGTTGTCAAAAGAGGAAAGATGGGGGAGAAAGAATATCTTCAGTTTTCTTAAAACTCGAGAAAAAACATGATCCACGTTCTGTTTTCTCATTCAAATTTTTGATGTGGTAGAAAGTGAATAATTCTGTTTCAAATTGCACAGCGTGTTATTATAAAATATCTCTTAGATTTAAAGTTTCAAATATCAGGGCGTTTTGTGAGAGTTTTTGTTAAAAAGTTATTCTGTTCACTCTTTAACAAAAGAACCGTAATATAATACTGATAAAAAAAAAGTTTCAGCCTTAAATTCGTAATAAGAGAGTATTCTTGATCGCTATATACTCTCTTAATATAAAAATAATAATTTAAATACTAAAGAAATGAATTCTGAACAACATATATTTTGTTTATAAAATTTATTGTAGTTTTTTTAGTTTTATCAATATCGAAATCAGAATTCATGGGAAAATTATATTTTTAATAGACATATGATCTTCAAGGTGTATGCTAAAATTTCAAGAATATCTAAAATGAAGTTTTGCATATTAGTTATCAAAAGTTTTGTGTTGCAAAAATATCATAATTCATATGAGAGACACAATAATACATTTAAATATTCAATTTCTTTAAAAATCGCTAGATGTGCTAACTTAAGAGTTATTTTCTGTAATAGCGCCAAAGTGATTGAAATTAAAAGCATCTTCCTTTGAAAATGTGGGGTTTTTTAGTGATTGTGCAATTATTTCATTTTTACAGAAGATTAATGTATTTAATAAGTAAAACCACATTTATTAAGCTTACCTCAATAAAAACGTTACGTGGGAGTCCCTGGTGTCTGAATAGTTACTAGCCATTATTTTCCCTATTCTATCTGTAAAAAATAATAACGTTTCTTTAAGGAAGATATTTCCGCCTGGGAAATGAAATCCAGATAGGGGTTGAATAAAAGGGAGGGCTAATGAATTTCGTTCCTCTGAGTGCAAAGAGTAATTAACGAAGAATTTGAAAGCGTCGTCTGCAGGTTGTGTAATTATTTTAGATGCCCGCTCTCGGAGAATACACTGGGCTAAGCATTTCAAGGGGCCGTGTAATGGTTTTGAAGTGTGCTCCTTCGTACATCTTCCTCACTTGCAAGGAGTGATTTACATAAAGCGTGGTTTGTACGTGTAATGCTGCGTCAAAATATAGTATATAAATTACATAACGGAAAATATATACTGGCTTATATTTCGTTTTCGATTGTTCTGGGGTTGAAACGTAATCGTCAAAAAACTATAAGAGTTGTATCCGTTCTTTTTAGTCTATCAATTTTTGTAGGCATGTATTTTATTCAGTTTATCTGATTTTTCTCTTAGTTAATTTAACAAAAGCATTTTATTTTTCGAAATAAAAAAATCATATATTTTCGAGAGAATTTTGTTTTTGGTTTGTATTTTGCATTCATAAATGTAACTTTTAAGTATTCGTTTTAAAAAAAAATACATAGCGGTTTGAATATGAATTGTCTTTGCTTTGGTCATTCAAATTCATTAGTAATTCCATTTATATTTTTTATAATAACTTGATTTTTTACTTCATATGAACATTTAGTGCACTTTATTTATATGAATTTATTGTGTTCTGATTTATTATCTGGAAAACATTCTTTTCGTTTATTTTAGAATGCAGCTAATTTATCATGTCTAGTATATTCCCAAAGAGTAAAACTTAGGATTGGGTTGTCACTTGTTTCTTGGTCACATGTCTTTTTTGGTTGCAAACAAGTACTGCCTAAAATCAAAATTTCATTCGAGAAATCCAATAAAGTTTTGACCTGAGAAAAAAATACACAAAGTTTTTAAAAAGTCCTTTATTTCAATACAGTTCATTATGTTATTCCAAAATATCATACTTTAAAACAAAAAATTCTTAAATTAGCTTTAAAATGTATAAATTTATAATTATCATACTCAAAGATTCATCCTATTTTGTTAAAATAGTCTTATCATTAATACAAAAATAATCTCCCTTTTTAGAAAAAAGAAGTGCCGAAAATAGTCAGTAATTAAATGTTCAATTACCTTAAACCTCAACTATTTTAAAACACTTCAAAATTATCAAAGCAAATCGACAAATTATTGAAACATTTTTTATTTTTTTTTGTAGTAACAAATGGGAGCCATAATTAAAATTCCACATCTTTAATTCTATCCATTTTCCCACTGTACATACAATAGAAATATTGCATCCCTATTAAGCTGAGTAATTTTGAGCAATGTATTCAGTATACGTCCCCTCCAGTTCCTGGAGCTGAGCTCTGTTGCTATGACTGCAGAATATTGAAATTATTAAAATTTATTATTCCCAACTGGAGCTTTAGTAATTAACGTTAGAGACGTCTTCAGCCTCAAGGGGACGGTACAATATTTAACTTCCCCTGTGCATCGGATAATCCCTGCGGTAGGGAAAAAGGGTCTCGAATGTAAAGTATTGTATTGGAAGTGGCAATTATTCAATTAATGGAGCTATTGAATAATCAGGATGTAGTTATCTTTCCGCTTCTACTGAAAGAGCTTTTGATTAAGATAACACGGAGGTTGAGTGTATTGTATTGTCTGAATCGCAATAATGCAGTGGATTGAAATTGCCTTATGGTTTCTTACACAGAATTTAAACTACATAATTGTGTTTTTTAACTCAGCAGGCATAATACATAAATTTTTGGTGTTTGTATTTTTTAAATGTACAAAAATCTGTAATTTAAGTTTTAAAGGAAAGCATAATTTTTTTTTAATTAGGGGTGCAGAACATCGCACAACTTTCAATTACACTATTATACTGACATGGATTGGTGTTATATACCGTTTTTATATTTTAATCATTCATTTAGAAAAAATTGTCAGTTTGGCGATATTTTTAGCGATAATTCCTGTATGGGACTTACAACAACCCCGCCAAAATGGTGATTTTGGCGATATACTTTTCGCTAATTCTTACATTATCTTTTCCTGTAAGTAAAACAAAGGAGAGGAGAAACAGGGTCGTTGATGACCGATGCTCAATGTAAGAGAACTCTGTGTTGAAGACATTCGTTTTTCAACTCTTTAGCATTTTTACGAGAATTTTGGAGGGGCGGATGTTTAGAACACCTTAAGAAGGATTTTATCACCATAGGGATTTTGATTAAAAGCTAGACCGTTTCTTGGCAAAATATCATTTTTTCAATAGCAACAACCTTATGCGCAATTTTAACGAAAACCTTAACGGTAGGTCCCATAGCCCCTACTGATCCATACACCAAATGTTAACATCGTAGGTTAAGGGGCTTATACACGAGGCGAGTAAAACGGTGAGTAGGACCTTGACAGCAAAATTCGCCTTAGATTTCTATGGCGAACTTTACTGTCAAGATCCTACTCACTGTTTTACTCTCCTCGTGTATAAGCCCCTTTAATACGATCGAGAGTTATGCAGACCATGTACACACAGACAGTTTTTCGAGACCGATTCGTGGAAATCAGAATGTTCCAAAACGTAAAAAAATGCAAAAAAAAAAAATGCCTTTTTTTTTTTTTTACCGAAAACATTACTTTTATTATCCTATGTAAACATATGGGTAATTAAAAGTAAAAATGACTGATACGACAAAATGAAAGATACTGTTTAGTTCAAATATGAACAACTATTATTTTCTCACAGTTTAAGTATATTCTCAAATTCTACTGAAATGCTATAAAATCTGGCACTAATGTGGTGCATTTTTGTCACATTATATTTTAAACACAAACTGCACTCTTTTCCTTTTTATATCAGTGTATCGTTTAATATAATTTAAACGATGATTCCTTTCAAGTTGGAAGTAGTTTCATAAAAACAAACACCTGTACCTCGCTCTGAATGAAGAACGTGTTCTCTAAAAAACAGCAGGGAAGGTTGAGAGTGTCTAAATCTTCTCTAGACACTTCTTTAAAAGCATTTATTCCGGTTGGCGATCCGGGGTCACTAAAACCCCTTTCCATTTGATTACCTCTTGTCCGAATCCCTTCCAAAAAAAAGAATTTGAGAGAAAGAATTATGGTAACGAGATGGCCTCTGAATCTCTGTCACGGTGGCAACAAATTTCTGTTTCCAAGAATAGGGTGCTATTTTCTGAGTGTATCCTTTACATTGCTGCAGCTTTTCTTCAAAGAAACTCAAATCGAAATGTTTTAAAGGTTTGAGAGAATAATTCGAACAGGTTCGGGAAAATTTTAGATGTAGTTAAACTTATTGAGTGTACTTTTAATAAAATCTTTATTTCTTTATCCTTAAAGCTCTTTTGTTTTTAAAAGAAATTTTGTGGTTTAAATTTTTTTCCCATAAAAGCTTGTAGCTTGATTGGATGATGGCCAAAACCGCTAACTTTAAAATAAGCTGCTCACTCGTGTTTAGTTAGGTTTATTTACATAACGATATTTATGATGTTTACAAGGTTTAAATAATTATTTTGAACTAAATCTCTTTACAAATATTTGAGCAGCTGAGTATTTAACAAACCGCATTCCAGTCCAGTTTTTCGAAATCTTCTAAAAACTGTAAAGATACGAGGAAGAACTGTGTCTTACCGTTCTATTCTTGTGAGGGCAAAGTCGTAGTCAAAGTTCTTTTTTCAAAATATATACTTTACTAGTGTGACGTCACTAGTTGACCCCAACAAACACTATTTTATAATTTTAATAAGTAAACAAAATAAATTATGCAAATAATTTTTATTTATTTATTATACTTAGAGTAAATGTGTAGTATTCTGAACATCCAGTCTCCAAATTTATGATATTGCTTATTCATACCTCCATTTATTTGAAAAAATTTCGTGTTTGGGATTGCTTTTATGGAATTAGACAAACAATATTAAATTTTTTCTTTATTTGAATGACATTTTACTATATTATGATTTTCCAATTATTTTTTCTTATAATTTCTAAATTTCTTTTGTGTTACTTAATGTATATTTGAAATCAATGTCCAACCTTTTTTTCAGTGAAGTGTTACAGTATTCAATTTTAAAAATATTTCTCAATACCGCAACTGAAAATTTTTACTGTCGTAATTTCTCTTTTCAGCATTGTTATACGTTCAAAAAATGCTTCATTTGCTAATTTTTAAAAATTCATAGCATTTTTTAAAAAATTGATTTAACCAGATTCAAAACCATTGACATTAAAAAATATGAAGTGTGCATTCGCGCTTTATTTATATAGAATAATTGAAATTGGGAATGGCTATGATTAATATTCAATCGAATTAGAAATAAGCATTTTATAAATTGTACTACTAAAGTAGATTCTTATGCAATATTTTTATGTGTATTATATTGAAAAGCGTTTCTTACTTCATGCAACTTATTATCACTATATTTATATTTTCTTTTGATTAAAATATTTATTTTGGTAATAAATATTTTACACTGCAAATTAAAATAGATCAAATGGTTAAGCAATTTATAATTTGTAATATTTTCTGAGCAGCAATCATCACTTTTTGAACAGAATACCAACTTAAAAGCATTTAAAAAAAATATGCCTTTCTTACATGTCACTGAAATCTTTAAAATACGAAATAAATATTGCCATTCATGAGACGCCGCACGCGTAGTAATTTATCTCCTCCAACAAAACACGTGAATGTGCTAAAATATTGCAGCTGTTGCTAAAAAGTTCGTAAGATCTCACGAAATGAATGAGAGAAAGGATTATTTCGCTTCTTTAAAAAAGGTTCTTCCTCCTCCACTCTCCCCCCTGAAAAATTTACACAAAAGCTTCTCCAGAAAAGATCTTAACAAAGCGCTCGAAAGTGTTAATATTGCCTTGGAAATTGCCCTTAGAATTAAAAAAAAAAAAAAAAGAATACTGTAGCAATTTAAAAAAATTAAATAATACTCCCTCAAATAGAATCCTTAACTTCAACGCGGTAAGTTCATTTCCAAAAAGGGGCTTTAGTTTTTTTTTTTTTTAAATATTATTTTACATTTTTATACATTATTTAATTCACTTTTTAAAAACAGCAATAATTAAATATTTCAAGTCCAAACTAACAAATTGAAGGCTACATCGCATGTTCTGAAATTGGTTAATGAAACTGTCATTCATTGGAATTGAATAAAAATACCATTTCTGTGTAACAGTTCTCTGTGTTGGTTTTTTATGGTACGATTTTTCTCCTAAAAAGCATTGCTTTTAAATTGATTTTAGCAAAGCTATAGCAAAACTGTTAATTATATTTCGTATGTTGCCCATTAAGAATGTATTTGATAGAGTTCAACTACTGGAGTTTAAAGTTGGTTGGTTGGTTGTATTCAGATTATCTGGCGCCGTCAGCAACACGAGGGCTATAATGCGCCGAAACTTTCGTCATTAGACAAGCCAACATACATTTAGAAACACCCATGCCTAACACGGGACTCGAACCCGCAACCTCGCGGTCTAGAAGCCAGCACGCTAACCACTACACCGTTTGGTCGGCACTGGAGTTTAAAGAAGCTACACATTTTTCAAAAATTTATTAGATTATATTAAATCTGAGATTACGAACAACCATCCACCCCTCTCTCATTATCCTATATCTTAGCAGAAATATTAATTTCTAAATTATCTTCAATGACTTGAAAAAACTATTTTAATTATTTTTTAGACTTGATCATTCAACCAGTCCTTGTAGCGAAATCTCAAAAATCACAACATGTTCCCTGATGTTGTATCCCCACCATAATTTGCATTCCACCACTCTGTCATAAATCTCAGGGTTGCCAATTCCGATTGTTTTTTTATGAATTTGAAATCGCTTCCATCCCCTCTTCCATACCGACATCCATCATATTCCCATAGGTCGTTTCGCAAGCCACAGCATGGCATTGCTTCTGACACCAACTAAGAACGAGGAGATTTACAGTTCAACATATTAAAACGCTGCTTATTTGAACTCTCGTCGTATGTTATTGAATGGGGCTAAGCCATAATGGCGTCTGCAGCTGTGTCCAAATAGCTCTCTCCCTTGCGGTTTTACAAAGGCGAGGGACTCAATACCCTGAGCTAATGGGACCCGGAACTGACGTCACAAGGACTTCTGATTTGTAGTCTGCAAGTTGGTTCCTGAAACGACAAGTGCTTCTGAAATGGTTTGTTCATAAGAAAACGCTAATTAAAGAGATTAATTGGGCAACACACTGTTTGGGTGATTACCCATAACTGTTTTGGAGGTAATTTGTTGTTTTGACTTATAATTGTTATTTTAAATAAGGTATAGTCAATGTTTTGTGTCTTTGGACATTTATATATTGACATTCAATGTATTTTAATTTAACTGTCAAACTATTCTTAAATATTTGTCAATCATTTGATATTTGTTCAATTAAACTAGCACACCTTATAATATAATTAGAAGTGATAATAATAAAATTGTAAGATTAGAAGAATAAAAATTAGAAAAAATAATAATAATAGAAGTTAATTAAACAGGGAATGCATAGATAATTTTTACAAACATTTTTAATGAATGATTATCAATAAACATCGTCAATTACTTGAATATTGTGTAGCATTCACTTAAAATTATTATATTAGTAGAAATAAATTGGTCTTTCAAAAGGGAGTTTTTTTTTAATATGTTGAATGACTTTTGTAAAAGTAAAAATAAATTAAAAAGAAGCTGAAATGCTCAATGAAAATTATATACAAGTTTAACGAGTCGATAAACAATGGAAATAATTTTGATTTCATCACGAAAATTCTCTTTTTTTTTTATTTGAGTTTGCAATGACATTATGGATTTCTTCACAACGTCTAATTTAATGAATCCTATGAAATATTTCACAACAATTAGTATTCAAAGGAGAAGGAAAATTAATAATTTGTTACACCATCTTTTGTCACTTTGTGTTTAAGAAAAGTGCGCACTTGCATATTCCATCAGAAAAATATTTTCTCCGTTATGTTTGATCTCCTAGTGTCTCACAGTTTTTAAAATTTAAATAAAAGAATTGAATGTATCTCATGGAAAAATCTTATTCTACAATCATCAATTATGACCTTCTTTATAATTTTACCTTAGGTAACGATGCACTATGGGCTTCGAAAACAAAACGAAATCTCAATATTGAATTACCCACACCAAAATGCTGCAGCGGTTATTTCGATAACATCTTTCTGTTCCGAGAAAACACACACGAATATCTAATAATATGATTAACTATCGAAAAACTCTACCATAATTAGTGCGTAATACGAACAACCAGCAACAAACAGGCCCCATTTATCATTAAAATAATAATCTTAATGAACTAGCTGAAGGTGGGGTTGGAGTAATGGTGAGTAAGGGATCCAGGACAATGTTTAATTTCCCATTAGTAGGTTCTTTACCTCTTTATTTGGCGCTAACTTCATTTAGAACCCGCTTAAACTTGGCGCGTTTATCGCCTCAACTTTCCCCCCTCTTTTCCGTTGCTCTATAACAGTACATCAAAACTTGGACGTAATCTCGGGCCCAGAGGCGGGCGTTCAATTTATTTAATTACCAACGCCAGGAAATGAAAACCACCATACGCCTGGTGCTTGGGGCTTCTGTATAGTGTTTTGGAGACTATCTCTGTCACTCCTGCTATGGAAGGACGATTGCAGAATGGCCCTTGATGAACGAAACAGATAAGTCACCAATGCTTGGCTTGTTGGAAACCTGCCGAGAGAGGTCCCGAGAAGGATTTTCTTGCTGCTGGGACATTTTGATGGCCTGACAAGTGATAAAAATTAAGAAATCTTAGAGTCTGAAAGGGCTACTTTTATAAAAATCGATAGATTTACCAAAAAGAAAAAGTCAAATCCTTACTTGTGTTTTCTGTTTAGAGTTTTGCTCCAATGATTAATTTGAGTTCAAATTTTAATTTAAATGGGATTCAATACTTCCATACCCCCAGTTATGACGATTTGTTACACTTTATCATTTCTTAAAAATTTGTGGTGCTTCCTTTTGTTTGAAAAAGATGTCACAGGCTTACGTCTTTTAGAGATATATGTAGGATCATAAATTAGGTGATTAATTTTTTTCTGGACTAGTTTTTTGTAGTATATATTCATATTCTATGTTCATTTATTCCGGTCATTTAGTAAATGGTGCATTTATATATAGTAAACGTTTTGTGTTCTGAACTTTCTTATTATCGTTTTATTTTTTCAGTGTGAATCTTGTAAGAAGAAAATGTTTTACATCACTTTTATCTTGGACAGAAATTCTAAATCGTGTTAAAAATATAAATTAGTTTAAGTAAAAAAGTGACAGTAGAATTTAATTGATAAAAAACTTTATTCTCGGCATACACATTCAAAACTCAAAGGCAACTAAAAATAACTAAAAGAAATTCTCCAACACGGATTATGTAAAATCTTTTCTTACACAATTTACCTAATTGACATAATTTTTACACTCGATGTGCTTACCACAAGTAAAAAAGAAATCCATAGCCCATCAAATTCTCATTGTGGCTGAAAAACAAACCAAACTAAGATTTCAAATTTCCAGAATCTTCAGCATTAGGATTCAACATTCGGCCCCATCAGCCACAATGCCAACTCCTTTATGTAATTAAAAAAACACTTCTAACAATCGCATTCTTTGAGTGAAACGTTTAGTACTGAAAACATAGTTCATCAAATCAACAGCTAATGTCCAATGTTGATATGTATCATCCATTACATTATTGGGACAGGATGTTTAGAGCACATGAAATACCGTCTTGATCTACCATCTAAAAACGATAGGCATCCTATTAAAGTACGATAATGGTACTTCCGAATAACTTCATTTTCTTCAATACATTCCTCTTTAACTTTTGGTTGCATCTTAATTCCAATTTTAATTAGTAAGCCTACTGAACTTCTTGGCAAATCATTAATCGATTGCTAATAATTTCGAAGTTAACGTCGAGTAGATACCTATTAGGTCCTGGTGCAGTTGTTTCTAATTTACCTCTTCATTTGAGACGCAGCATATATAATAATAAAATAAAGAGTCTATCTATCTGTTACTCTATAGAAAGTGGCTTCCAATTAGAGTAAAGTTGTGAAATTCTCAACATAAGTAGTTATAGCCGTCTAATTGGCTTTTTGACAAACAGAACGTTAATTTTTTTATTAATTTTTTATTCAGCGACTTCTAACAAGCGTGCAGCTAAGAAATTTTCGTCATAAGTAGTTTTGGCCTTCTAACTGGACTTTTGATAAACAGAATGTTAAAATTTAATAAGTTTTTTTAATTATTTTTTTCTATTTTCCTAGAGTTTCTTTACAATATGAATTCCAATAAACGTATAACATTGAAATTTTAAACATAAGTAGTTATGGCCTTCTAATTTTGCTTTTCACTCACACAATGATGAAATATTCTCAGAAGTGTGTAGGAGGGAGGGGGAATAGTATTATTGTATTTACAGAAAAAAATATTTTTGTTTCCTGATAGGGGAGGAGGCTCTAATAACAAGAATTTACGTTGCAATTAACGTTTTAGTGAGCGTAGCGAGCTTAGGTTTGCAGATATCCCTTCAAATACCCATCGTGTCTGAAAAACAAGCCTAACATTTATAATCCCTAGAATCTTCAACAGTAGAATCCAACATTTTAGAAATAACTTATAATAAATTCTGATTTAAAATATAAAAATCCTTAAAAAATACAATCAAACATTGACAATTTATCTCGTAGACTAGAACTTTTAATCGAGTTTATATTTGATAACTTTAAACAGATATATTACGTTCAAGTTTAAACAATAAAAAACTTATATTTACAGTAAAATCTACGTTGAATTTTAACGAATCGAACGTTCTGGAATGGTTCTCACCATAATTTCTTTATTAAAATCGACCGAAGACACACACAGATTCTCCAAATAACTAACATGCAGGGCGACCAGTGCGCTAACTAATGTCCCACCCGAATAGAATTCCTCAAGTCTCTCCGCTTCACGCTTTATTAAGGTGTTATGCCAAGGCATTCAAGGCCACCCGCACTCAATTTCTATGCTCTGCATTTGCACTTTAATTGCTCCCTAGTATTGATTAATCGTAGCACCCATTACCACTGGGAAACGTACCCCATAACTCAAGGCTCCCTGGACGTAAATTTTCCTCCTCCCCTTTAAAATCCTCCCCTTTAGATCCGGTGTCCGGGAATGCATACTGATGGCCCTTGCGTCACCTGATACACAAAGGAAGATTATTCAAACGGCTTTTAGCTATGCCATAGAGTCGCTAGCTTTTTCGTTTTTTGAGTTCCTGATTTAAAGTT
This sequence comes from Linyphia triangularis, assembly GCA_963978545.1. Taxonomy (NCBI): domain Eukaryota; kingdom Metazoa; phylum Arthropoda; class Arachnida; order Araneae; family Linyphiidae; genus Linyphia; species Linyphia triangularis. Next base: position 15,624,336 of record OZ021721.1, read on the forward strand.
CATTTTATCCCGTGGATTAAATTCGTGCAGTTATTTTGAAGTAAACCGCGGTGCAAAGTTTAGATTGCTCTCGGAGATTTATTTGAGTTGAGAGTATACGAGAGATGAAAGAAATGTATGAAAAGAGTGAAAAAGTAATTTTGTTGACTAGAATAGAATATTAAATTGTGACCAACATGACAATAAATAATTAAAGCTTTTCTCAAAAGTAAGTTTTACAAAATGACTGTACCTTCATACTTTTACAAATCAGTAACTTTATACTTTTTAGTGTCGATTGTCCATATTTTGATTAGTTTTCAACTTCAGAGTTTAAAAGCTTTCAATATAAAAATAAGTTTACAAAAGTATATTTCTATAACTATTTTTTTGTAAGAAACACCAAATTTACAGTTTTTATTTTTTTTCATTTCGTGTTACGATACCTACTACCTAGTTAAATTATTCTAGAATTAAATTTTAGTAATTAATAATGTATAAAGTAATTGCTAAGAGTATTGTATAGTGTTAACTATTTTTAAATCACATTCAAATGTATAACTAAATATAATAATAATAATAAAAAGATTGGGCAAATTATTTTCATTTAAAGTTATTAAGTAACGTTAAGGAAAAATCTATGCTAGTGTGTTGTACATCAGACCAATTTGCATAATCAATTTTCTTCTATTAATTCTTTATCAATTTTTATTTTAAATTTTTATAATCGAGTGATAAAAACTATGTCTCTTTAAACTGCAAATGAGGAAAAATAACAAAGTATCAAAAGTTTCCAGGGTCTATGGACGAATATTTTTAACTTATGCTTTAGAACATATTTACATTTAAATAATCTCCTCTAACATACACAAATATAAATAACGCCACCAACAACTGATTTTTAAAATACCCTTAATAACCTTGTAATGAGTTAGTCTATTTTACCAAGTATTCACGTAGCAGTATATTTCAGTTCAAATTGTTTCAAAGGTCAGCATGATCATAAAAGTTATGTTATATTTCTTTTTCACTACACAGTTGTTGTTTTCTTATTAAAACCTTCTCTGTTGCTCTATCGCAATATTTGGGAATGAATGCTACAGTTTCAAGCGAAATAATCTATTTCCTCTCTTCATATTTTCCTGAAGTTAAAGAAAAAATCAATTTGAATCGCTTCATCCTTTCACAGATGCTCGAGAATTATTCTAAAAGGAGAAAATAATCATCCGTTTTATCTGTGCGAGATGATCACAATATTTTTCCTTGCTCATTTATTAGAAAAACTTCTCTAAGTTCAACATTTACTTATAGGTCACATTCCTCAATTAAGCTAAAATTCTCTTTCGTTCAAGTTAAGGTTTTTGAATTTTATAAAATGCTTTCTTTAAAAAAAATGTTTGTAACTTCTTAAGTGTGATTATTTTGTTAAATAAAATCACTTTATTTTTTCCTTATAAGAAATTCACTTGGCATATATCGATTTATTGAATTATATCATGGTAAAATCATTTCTTACCCTTTAGATCTACATCATATCAAATATACGGCCTATAAAAGTTTTTATTTATTTTAATTATAAATATTTGAGTTTTGATAACATTTTCAATTATATGTTTGATTGCAATTGAGACAATTATCAAGCTAAGCAATTATATAAGACTCTTATATTTAGGACTTAACTACATAAAGGTATTGAAATGAACTCGTCATACTAAATTTTGTTTTTGAATATACCTTGCATATTTGTAAATGAGGGGCTACATATCTTTTAATACTAAATAAAAAGTTAATGAAATGTTGCCTCTGGAACATATTGGCGACTATTAATTTTTATTGGGTATATTTCTTTGCCTCTCTTTAAATAAACATTTTGGCCTATATTCTATCGCTGTACTTTATTTTTACTTGATCGTAAATACAATGAAAATCATGTACAATCCGATTTGTTGAGGAAAAGAAGGGAAAAAAAATAGTTTAATAATAAGAAGTTCACGATATTGCAAGTAGATGGCGCCACGAAAACTCAAAATAAAAAAAATTAACTAGGCAAAACACTGGTTACGAACCTGCATCCTTCATCTTTGAATTCCAAAAAGATGAAAAATTATAAGTGAACCGAAGGTTACCAAATGAAATTCGTAGTCTTGTTATACATCATTTGCTGCTTCGAACCCACATTTTCATCCATTTTGGAGCGCTGTATCACAGTTTTAATTTTTAACTAAATCCAATTATTAAATAAAAACCAGCATTTTCCTTAAGACCGAACCAGGCACTTAAGTATTCATTAAATGGTGTAAATATTTTGAAACATTGAAAGATATTAATATATACATATATAAATACACACATATATACACATTTGTCCCGTTTCTACAAGGTTTTCCTGTTTCCTGTTCTTTTTAAATTTGTAGTTGATCCCTTTTTTTCAATGAGCTGTGTTTTAATCTCCCCAACATGCAGAAGAGAGTAAAATAAGGGGTTGGAGATCTATGTAGCATGAAGCGTTTCTTCCCGCCATTTATTTCTCTTCCGAACCTATGAAACGTAGACTTTTATTTGCGACTGGATAGTTCATTATCAAACACACTTTACTTGCTGGAAAGATTGACTCTGATTTTGTTGCTCTTTCCACACACACAAGAATTATTTCTTATCATAAAATCTTTCTAAATGTAAGAAACCATTAAAAACCTCAAACTGAAGCGAAAGAGTTCTCTTTTCCTTTTCGAGATTCCATACTATGTATTAAGTTTCTGGCGTAACTTTTTAATCATTATTTTTTAGTGTTTAGGTGTATTTAATTGTATTGAAATAAATATTTATTTGTAGTTTTCGCTCTTTTTATTTTTTTAAATAATATAGCTTTTACTGAACTTTTAAGGATTTAATTTATTGGAAGAATACAATTTTCTAATTAAAGTCGAATTTTTCCTTTTTATAAATCGTAGTAATATATGTACATTTTTTTTTTTTAATTGAGTGAAGAAAGGTTTGACTGAATTTTTTAAGGACTTAAAAATAATATAAGTTTGAAAAGAACATTCTAATTTTCTATATCGTAGTTACAACACAATTGTACGGCAGCCAAATAAGGATTTTTCCTCGAACCCTTTTTTGATGTATTAGCTTTTTTTTTAGGGTATGTAGGTACATAAAATGGCGAGTACCCATAAAATACCTTTGTGTAACTCTCCGAATTCAAGATGGCGGACATCCTTGTATTAAATATTTTGATTTCGCGAAAATGTTTTTTTTTTTTTTTTATTTATTTATAATTTTTTTTAACAATACGGACAGGTCTGAAAATATTTGTTGTTATATGTTTAAATTTCAGATAGTGGAGAGAGCCTTCTTTAATGTATAGTTTTGATAAATGTATAGGCAATTCTCTTGAACAAAAGAAATTTACCAATTGACATTTTTCTTTTATATTGTAACGCATATTAAATATTTTTAAAGCATATATTTACACAAGCAATACATTTAAAAAGTTAGGAAAAAATGCTAAGTTTACTTAAAAGGAGAAGTGGTGTGCAATATAATGTAGTTCAATGAGGTTTTCAGTTATATCTGAGTAAATGAAGACATATGTATATTGAAATCTCAATCATTTTGTTAATTTTTACTTGGTTATTCTTATTTAAATAACAGTTATGTAAACAAATACTAAACACTGTGCAAAGCATAAGCGCGTGTATTGACAAACACATCTTTTTGTGTGACATGGTGTTTCAATACCAAATGAAATATATAGTCTTCCCCTGGAACTAATGTAAAATTATTTGCCTCAGCAAAAAGATGAAGCAAATCAGAAACACTGCTTATCTAGTAGCCATATTGTTCAGAAATGCACCTAAAGCATTCTTCCAAATTATATTTTTGCGTATTTAACATTCTGCCGATAATCTTCATTAGGTAGTGACATTTAAAAAAGTTTTGGAGTCTGTGAAGAACTATCTCTACACATTTTAGTATACCAAACTAACTTAAGGTTCCGAGACTGTCAACCATTTTATGTAACCGTAGTAGATGATTAATAAAAATGTGTGCTTGAGTATTCACATTTTCAATGCTTATGCGAATGGAAATAGAAAGATATATAAATTGTTTCTGTGAAGGTTCCTAACAAGCTACCGGTGATATATTTTTTTTTAAACATTTTATACGTGTTTTGAAATATTCAACACTTTATCAAAATTTATAACAGAATTTCCAAAATACTATTTAAAAATACTTCCTATACATCTACAGTCTTTTGTAAAAACTACAAATAAAGTTTATTCGATAACTTCTGGCGCCATGTTATAGAGCAATATCACTTTCTTCGAATACGTACAATGTGCATTCTGGAATAATTCACTGCAACTTAAACGGCAAAACAAGTCTATATTTTTCGGTTTTTATTTACTTTGTAACTTTATTTGTAACATTTCTAAATTCCTTAATCGGCAAGAAGACGTAACTTGGCGTAAAGTGTTTCAAGTGTGTAAACTTTCCAAAGCAATTTCTCCATCCCAAATATGTTTTATTTGAATATAGAGTCCAGACAAGGTTATTCAAATCATTTAGAATGTGCTTGGCCAGAAGTTTTATTGCCTTAATGTTACCCAACTCATTCCTAATGTCCACTCCTAGAGATTAAGTTTAATCTACAAACGCACACTTTAGTCGCTTAATTTAATTAACTTCGACTAGACAATGATGTGAAAGTCTAGTTAGCTTAGGGCTACTTTTATATTCCATTGATACTCTCTGAGTTTCTATTTAAAGAGCAATGGATAGTTTTTCTTTCAACATGTCTATTTGATTAAATGCAAAGTACATATATTGTACTTTAAAACTATTCATTCGGGGATGTGTGCTGATAGAATTTATACTTATAATTACCAAAATTTATTCATATGCTAAATCTATTTTACTTTTGGAGATAATGTTAAAGCTAGGACGAACAAAATTGATTTTTTTTCTTTGCATTTATACTATTCTCATTTTTACCAATATCTCTCTTTTGATCAGACAAAAAAAAATTTAAAAAAAAAAAGCAATTTTTGAAATGTTTTAATTTTAGTGAATTTTTAACAGTTTCAAAGTCCCTGCTCTTTTTTTCTTTTCCTTTTTCCAATTTTTTTTTAACACAGATTTGTACACAAGATCTTGAATAAGTTTAAACTTCAATTTCAGGACCAATATATAAATATTCCTGAAGAAGGAAAAAAATATAAATGGAAAAGTTAAAAGTCTTAGCATTTTTCTTAAATTTTCAAAAAACAGAAATATTAGCTTTTAAAGATGAGTTATATATTAAAAGATTATCACATATATAGAAATATATTTTATGAATGTCTTCCAAATGTCAAATAAATAATCTGCCTGCCGAGAAGATAGACTCTCTTGGGAAGCTTGGTTTCTTGGAAGTTGTATGCAAATTATACAGTAAGTCGATGATGCTAGAACTTCAAAATTGATCATTTCCTTGTTCGAATAATATGACGTCTTCGTGATATTTTAAAACTTGCTTCACCATGAGAAATAACATAGAAATATTTTTTTTTCTGATTGATAACTTTTCAAGTTCATGTTGTTTATCGGTAGAATGCTATGATATAAAGTGGTATATATGGATGTGTTCATAATTTTTGTTTGAACGATGGCATTGCAGTTGTAACTGTTGGTGTTTTTACAATCGTCTCCTTTAGTTTTCTATACCTTATCCGTCTCAAGGTAATACTTTTGGTCAGGCGCGTAGCCAAGGAGTGGTATAAGGGAATATATACCATCCCAAAATTATAAGTTGGCCTCATTAAAACATATACCCAATGTGACTTGAGCAGCTCGGTATTTTTATAATATTACTAGGCTCGTAGAGTTCAATATTATAATTGAAAATCATCAGAAACTATAGTGCCTATGATAGATGGCCTCATCTCGATTCTGCTAAGTAAAACCAAATTTCTCTCATTCAAAGTGTTCAAGTTCTAGTGCAACTCAAACCGACTTTGATTTAAAACGACCGTCAGTTAACAGTATTGTGACAGCTGGATCTTTTGGTGACGATGTAGAAAAACTCCCCATTGTTTTTAATTTTAACAATACTTAAGCGCAAAGTATATAATAGTTGTACTCCAATTTTCTACGCAATAAATGCTTGGTGTACCTATCAATAATTCATAAATTTTTACTTGCTTTAAAGGGTTTGAGAAAAATATCCGAATCTAAATTATGGATATTTTTGTTAAATAAATGAGCCGGTCTTAATTCATTTTATCTCTTTATTAATAACTAAATGAGAGAGACAAAATTTAAAATTTATATAATCACAAAAATTTCAATTCATATCCCTCCCTAAATAAATAACTAATTTTATAAGTTTTTACTGTAGACCTTTTCAGGAGATCGAAATCTTCTTTAACTCATGTGTCTTTTTGATGATTTTCTAAAAACAAAACTGTGCAATCATAATTAAAAATATAGAAGACTTTAAGGACTGATAGAAACTAACTACTGATAGAAGGTGTGTATGAATAATGAACTTTAAAATTTGTGGTGTTTATCTAAGTTGATACATATCTCTGATATCAAAAGGCTTAATGAAAGGAAAAAATTTAAAATTTTCATTCCATAATGTGATTTAAGGTTCATTCAAGCGATAAATGTTATTCCTATCTCTTTATTCGTTTCCAAATTCTCAACCAATTTTTCTATTACAAACTTTTCCTAAATTCCCTTCCGAATTCCTAAAATAATTATAAATCTCCCGATGAATATTAGGGTGAAGCTGAAGAGTTGTGCGCGCTATTTGTTTAACTTAAATCCAATCATTAATTTAAGTGGAAAAGCGGAATACACACTTTTCTCTGCTTCGAAAATGATTATCTGGAGCAGCCTTTTCCTTCGACCAAAGGGTCACTTTGATTCATACCGTAATTTATTTTCTCATTAATTGCCGGTCTTAATTCTCCGAAAAAGATAAATAGGTCCTTACAAATCACGACAAAGGCTCTACCGAGAGAAGCCTTGGATCATGGGAGCGTTCCGATGTTTGGACGATTATCTTAGAGTTAGCGGCTTAGGTTGGACTTAATTGTCCAAAAACACTTTTTCTTGACTGTTCTGTGAGAAAATAGTTATTTCTGTATTTTAAAAAGTTCTTTATCATATTATATTCTTTTATAATTTTCAGGCTAAAAATGCCATTTTTATAAGAAAATAGTATCTAATTGAATAAAAAAATGTTAAGAATCATGTTTGTTTAGGCTCTTAAAAAAATCGTTTTGATTTTGTACATTTAGTTTATTTTTCATTTCCCTGAAGTCATTCCTTGTATTAAACTAATTATACTTAGATTGGGATTTATGAAAAATCATCAAAATAATTATTAAAAAAAAAATGCTTAGTGATAAATTTGTTGAATTTGTTCACACCATTCACGTTCTCAATACCTTAGTTTTAATTGTATCTCTTCGTTACAAGTTTATTTTATACTAACCTCTAAAATATAAAATTGAAATATTTCTTTAATTGCACACAATTCAACGACCAATCACATGCAGTGATTTTTTTGCTTGCCGTTATTTTCCAATGCAGCCCTTGCTGATCTTCGCCAGCGTTGTACTTTGAATCAATCCTATTATCAGGACGAGTAGTAGCATTCAAGGGCAATTTGTGATTGACCCCCATCGTTCTTGGGAAAAGGGGATGGGGGGTTTTTCAGCCATAATTTCATTGGCTACAGGCACTCCTTTCGGGGCTGCATAGATTTATGGAGCCCTTCTTCCAGTCACGCAAGTACGCATTGGCTGGGTCTCACGTGACCACCAATCAGTTGCCAGCTGCTCTCAGGCAGCACGTTGCTCATTCGGGCTTGAACATCGAACTTCTAAAGGAAAGTTTGTAAAGAGTACTTTTGGTTTGTGACTGCAAATCAAGGTGTACTTAGTGGCATCGGGCTATATAGCAGATAGAAAGTGTGCTAGACGTTAGGAGTTAGTAGAGCACTCTAGATTAGCATTTCTTACATTCATTGACAATAAATCTTATCGTGAAAGTATGAATTGCCGTATGACGTTCATACTTTTAAGTCAATGACATAGATACTCGACACATATTTACATTGATGAATCATAGTTCATCATTTTGACTTCATGGAAGGGGAAAACAATTAAGATTGTTTTTGTCGGTCACTTGAGAAAATAAATAGAGACATTAAAAGCCGTATATATTAAATATAAAAAGAGAAAACAAATGATCAAGGTGTCTTCTAATATACCTGTACCTATTATAATTTGAAGCTGTAAAGTTTCTGTTAGTTTTTCATCTAATACTGTGATTTGAAAAATGATGTACTTTGTGTGATTACTATCATTGTTTTGTTCTCCACAATATTCTAAACAATTGTCGTCAGATCTACGAAAGAGAGCTTCTGCCCTCAATATTTGTTACGTTTTTTTCGTTGATATCGAGTACTGCTTATTAGATGAACTTCTCAGAAGTAGTTTTACTCAACTTTTCGCCGAAACAATTAACAGTCCACAGGTCCAGAACAAAATAAATAATACCGTCTGTCAATCTAAAAGCAAACTAAGTTACTATTACGTAACATCATACCTTCCTTATTCATCAATCTTAGCGATAAGTATTATACTGTAGCTTAACTTTCACGCATTAATCACAAATTAAAAAATAATACATTTTAAAATTTAGCAAGTTTAACTTTCAAAATCCTTAATGTCAGAAGCATTTTTAAATACTTTAAGGGATTTATATAAAGAGAGGACTGTTATGTAATTATGAAAAACTTTAGTAAAATGTGTTTCGTAAAGGTTATTGTTTTGTAAATTTTAGTAATTGCTTGGCAAAAAAATCATCAATATAATCATTAGATTAAAATGTAAATTAACCTGTAATAATTGTATACATTGATATTTCCTACAATTATATGGACTGTCAATTTTAAATTACGAGCCTTTATATATTTTGCTCAGTACAATTGGCATAAAAATAGCTATCCTTCGCTACGATATTTCACTATGATTAATCGATGTATTTGATTATGTATGTCAAAAAAAAAAAATGTACAGAAATAACAATGTTACTAATTCTAAACTTCAGGAAATTAATGGAAGTAGCGAAAGTTCTGTACCTAGACAAGAAGAAGGCAGTATTCATACCATTATGAATCGAAATCAGAGAAAAGGTTAAATTAGGAAAAGATGAATAAAGAAGAAGACACGGCTTAACATTTATTTGAATGTCATGATAAAGTATCAGCTGAAAAAGAGGGCAGGTTTCCTCCAAATACCACTACGAATCGAAATCAGATAAAAAGTTAAATTAGGAAAAGACGAGTAAAATTGAAAACACTGCTTATAATCTGTTGTTTAATAATTAAACATCGATCCTCACCAACTGAAACATCCAAATAACATAATAGCAAAACATCGCGACACTTGTGAAAGGCTTCAATGTGTATTTTCCCCTCCCCCCAGCGCCCTTCCTCGGCTGCTTTAGGAAACTCCGCCATCTTGTCCAGTGATCTTTTATGGAGGTGGAGTACAATAAAGCACATTACCAGCTGTCATAGATTACCGCGCTGAAAAGGACAAAATCGAAAGCGGGGATCACATGGAGAAAAGAAGACATCTGTGTTGGGTCAGTAATGTTGACCGGGAATACCTAAAAGAGATGCCGAATATTAACGGGTATTGTAAGATGGAATATCTGAGGCGAAAAATCTTCCGTTATATTTTTGGTCATTCTATTTTTTCCCCCTTTCTACTTCCGATAGAGTTAACGTTTAAATTTATGAGTTTTCATAGTGCGCGTTATGCAAATGATAGACTATGTTTGTGTAACATGATGTTCTAGACTAAAAAGGTTATAAATTCCTCATTGTGCACTGTTAGTTGGCGGCGTTTTAAATATTGTTGAGTGAAACAGCTGTAAACTATTTTACATACATATGTACTACAATTACTAATCTTTCACAATTATCCCATTTCATTGAAAATTTATAGAAGCTCAAATATTAGTTACAGTGTGTATATTTTAAGTTTGGCCAAATCGAGTTGTAGATAACATCGATGTTTATCCAAGTTTTCCCCTTTCCAGTTATAATAAATGGTGTATGTATACATTTCCCTTTAAAAATACTTTATTTAAATCCTGTTAGTTATTAATATTCCTCAATTTCTGATTTTAATATGTCTGGTGATTGTTTTATAATACCTGTTAAACGCACTAAGTCGTTACACAGAAATGTTGGACAATTCACACCACTTACCCCAATCCAATCGCTTTACCAATAAACAATGATTTCATCGTCACACACACACATATATGACCGAAACTTTTATTATTTAATTAAATTTTCTTCAATATTTATAAACAACAATTTTATTTACAATTTATCACTCATAATTTACTCGTTTATGGTTGAAAGTGATCTTGTCCATTTCCTAAAATTTTTCTAGAAAAAACAAAATCTTCGTAATATTTACTGGACCTGTACCAAATAAGGTTTTCAGGTGTTTTTTTTCCAAAGCTAAATAAAAGCACGCAATCAAAATGAAAATTTTACTCTAGAGAATTGTGCTATACTTCTATTGAAAGCTGAAAAATTTTGAAAATTGACATGAGCCCTCTCAATAATAAAATATTCGATTTTACTTAACTGCATTGTGATCATGTTACTGAATTCCTTGCGCATATTACTTTATTATGGAACATAACACGCGTTTCACATTGACTCATTCCAGTTCTTCCAACCTTCCTCCGCTCATCTTGAGCCTCCTAGCATCCTAGCCATTCGTCAGCAACGAGCGCGTCCTTTGGGACATGCCAACTGACTTGATTTATGTCCCCATTGCCTTGGGGAAAGAAGCTCATCAATTAACTGTTTCCATATAGAAATAAAATCGGTCGGTCAAGGTGGGTCCCTCCTAAAATTTCGTGCTCGTTTTTTTATAGGTAGCAAAACTAGTGAAATATATTTTCGAGTGCCGGTCATTTTAACTCCAGCAATAAATGCAAGAGATTGCACAATGGTAATTGAAGCTCTGGCTTGGGGAAACAATATTCTAATTTTTGGGTTGTGTAATGTTCTGTAGGAACTTTTAACAGAACCTTAAAATTTTCTTCGCATATAATACGTACTTGACAGTATAAGACAAAAATTTTGATACATTAAGTAATTGAACTTAACTTTCCTCATTCTGTAAAAGTAAATATTTATAGTTGAAAATGTACCTATAATTTTGTTTATCTATAGTTATCTTTTATATAGAATGATACATTGCGTATCTAAAGACATCTTTATTCCGTTAATATAAATGAATATGTATAATCATCTTGGTCATTAAGAATTGCTGAAAATACTTTCTTATAAAATAACTCGTTGTTTACTCATCTGCAATTCCAATTGGATTGCATTATGATTTTTCATCTTTAGGCTGTTATTAGTTTTGTGCAGTAAGTACTATGATTTCAAATAAAGTTTTCTTGCAATTCATATTTACAACCCTGTTAAGAGGAAATGTAACCGAGCTGTATTTCTCATTTTCGTGTGCAGCTAAAATGCTTTATGAGTTTCTTTCAATTGTCTTCCTGGTTGCTTTGTTTTTAAAAACTTACTACCTTCTTTTTTGTGATTTTTAACTGTTATTGATTTGGCATTTGAAAAACAATTTTGTTGGTGTAAATACTTCGTCATTTGGATACCTGGGGAGACGTTCTTTGAATTCAGTGTGGGAAAAAAATGGTTTGGTTGCTTAAATTCATCGAATATGCACTAATTTAGTAGTTCTAAACTTGACATGCATAGTGTTGTTGTTTTTTTGCATTAATTTATTCCAAATGTTGCTTTCCTCTATCACTCAATCTACTTCTAGAGTAACTTCCGTTTGACTCTTCAAGAACAACTTATAAGTTTTTTATCATCCTAAAAGTTGATAGTCTGCTAAGGGTTTCCGTAATACGATCTTTCCAAGAAACCGACTGATAGGTTGTTATTCATTTAGGTGGCGAAAAAGGTTATGTGCCCCTACTTCTTTGCTACAAACCGCAAACGACTTTGCAATCTGAAACCTCGTCCGTTGGGATCGTCTAGTGTATGCCGCCTTCTTTTAAGAGGAAAAAATAGTTAAGCTGTGACATACTTTGATTTAGTGCTCCTCGGGAATAATTTACACGATACCTAGCAACTGTCAACATTGAATCTGCGCACATTTTTTTAAGGTACATTCATCTTGATTTGTATATTAATTTAATTGCGGATTTTTTAAATTTTTTTTTTGCATAATTCGGATTAAGATTTCATTCCAAATATCGAATAAAACCGGATGGGCATATCTACATAATAAATTACAAGTGTGTCTCTTGAGTTTTCAACGCTAGGCCATGACCAGTTTTAAATAAAATAGTCTCATAGTAAACTAAGCCAATTTTTCCACTTTTGAATTAAAAAATAAAAGCAGATAATTGTGTGGATATGTTAATTCGCGACAGTATTCTTTTCCCTGTGATATGTCACGATTAGTTTCAAAAATTTCTTATGGGTTTTTTTTTAATCGCAATGCTTAGTAAATGCATCTTTAAGATTAATATAAAGTAATAAATGTTTGTAATAAGAAAGAACTCATCAAAACAGCAGAAACATGCCTTATGAAACATAGCAATAATATATGCTCACATTAATTACATGTCAAAACTATTGCCTATGCAATCGCATTTATAGTTTATTATTAACTGCCATACAATTGTTATGGAGAAACCATTCCGAGGAAAGCCTTAAAAGAAAGAAAAAAACATGTTACTAGAATAGTCATGTCGTAAAAATGCATGTCTGATGTGTTTTTTTCCAAGCTTTATTTATTTGGCGAAGGGAAAAAAAAAACCTTTCTTCTACCGCTCTACTTTTAGAGACGACCAAGTAAATTTTTTACGCAATTCTGTTCTTACCCAGTCCTCCAATTCTCACAAAATTGAGGAAACTTCCTGCGCAATCATTCCGGCCATTTCTTATTTGACTGGCCCCCAGTAATCCTTCGAATTTCTCCCTACAACCAGGAGCAAGCTCTTTGATAAAGCTTTCTTTTTTTCGAGCCCCAGCTTCGCTTTCAAGGCGCTTTTTAAAACGTGCTCTAATGCGCTTCCAATCACTGTAATGCACGCTTGCTTTCGTATCTCTGGCTAAGGGGTCGTATAAAAAATAAATTGCCTTGTTGATGAGGATATTTTATTAATGAGTATGGAGCTCGAATGAATATCTCATTACTTTAATGTTCATTATGAATGAGTGCTTGATGACATTTACCATGATTTTAACGTTTGGTTTAGTGCGCATAAAAAGTATACCACTTTCTAGGCAAGGATTTCATTACAATGTATTTATCTCATAAACAACGAAAACCTTGACACTCGTCCCTGTTTTCCCTTGATAAAATGAACCATCTTACTAATTATTTTCATATTTGTAGTTCGGGATGTTAATAATAGTGTATGGTGTGATTGTATTAGTGTTTCCCTTATAAATAAACTTTGGTTTGTTTCAACAGTAAAGCAGTAGATTAATTTTACTGATAATTTAGTTCTACAACATAAAAAGCATAGTTACATTTTAAATGTATGATAGTTTATGCGATTCTATTTAAAATTGAGTGTGACTGAGAACTATATTTACATCAACTATGACTACATTATGAAAATTAAAATTGAGATCAAGATTATAAAATGCAATTGAAAACTTATTACTTTAGAATTGAATATTCAGCTTGCTGACGTAAAAAGTTGGACAATCTCAAATATATTTTTTTTTTCATAGTTTCTGCATATTTATTTTCCTTCTATAAACATAGATGATTATAAATAATTTCAAATGATGCAGCACAATTGTGCAGTTTTGAGCTCATTGCAAAATAAATATGCAGGCTACTTATTGACTAGTTATACAAATAAGTAGTGAACTAAGCTCTGCTTAAAAATTGAAATATTTACATATCCCCTCTATTTTTACCGAGAAAGGAAAAATTCAAAAGGTTGCTCATGAGATTGAATTGTCCAATAGGGAACGGAGTAATGGAGACGTCACATGCCTTCTTATATTTATTTTCAAATTTTTTTTTTTCATACTTTTTTCTTTAAAAAAAAAGCATACGTTTATCTAGTGGTAATATCAGTAAAGATGAACTGAGGTGCTTCGCATTTATAAGAATATGTCAAGACGGCATCTCTACTTTTATAGAAATTTCAATTCAAATGCTGTAAAAAGCATTTCTTTTAAGTTTTATTCATCTGACTGTCCCTTTACTTTTGAAACAATGTAATGTTCGGATCTAAGTATTGGCATTGAAACGGTAGCCGTTTCCTTAGATGAATTTTTTTACAATTGATTCAAGCGTTGGGTCATCTGCAACTTCGTGCAAATATAATGCGGAATCATACCAAAATCATTTTCAAAATTTGTATTAGTAAAAATTCAAATTTTAAATTCTAATAGTATAAAAATTGCTTTAAAGCTTTCTGTCTTACTTTATTTTTTATTTAGGTGGATTTTATTATCTGAAGCACCAGGAACATATATTACAGAAAAAGACAGAAATTGTTCGTTGAGGCAAAAATATAGCATTGATAATGTCCAGACAATCTATCTATTAAGAATTTTTTTTTAAGGAATCACTGAAATAACTCTGAGATTGCAAATCATACTATTTTCATTAATTAAAATCTAAATGACAAGTTAAAGTCAGACGTATGATTTTTACTTTAAAGTAGGGGGTTGGGAGGGAGTGTCAATACAAATTCTACGTTGGGTGTGAAGATACCGTCATTGTGTGATCTTTACAGTAAGCTTTTAAATATTATACGTTTAAATTTACACGTAACGAAATCACATTTCTCGCCCTTTATTCTTATAACTCTATGCATACAAATACAGAAGCAATAAACTATGGTTCATTTAAGACTATCATTTTATTTTTAATTGTATATAATCATGAATAAATTTTTAAAAATGCCCTTTTTAGTGAAGTTTGGTGCTCAAATTTTTTTTTTTACCATTAATCTGATCTCCAAAAAAAATGAAAAATTTGACAAACAGACAATCAAACAGTCTTGTTTAACAAGACAATCTCAATCAAACAAGAGGTAAGTAAGTTAAAAGTGTAATGAGTAAGTTGTATAATATTGAAACGTTGTAAAAAAGTGTAGTAAAATCTGAATATAGAGGATGAGTTTAATGTTTTCCTTATGAAAAAGGGTCCTATATGATCCCTTTATTGGACAGTCCCCAAGCGGTCATTTTTCAGAATTCAGGGACTCACAGATGGGTTTTCACTGCCCTTTATTCAACTGTTTTGATTATTGACAAATCCATACAAATTAAAATGAGCCTCATCGGTAAACCACATGCAGCCTTCATCAGATTTGTGACATTAATGCTGCTTCATTAAAACTTCATTGATAATAAAATGTAAATAATAGAAGTTGATGTATTATTACAAGTTGAAAAGGATTTAGCAATATTTTTATGGGCAAGTTGTATGGAGCCACCACACATTCATTACACAAAAAATGCTGACCGATTTTTGCTTGTTTAATAATAGTAATTGTAAATAATGAAAATTCTAATATTGTTACAGAACGAAAATAGATTGGAAAATATTTTTTTGCATTATAATTCATGTTTAAATTTTTGCGGTTAAACGGCATTTAAATGCCATTATTGAGCTTTCTTAAGAATGAGTATGGTTCGAAATTATATTCGCAAATGACCTTCATCTTATTGGAATATTAACAGCTATTAACAGGTATATTTGTCATCTTAAAAAGATGGAATGTAGTTTAAATCTGTTGCATATTAAAAGAAATAAGCAAAAACAGAGCAAATTTCAAGAATGTTGCTTTTATGAGTGGAAAAAATTATCTTAACAAAACCATATCTAAAAAGATTATGTGAATCTATTAATGGACTTGACAATAAGTCTTTTGAAAGTTATTCAAATCTATTAAGTCTATTAATGGCACAAATATGAATTACCAGATTTCTCTCTTTCGAAATTGTTCCTGAGCCTGACACTCTAATATTTCTTTTTAAATAAAACTTTCTCTTGAAAATCCAATATACATGAAAAAGAAAGAATCATGGTAACATTCTTTGAATTTTTATTTGTATGTTTAATTTTATTTCAAATCTGCTGTCGCAAATTTTAACTGCACATTCATCTAAAATCACTCATTATAAGCTTTTTTTTAAAGTAATTATGAACTAGAATATGCACATTTAAGCATATTGTTATCGTGTATTCACTTTATAAAATTGTACTATAATGAATTGATACAGCATTTAACTACAGTTAGATATTAAGATTAATTGCATCTACTTAGACTTAGAATTCTAACTAACTTACTTTTATTCCGAAATTGATGCGTACGCATTACATTGACATTATGAAGAAATTGTGGCAAATTAAATGGGCTTTGAATACTTGAAAACAGCGAAGCCACTATCATTTTTGGTTAAAATATTAATTCGAAAACCTATTAAGTTTTATTGAACTGTAGTACAAAGGTATACAGTGTCATAGAAGGGAATTCAAATATTTTTTTTTATATTCATTACCTATGCTCCCTTCCTTAAATGCCTACTTTCAGCTTTTGATGTGTTTTCAGTGGCACAATGTTTTTTATGTATCATCATCAAAAAATAACTTATAAGTATATTTTTAATTATACTTCTTCGAAGATATGTCATGACAACTAGATGGACATTATGTCCCCTATGACCTTTCCAATTGTTTGGAAGGATTTAAAATGTGTCGTTATCGTTACCCTCATTCTAGGGACGAAACTTCCTTCTACAAATCTCTGTAAATTTTACCTTAGCATTATTTTCCATCAAATATGTTTTAACCAGTCGTAATCGGGACAATAGTTTGAAATCCCCCTGTATTAGATTTGTAGAACAAACTACGGAGACAAATTTCTTGCACTATTTTATCTACATCTTTGATACTTCGGCACAAAAATTTAAATATAAGCACTCATTTTTTTTACAATAAAAATTACTAATAGAAAATGTTTTTGAATCTTAGAGTTTTTGTAGGTGTGGTGGCAGGAGCATGTATTATTTCCATTTATTGGAGCAAATAAATACATTTCATGCGATCGTGCTACCGGATATTCATAGCTATTCGACAACTAGATCATAAATCTAACGGAGATCCCTGTCCAATTGCTTCCGAAACGATATTGGAAGTAAGAAAAATCCGGAGCGAATCTACGCAAAATAAGCTGCTATTGTTTATTTTATGTTCAATTTATTTTTTATTAATGTTTTTTTCACGCGAAGCAAGCTATTCGTATTACATCTTTCATTCACCTTTCTTTTGCTTTTAATAGCAGTGTATTTTGGCTTCATCACTATCAAAAGTATTTGTATATTCTGATTAATTTCTGACCTTCGGGGATTAAAGAAATATTTCATTTTTCGAATCAATGAAAGTATGGTAGTTTTTATATTCTCCTTTTGCAATCTTTTAGCTTCGGACCCGAAGTGCTTAATGTTGATATATACTTCCGTTGTTTCTTTATAATTTTATTTTTGTTTATACTCGTCAAAACTTCCTCATTTTTTACATGCTTTTTTTGTGACTTTAATGTTTTTTAGTAAATTTAGTTTTCAAACTTTGCTAATAAAGTATATATGATTGGATACATGGCAGTTTGGATGTTATTATATGCCATAAAATAAAATATTTTAATAGGACGATACAAGGCAATATAATATGTAGTTAAAAAAATTGATTTTCGGGAACCACATGCTCTGAATTATAAACGCTTTTTAAAAAAATATCAAATTCAAATTTATCCATTGCTAAAACAAACATTTGTGAACAAATCTTGTAGAATATTTTAATACTTTATATGCTTTAAAATATTGGTTGTTTAGTTAATTACAATAACATCGAAATTTATGTTCCTATGTCCCGCAAAATATTATCAAACTTCATACGTTTAGACGTCACAATTAATACACAACATGCAGAAAGTTGTGCCAAGTGTCCGAATTGTAATTTATATGCTTTCTTACATCTTTGCTCACCAACAAAATTCTAGTTTGACGAACTATAAACAACTAAGAATTGCCCTTATATAACCCTCTTAGAATAAATAGAGAACGTAGAGCAACCCTAATCCAGTAGGTTCGTCGAAAGGAGGATTACAGACGTCGGGCTCATCGATTTTTCTGGAATAGATGCTCTTAGATATTGGCAACGACCATTTCCTGTAGGGTGCTTTTCTGTCATTCGATACATTCTATACCAGCAACATTCGATTTGGACAAAACAGCTAACTTTTATTTTTTGCTGAATGAGATTAAATCACGTAAGTGAAGATGTAAAACTTCTTCCGCAACACTGCCAAACTGATTCTACGAATATTCATTCGTGGTAATGTTTCCATTTTCAATTAATAAGTTATTCGGAAGAGAGGCGCGTCATGTTGAAAATGAGTTGTTTAGCTAGGTAAATAGATAACTCGTTTTTAAAATTTGATAATTTTGTTTAATTAAAGTTATTCATATATTATTTGTATCAAATGCGTGTTTTGTATTTTCCCACCTCAAATTAGTGTTTGTAATAATGAAATACGTGAACAATATGATCAAGTTAGTGATAGAAAAAAGTCACGAGAACTAAAAAAAAAATACGAATAAAAGCGGGTATAATCAACACAGCTTAAATTAAAATAACACCGTATTAAGGGTGTTCATGTGTATTTTTGTATCTCCGGTTGTCAGGTTATTATTGTTGTATTTTAGGCTGTCATTTGTATTTTTGCATCCTAACGATATTTTTTTTTAAATGGTTCGAATAGAAAGTAATTTCAATTTACAAAAAATATTAAATAAATAAATTGTTCAATGGCAATATGGTACGTTTTTAATTTAATTTATTTTTGAATTTCACAAATTCGTTAAGATAGTCAGTTTTATACATTGGTATAAAAAAAATTTCAAATGTTTTGCATCATGAAAATAAATTTAAGTGCATGCATAATTTAATAAGGCAGACAATTTCATCAAAATAAATATCACAATATAAATAACAATAATTACAATAAACATGCAATACGTATATACGTATATTTTCAAAGAAATTGGTTTATATTTGAAACAATCAAAAACACAGTATTAAAATTTTATAAAACACTTTTTCTCATCATTAATAATAACTATCATAATCCAAAGAATACATCTACATATTGATAAAATATCAATAAAATTATAAAATGACAACAATAGTTGAAAGATATGCTGCAAAAAAATTTATTTCGCAGTTTTAATAAGGAGAATTGCTTAAGTTTCGATTATACTTCTTAACACTTTGGTTAAAAATTAATAAAAAAATTATTACATCCATAATATCATTAAAATATAAACCGAAGCAATAACAATACTAATATCATATTCAAATTACAACAAATTTCACTTTAAATATCCAAAAATAATTTTCTACTTCTGAAAACTGCTATAAATGCGTTTGTTTACATTTTAATTTAAATATTGATTTATGCTTTTTTAATAAAAAAAATCAATAGAAAATAATTCCATTAAGGTATTATGTAAAAATATTATACAATATTGACAATATGTGTTGCGAAATTTTTATTTCAAAATGTATACGAATACATTTGTTTGCATTTGATAAAGATTTGGTTTTTATTTTATACGAAATTTCATGATAGAGTAGAGAAAAAATAAGGTTCCTGAAATAGAAATTATTAGTTGGCAACTACTATCACAAGCAAAATAGCAACAACATAATATAAGCTATTTGAAAACAAGAAATGAGAAAAAAATACTTATAAAGGGAATTTGGAATTTAGTCTACCCCGTTTCCGTTTTTTTTGTTTGTTTTTTGTAAATTGTTTCATTATTTACTCACACTAATGAAAAATACAAAAAAAAAGTTATATTAAAATAGTTTAGTAGCTTCAAGAGGCGAAGTGTATTTAGGACTTGTTTAGAAAATAAACTTTACAGTCGTAATCCTAAAATATAAACACTGTTAGCATTTGAAATTTAATTTTAAAATTCCACATAGATTTCGCTTACCTCACTAACAAGTATCCAAATAAGTTAATCCAAATAGTCTCGATTAGAATGAAGCACAACACACAAAATTGTAGAAATTAACGTTGTACACGAAAATAAATATTTTTTAAGTGAATCTTCCAAAGTGAATCTGTAGAAGACCCCCCCCCCCCTCCCCCCTTCAGACCACCATTCCAGTTTAGGTCACGTGGGGCAATAACACTGATTAAAGATCGCTCCCGCCTCTGTCGTCGCGCCATGTTTTATGATGCTGTAAAAGTGACGTAACAAGGGACAGTAAGCCAAGGGAAAGAGTCGGAAACCTTTGCACCTGATCTTATCTTGAAGGGCTTTACACTCAAAAGCTTGGATGCCCTCTTGAGGTTGTAAAATTTACTTTCTCTTGTATTCATAGTAGAGAGCTGTTAGTTTGGTGTTATAAATTTTGTATTGAGGACATGTCGAGTGAGTGGGGGAGGGGGGGGGAGTTATTTATTGGTTGTATACGGAGACAGTCGGATTTTCTTGCCGTCTTTTAAATATTGTCTATCAAGTCACAGTTTAACGCTGTGTGATAGCAACGAATATCTTGGAAAATGTAGACACTGTTTTGAAAAGGCAATCCGACATAAGACAGCGAAATTTCTGTGAATTTTGGGATTTTAATTTTGTTCATTTGTTTTAATTTTGAAAGCTATGGCAACTATTTCATAATATTTTACTCGTGTAATGGTACGCTACTTTTAAAATATTTACTCACGCTTTTCGTTATTAAACCTTGAAGAGTATTGTGCGTTTATTTCAATGAATACTATAGTTTGTCTGAAGGCACACATTTAAAGACATTTTAATAACCAACGCTCGTGTTTTATTAAATGGATAATTCACTGGCGGACGCACGGGGCATTTTGGCTCTTTTCAACTGGTAAACAAATTTGAGTTCTAAAATTCTGATGAATCTTGTAGTTATATTTTTGTTTAATACATTAACGGTTGGGGCAAAGTTATATTGAAAATAATTATTTTAAGCAGCCTACGCACCGGGCACGGACTTGTCCCGTGCGTCAGTGGTTTATACATGTATATTTGACCTAGTAAACCTAATTATTTTTCAGTATAACTTTGCTGCCAGCTAATATTGTATAAAACAAAAATATAACTACTAGATTCATCGTAATTTTAGAATTCTAATTTGTTTACGAATAGAAAAAAAAGCCAAAATGTCCGGTGCGTACAGCAGATAAATGAGCAAATGTATACTGGATGTAACAAGGTTCAAATTATTTTAATAAGACTCAAATAATTACCGTGATAAATTCTACCAGATATTTTTAGCTGTTTGTTATTTAATGAATCAAAATTTCTTTTTCAAAAATAAATAATCAACATATTTTGCTATTATTGCTACCTAAATATGGAAAAATTAAAAGCATGATATCACTTCAACTGTTTTAAAGTAAGTAAAAAAAAAGGGGAGGGGGACAGCCTCAAATAAGAAAAGTGTAATTTTAATAACTGAAATTGTCAATAAGCCAACATAAAAGTAGAAGTCAGACAGAAAATATTTTTACTACAGCGGATTTTTATTTGTCAGTTGCTACGCATTAGTACAGACTTGGAGATTTGTTTAGAGGCTCCTGTCGCAGGGCCTCTATAGAAGTTCCTTTCAAAAGAACTTTTTTCTATTTAGTTTCGTTTACAATTTTTTTTTTTTCTTTTTTTTAATATCGAGCTGTGAATAGCAAGCGAAATTATGAATAGGCAACGTTCAATCCCCCAGGCAGGGAGATTTCATACTTAACAATCATAAATGCCTTCTCTTTACAATAGTGGTCTTCTTCAGTCAGCAGTTTCCCCCATGGGTTTTCTTCCTCACTTCCCTCCGGGGTTTACAATCCCCGATCTGAAAAAGAAAGAAGAAATATCAACAAAAATTTTCACGGTTTCATCGCTGATTTTTATCGCTTGTATATATCTGTGTTAGTTGAAGCAAAGTTTGTATATCGCGGGGATGGTTCTATTTATATATCCCCCGTTCTCACAGATACCCAAATGTGAAATCCGCGACTGTTAGAAAGTCGTTTATGATGACAAAACTGTCTATTTTCGATGGCAGTTTTAAAGTATCCTGAAATTTGGCATAATCTACAAAACACGGAACTTCTTTAAAAGATGCTTCTTGTGTGTTAGTGGTTCATTCGGAATTTTTTTTTGGTATGTTTTGGATTGAATAATGACTCACTAATTTCCATTTGATCCACATGAATGCTTAGATCATATAAATAAATCTTTTGTTTTCGACACAGGTGGTAAAAAGGATTTCTATTTGCGCAAATGGAAGAAATCGATTTCTCTTTTATTAGCTCATTTGATTTCTTTTCTTGAATATATTAAAAACACCCTATTTAGCTTGCTGCATTTAAAGAAAGAAAAATTCATCTTGTTTAAATCTTTATGAGCCACTTATTTTATTAGTAACACAAACCTTTAGTGCACTGTTGTAACAAATAAATTATATTACTCAAAAGAATTCAAATAATAAACAATAAGTTTTAAATTCTTTTCTTTAGAACACAATGAAATTAATTTTTAAATTATACAATTTAACATAATTTTTTAACAGATTATTTGAGAAACCTTACAAGTCAATCGAATGCATTTAAAAAGAAATATTTTTAGGCGTCCTATGCAGAACTTTTATAAGCCTCTTTGCTGGAGATTGGTATCCAACACGAGTATCCCTTTCTATTATGGTCATTCTAAGTAATTGAGTACTACAGAAAAATCATTTTGATAACAACCAGAATGACATAGTTATAGTTTCTCAAATAATCCATTCATACATTGTCTTTCATAAATCCAACTGGTTTGTTATTTTGTGATAACAAATCAAGAATCAAAATGGGCATCACCAGGGAGTGTCCAAGGGGTTGCAGTACCCTTGCATTTGAAAATTAATAATAAATATGATAAAAGTGGTAAAGTTCAGTTTGAACAGAAAATTAATTCATGAATATTAATTAATATTTCAGTAAATCCAATTACAGATTTAAAAAAAAATAGTTTTGAACACACAACTTTTGTTTCATTGTACACTCTTGTTCTGCACCCTCTTGCAAATAATCCTGGTGGAGCCCATGCAAATCAAATTGAAATAAAAGTCTCCTACTTGACGAAAGTGTGTTAATAATACTGTAAAAATCTAATCTTTAATTTTCCAGTATTAATAGTTTTCTTGTATTGTTAACACATAAAAAATCTGTGTTTATATAATACTGAATAGAACAACCGTAATCGATAATGATAGAAATATTCAGAATTAATTACCACACAGAGCTGGCATAAATAAAATTAAAAATCATCAAACATTACAGAAAACAATACGATTTCTATATTAAAAGAGTTGAACAGAAAGATGTCCATCATTTCTAGGTAAGAAAAGAATCGATATTGTGTACTATCAAAGAGTGAAAAAAAGTTATTAGACCAATTTGGAGAGTTTAAATATATGGTTAATCTATAGATTAAAATAACCTTTTAACAATGAATTAATTATACTACTCTAACGTTTATAAAAAGCAACTATAATACTTTAGAGTATCTACACAAAAAAGATTACAGCTAATAAAGCTAGTTGCTTCAAATAAATTATGTTTGAAGCAAATAAAAAATTCTACGTTATCATTCTTATATCTCATTAACAATTCATGGTACATATTACGATCAATAATCGAGGTTTCGTAGTTGTGAAAAAGCAAAAAGAGATATTAACAATTTAGTCTCGCATAATATATCACTGTAGGCATTGAGCAATTGTCATCATAAGTTAATTATAAAAACAAAAGTTTGCAAAGAGACTTAAGTTCAGTTTAATCACTTAAGAGAAATATGGAGCTAATTTTTAAGCACAGTGGTAATAATTAGGAGTAGGTAGGGGCAAAAAAGTTTGGAATATTAATAAAATGTTTGCCCCCATCTTTCCCGGTACTTTTTGCCCCTCAATCGATAACACATATTAGACAAAAGAAGAAAAACTAAAGTTATCCAATGCAATCAGTGCCCAATTTAGAACACTAATTACTATAGGCACAGCAATAGAAGAAGCCACCATTGACAAAAATTGGTGTTTTAAATATTAATGACAAGTTTGATCACTGTCTTGATTGAGCTAAAGTTAATATTTTTAATAACTAATGAGTTATAAAAATATATTATCCTATGTTATAGCACTGAATAAGAGTACTGAAAATAATATTAATAGTTACACAATAATTAAGAATTTTTCAGGCATTTTGCTGGCCCACAAAATTCGGGAAGATAAAATAAAGGATTTCTCAAAAAATACTCGGAAGCATAGGAAGTTAAAATTGTTGAAAAAAAAAAACTTCTTGTGGTTGTAGAATCGTCTCCTTTAAGCATGAATTTCTTCTCTTTTTTTTTTCTTAAAAAAAAATCTTCCTGATCTGATCTGCGTCTCTCTGCAATATAAAACAACTTTCAGCATTATTTTTAAATAGTAAAGTAAGCATTGAAAAACAGTTAACTGCAAAGCTCATTATTTGTTAAAATATATTGAATTATTAGAAAGCCCATTTATTTCGTACAATTATTTTTGATTTAATATAAATGAAGTGAGGTATTTTA
Organism: Linyphia triangularis; assembly: GCA_963978545.1. Lineage (NCBI taxonomy): Eukaryota > Metazoa > Arthropoda > Arachnida > Araneae > Linyphiidae > Linyphia > Linyphia triangularis. The sequence continues at coordinate 15,649,051 of OZ021721.1, forward strand.
GAGTAATTTTATTTTAAATATCTTAAAAGAAAATCAGTAACAAACAAATTTATTAAAGGTATATCTTAAAAAAATTTTATGTAGGCATGAATTTTCAAAACAGTTTCATTTTCAAGTTAAATTTAATTAAAAAATAATATTTGAGATTTGTTACACTTTGCCATAAAAAATTGTATCTTGCTATTGTTAAAATTTATCACTTTTTAAAAAACGTTTTAGAGCAACGAAGAATCATTCCAGCACAAATATTGACGTCCAGAATATGAAATAATTTAGCTCTCTCCAGAATATGAAATAATATAGCACTATTTCTAGCCAGTTAAAAAACTGCTTGAAATCACACTTTAAAGAATATACTGAGTTTTTTTTTTTTTTTTTTCCCCAATGATTTACTCCGTCTACTTGGAAGGAGGATTACTTTTTTAACTTTTTTTTTTTATCTATCGAGGCATTTTTATGAAGTTATTTCTAGGAAAGCTTTTAGCTTTTGAATTAAAGGAAAACTGGTGCTTACGAATCATATGAAGATCATAACTGAAGCGTCTGAATCACCAGAAGATTAAGAAGTTCTAAAAATATGGTAAGTAAGTATACATTGAAGGTGAGTAAAATTGTATATTTGTAAATTTCTCACTTTCCTTTAGGCGCTTAATTTTTTAAGACAATTTTTTTTTTTACTAAATTATATATTTAGTTTCACAATCGCTTAGATTTTTTAGTTTCTTAGATGTTGAATAAATGTTTTATTGTAGATTCATTCTTGTTACAGAATAATTAAATAATATGTCTTTTAGACAGATTATAGTTTTAACAAAGCCACAGTATTTTCATAAATTTTAATTACTATATCTAGATATAATTTTTTATTTTACTCTTTAAACGAGTACGTACGTAAACAATCACTGAACCACCATCGTTGTGCCAATGGAACGTGTTTATTATGTTTTCAATTACAATAACTCTTTATTGTGATTTTAAAAAAATGCATCCTTAATTTTTAAAAAATTTCACCATAATGAGCTTGAAGTAACCTTTTAATTGTGAAAGTTTTGCTATCGATGGACAATAAATTTGGAGTTGCTTTTTAACAATACTCACCACATTTAAATTACTTTGCACCTATTTAATTAAACTCAATAATTTGTTTAAAAATACAAAAACTACGCACTACTTTATAAAAGAAATACATAAAAATCAAGATAAATATTTAATATGCTTTTCTCTCTGATTTATATAATCTTTATGTAGTGATACAATTTTATTTAATCGTATTATATATTTTCAGACTAATCATCATACCAACATATGATTCAAAATGATGGGAGTCCTCTGTTTAACAATTAATGGCCTATTGGAATCAAGTAGAGTATGCGATTCATGATAATATACATTGAACTATTTTTGTGTACCTTAGATAAGCATGAATTTGAGCTGAAAACTACATACTTTGGGAATGTCGGCAATGTATTTCAACCATAGTAGATAGTTTAAGTGTGTGTGATAGTTAAGTGTGTACACTTGAACCCATATATTTTCACTTGAAAAAACATATCTCCCTGTTGGGAAGTTCTGCAAAATATCTTACTTTATGTGCGACAAAGTTATCTGTTATCTTTCTTTCCCCAACTTCTCTCTCTTCTCTGCAAGTAAACATACCCTTTCTGCGTTGAATGTTCAAAAGTTTCAAGAAAGCTGGGAATCATCACGGTACTTCGTTGTTCTTTCAAGCCACTGCGTAGTAAAAGAAATTAGTATCTTGCATACGACTAAAAATAATAATAACCAAAGACAAACTATTTGCTACTAGTTCTTTATTGCGGCAGATAATACTTTTCCAGAAACAAATAACGATACAAACAATTCTTTTCCTCTTATTCATGATTTAGATTTTTTCGCAAGCTCTGAATATTCCGTAAAGGATATAACACTTAACTCAGAAAAACGCTTTTTTTTTTTTTTTTTTTGAAAAATAGAAAACAAGAATCACATAGTCTAAAAGATGAGTCTGAAGCATTCTATCAAAAAAGTTAGAAAACATTTTTATAAGATCAAACACAAGCTTTATCACTTCGGGAAGCAAATCACAAAAGACATTAAAAAAAAAAAAAAAACACACTTTCATCAAGGCCCTCCTGCCATGTTTATGAATGTGCGGTCGAATTTGCGTGCAGTTTGCTTTCCCCCAAAGCACTATGTAACTGCAGCCCGGAAGTCCGTACCACGTGCTCAAGTCGGCTTTCTGAAGAAAGGATTCGCATCGTAAATTGCCGAACAGACATTTACGGTCACTTGCTCTGATCTCCAGCCGTTTTATTATATGGTTCTTCTTTCTATTCCATGGATGTCTTGCTCTGAATAGTAGTTTGTTTTGGGTTCCTTCTTTACTGACATCATTTTTTAATGTATATGATCGTTTAACCCTTTCGACTGCTGGCGATGAAACATACTCCCAAGGGGCCAAAGAGAGCTTTATTCTTCTCTCCTATGAGATTGTTGTTTAGAAATAGAGGGGTGGTTTTTTTTGTAATTTATAACTGAAATTCAGTTGTTTATCAAAGTTTGTACGGTTATAAATAACTTATATTATTTTTAGAGAAAATTATTACTTAAAAAAAAAAAAGGATATTTATGTACGAAATAGTTAGATAAACTTAGAGTTTTAAAATTATCTTCTAATTATTTATGAAATTTTGATTAATTTTAAAATTTTGGGGCTAGCTAGTTTAATTTTTGACTTTGGTTTTTTAAAAAAGATATTATGTTAGCTGATTTTTAATTAAAATGTCGTCACCCTAATAGCACACATCCTCCCAGGGAGGTCCCTAGGAAGTCCTCAGTCATCCCCGGGACTACGAATGACTTCCCAGGGGATGTGTGCTATATGGGCAATTTTGGTGACTGGGATTTTATATTTAAAATCAGAAAATGCATGATTACAAATAATTTATGTGATTAATGTGTTTTTAGAGAAATGGATTTAGACCTTTATGCATGGAATAGTTAAATAAACTTACAGTTTTAAAATTATGTTTTTAATTATTTAAGAAAATCTTCAAAATAATAAAAAAATTTCGCAAGTTAGTTTAATGTTTGAAAAAAGATATTATGTAAAGTGATTTTTAATGAAATTGTTGTGAATTTTGTTGACTGAGTTGCATAATTAAAATGAGAAAATGTAGGATTACAAATAATTTATGTGATTGGTGTAGAAATAAAAACCTTAGTCACTTACTTTTATTTCAGGTAACTTGCATCTTATCTTGTGTGGAGAAACGAAATCCTTTGATAAGTTCATCTTTGCTTGCCGCCTAAAATATTAGAGATCATATATATGAAGGCTGAAAAACGATAAGTATAATATTACTTGATACAAAATACTTGTAATGGACGTGTTTTACATTTATGCGCTAATGTTTTTCTTAGACCATCAGTATTAGTTTTAGATGAAAACTGTTATGCATTTTTTTCATAATTTATTGTTTCCCAGTTAATTATGAAGGTTGTAAATTTAATATAAAATTAGCACTGGTTAAACATACTGTATAATTACTAATCAATCAGAGACAATTCAGTTTGTAACATTGATTAGATTTAATTCTTTTAATTTACTTCATCTTATTTACTTCATTTTATTTACTACAGCCTTTGTGTCGTCTTGCGTAAGAAAATCTTCAAGCATAAATTTTATTTAATTTGAAACTTGGTTCCATTAAATTAATGAAAACATAATTGTAATCACATGCACCGAACATTAGCATACTGGTAAATGCAGCAGTACTTGGCTCTTGTAATTTGCCATGTTTCTCGGATAAATGCTCATCAATTAACAAAAGCTTTTCAAAAACATTTTAAATTATTGTATTCCTATCTAAGTAAGTAGATCAACCAAAATATTTTTTTGGGTAGAATACTTCTGTGATTTCAGTTTCACACCCAGCGCATCACGTAACTGAAGAAAAAATATTCATTCTTAAAAACTGCTAAAATTAAAGAAATTTCTTTTTAGAAAATTAAATTTTTTCTAGATTTTGGAATTTATTGGCCCAGTTATGTGTCTATTAATAAAATTTTAAACTGTTCAGATTGAAAATCATACTATTCAACTTTTAATAATTTTAGGTATAATGAATTTATCAATGTTTCTTTCTTCCCTTTGTTCTACGGGATTCTATGCTGTTCAAAAGAAATAAACAGCAGACAATATTACTAGAAAAGAGGTAGTGGTTAGCGTGCTAGCTTCTAGACCGCGAGGTTGCGGGTTCGAGTCCCGTGTTAGGCATGGGTGTTTGTAAATGTATGTTGGCTTGTCTAATGACGAATGTTTCGGCGCATTATAGCCCTCGTGTTGCTGACTGCGCCATATAATCTGAAAACAACCAACCAACTAGAAAAGATAAGCACGATAAACATGAAATCTATCATAGTCATCATACATAAATAAAAAAATTAAAAAAAAAAAAATTAAAAAAAATTAAAATTGGTTAAAGCCAGTTAATGTTTACCGAAGGGCTGCTTATATCAATATGTTAATATAGCCACATTAAGGTCTAGATTCTAAGCATGTACATTTTTACGGTCTCCTGTTAAGATTGGTGGCAACAAACTTGGCTAGAACAGTAATTTAGAATGTTTGAGGTAATTGCATTACATCAAAGGTGTCTCTATTAACGTGAACTTCGAAACCAACATGATTTTTTTTTTAGATTCCTTGGGTAATCACGTTAATTAAGTTCAACTTATAGCAACTTTCATTATTTTATCTTTCTATATTTAAGTAGACAAACTTTACTAAAGAACCTATGAACGATGAACCGTCAAATTATATTTTTTAGTTGTTTTTTTTCTAACAAACATGTGATACTTGTATATAGTTGATTACACAACATGCAGTGAGCTCAGCGTTTTGTAATCAATAGCCTGAAGTCATTCGTCAAATGCTTTAATAGTTTTAAATTCGAGATTTAAGTTCAGGAAGTGTGATGAATTAAAAAACGGAAAATTGAATGTATTTAACCCCCAAACTTTTGGTAATTTGCAATGTCAATTGAAAAACTATATTTTTCTCTTTAATACATTTCATAAAAAGTACAATTAAAAATATTTTAAAAATAAATAAATTTGAATATAGTAAAATTCTTTCTAAATGTAAAGTAACCACGACTATTATATGTTTGCTTATGTTTATATTCTACAAAATAAATTGCAAAAAATGCAGTTAAGTTCATTGAAAAGTTATCTAGTTGTTGGAAATTTCATTCTTCATCTTTACAATAATGTCTTTTGCGGTTAATCATTTGTGTTCTTTATATCCAATTTCGCAAATCATCACACAGTACAATAATTGTATATGTACAAAGTACACTGCATGTGGTGTGGGAAATATGCAGTGAGCAGTACCTTGGTAAGCGGGCAGGGGCCGGAATAGATGAAAAGTTTCTGAAACTTTATTGAATTTTTTTTAAAAAAGCTGAAAAATAAAGAATCCAAATTGAATGAAAAAAGTAAAAATGATAATAATAATAAAAAAATTGTCGAACAATAATATTAAAAAACCAGAATGAAGAGCAATATTAATTTGATGAATCGTCAATTTTATACTAAAAATATTTATACTCCTTGAGGAGTTAATGTTTTTCCCCCCACTACATTGATGGATTGCAAACACAAATATAACCATAGGTATCATCAATATCTTATCCCCCCCTCACCTTAAATTTTTGAAAAGGTTGCGCAGTCTGCCAAATTCGAAAATTTCATTCTTTAAAAAAAAAAAAAATTGTAAAGAAAACGTATCGAATAAAAAAAAAATTTAAATCGTCAAATCATGTTAAAAAATCCTGATTACAGAGCAACTTAAGTTGACGAAGTCGTCAATTTTGAATTGGTGCGATATTGATATCTTCACTGAAAGCTGTCATTCAAATGATATTAAATTTGAAAATAGTTTTCAAATCACATAATATTTATAGTTTATTTTGTTTGAGGAAACTGGAAATCTGTCAGACACCTATTTCTGTTAGCTACGGTTCTCCGAGTTGCGGAGACCAGTCAATATGCATAGATAGATCCTTGCGGAAGTGGGGATAATTTTGGTCTTTTTAATGAGTTCTGAAAAAGATTTAATTTTTTTAAAATGTTTCTTCATTATTATTATGCAGTGAAAAACCGTACATTCAGACTCCTTCCGGGAGTAATATGAATTAGATGTTCTTGAGTATCAAAATGCTTAGAAATTAAATCAGTATTTCACTAGAAAGACACATCATGAATGAATAGTTAAAGTTGTTCGTTACTTAATAGGAGCTGTCGAGAATTTGATGTCAATTTACAATTGAACTCTTCTAATATTCATTGTTATTTATTCAAGTTCTAAATAATAAAGTTCACTCAGGTCTCATTTCTAAATTCGAAGTAGCGAAACAGCTACCAAACATTTGATTTAAATATATATATATATATATATATATATTATATATGTTTCTTATGTGAATTTCTTGTGTGTTATTTGTAATTGAGAGGATTATTTATATCCTAAAATTTCAAATACAACGGTATTGCTTTGTTTTTCATATTTAATGTTTTATAACTAACTAAATCACTATAGTTAATAAAGTTATAATGCACTTGCTTAAATATTTAGTTTTTGAAGCACTTGAGCTTGGACTGGTGTATTTGAAATCGTTGTAAACATTCCAAATAAATGGATCGTAGATAGCATGGCGTAGCAGGATTTACGTTTGTATGTCCAAAAATTACTTTCACACGCATTTAAAAGTCTGTAAGTAATTTTAACTTGTGCTAGGCATATCTCCTACATTAAAATTTTTCGCAATTTTGGTTAATTGCAATCTAATTAAAGATGCTGAATTAGTGCAAAATAGGAACGAACGTATCATGATATTTGCACTCTTCCTTACACCATTAATAGGTCAATAATTTAAAGAACAAATTCTTACTGCGAAATCCCCCCCCCCCCCCTCACAATTAGTTTTTTGGAAAATATTTCTTAGTTACTGATACAATAAAAACCTTTAAATATTTCCGAATAATTAGTCAGTTTTTAGATTAAAAATTAAATATTAACTGTAAGGCAATCTGCCATTAAAAATTGCAGTTAGAAAAATTAAATGGCTTGAAAATGTTTTGTGATAATTAGGGTTTATTACAAGTTATGGTTTTGTTTGATTTTAGAATAAAAATATCCAACTCAATAGAAAAATATTACCCAACTCACACGATCTCCTGTGATCATCCATGTACTAAAACCCCCAATCCTCCTTTATGACAAGCTAATCACAACTGCTTCTGCGCAATTTTCCCTGAACACCTGCTCTATATAATTAACTGGCCATAAAAATTCGGCGATCCTACTATTCACCGAAACTGTTCTTGACCGGATCAAGACCACATTCGTTTTCGAAACTGATGGCTGTGAATAGGGTAAGATTGTTTTTCCTGCGACAAAACATTAAAAAAATTAATTAAAAAACTACTAAAAGTGTTAACATTATGAGTCGGTTAATAAAAATTAGATGTTAAGCACTACTGATGTTTAAAATCTCAGATTACTTCTATAGAGCCTCAGACACTTTGTTTTATTAATATAGTAAAAAAATATTTGTAATATTATTATTTACATAATAAAAAGGGAAATTGTTGTACAAATAAAAAGATTCTTGTTTGAAATAATATAAAGCCTATTAAATATTTTGCAGGAAAAGAAGGAGATGGAGGGGGCAAAGACGTGTCGTTACTGAATGAAGGCTGTTTTCCCCAAAATTTAAATTTTTTATACAATTTTCATCATGGCCCATCTTCCGTACTGTTCCAGGTATCAGCCTACGTAGCACGAGGAAGATCGAGAAAGTTTTGGTTATTTGTGAATTTTGGTGAATATTTTGATAAACTTATTCCAATTAATATAAAGTTTTTGAGTGCGCTGTATTTCCACTAAATTTAAATATAGGTTGTGGATTTTTTTTTTTTTTTTTTTTTGACATTACTGGGATTTGATCACTGGAACACTTTTGTAACTGACCTTTTGTCCCTACAAGTGTTGCCGAAAAAAAATTCTGTAGTTTTTTAAGTATATAAGGACATTTAAACTTATGGAAATATTATTACGTAACCCGATGTCTTTTTATGAACTCTTCCTTTATTTTCAATATTTCTGCAATAGCATAATAATGCTTCAATAATTGCATTATACACTGTTAAAAAAAATTTCCCCTTGCACCAAAAATTGGTTCCCATTTAGCTACAACTAACATTTGTTGTTTAGTTTCACGATTTAATGGTGCTATCTCTGACCGTTAGCACCATTAAATCGTGAAACTAAGCACCAAATGTTGGTTGCAGCTATATGGGAACCAATTTTTGGTGCAAGGTGGAAATTTTTGTTTACAATGTAGCAATTAGTACAGATCCCAACAAAATTATTAAATACAATGTTGAAGTTCTCAAATTACTGCTGTTAGTACTCATACAAATACAATGTTTAATATAAATCTTTTACCTGCATTACCAACGTTTAACAGCAAATGCTACTCAGTTCGAGTTTCAAAGTATTTGACCACAACGAAGAAAACCATCGGTGGATTGATTATTCCTCGGAAGCGCTAATAGAAACATGTACAAAAGCGGCCTTTTAGTAATAACCCCCAAAACTTGATAAGAATGCATTATCACCGATAACTAGTCTATCTGCCAAGTTTCAGTTCTATTGGATGACGGCATGTGGGTCAATTTACCCTTAGATTTGCCCGCCACACACATAATCGAAGTTAATATAAAGGATTTTAAAAAGCAATGCTATTTTTTTTCGTTGAGAGGGAGGGGGGGGGGTAAATGCCACATTCAATATATTTGAAGTTGATTGAATTTTAAATTGCATGATATTAAAGATCGATTTTGTGAAGGCTAAATCTCGAGGGGATTATAACCCACTTGCCATCATCCAATTGAGCTGAAACTTGACAGATAGATTGGAAATCGATGGTAATACATTCTAAAGTTTTCGGGGCAAGAAAATTTTTTTGTCAATGGAACGGATCAATGGTTTTCTTCCTAGTGGCCAAACTTTATCAAAACTCGATATCATCTGGAATCAAAATCGCTTTAATAAGTTGCTATTGCATATAAGATTTATAGTAAAAAAAAATCTTGTACATATAAATATGAATATGTTTATAAGCATAAAAAATATAAATATTGTATTCAAATCAATATTTATCGAGTATATAAAATCCTCAAGCTCTTAACAAACACACTCTGGGAAAAATATTTGACAATACATTTTCTAGGAAAATGGCCAATTTGGACAAATTATTTTATCAATTCAAGGGAGTGATCATCGTTACTTTCGCGCAGGGGCGTAGCCATAATTTTTTTTCTGGAGGGGATAGGAAATTATACGTCAGCAAATATTGATTATCATTTCTATTATTAATGCCGCATGTATTTAACAATCAAAATAACATATATTTTTTCTACCCATGTTTCAAAACTATAAACATTTTAAATAAATTTTCTATTCTAAACAAAAAAAATCCTTTAAGTAAGAGCCGTAGTAAGCTCTTTTAAGGGCCGTAAACAGCCCCCCCCCCCACACACACTGTCTACGGCCCTGAACTTTATACAAATATATAGATTTTGGTTGAAAATATCGCTCTTGATTGAAAATTTCGTTACTGTGAAATGAATGTTTCAAAAACTTTTGTTTAAAAAAGGTAATCATAGTGTTGTTAATTTCTGTTGCGTAATTACAGATTGCTTCTTCCAAAATGTGTAAGCAATTCATTAAAAAAATTAACTGATTAGTTTGGAGCTCATTTTTTATATAATTTTGAAAAATTAACTGATCAGTTTGAACTTAAATTTTTGAATATTGTTTTTAATTCTTGAGGCATGTTCGAGTTCAAAGATTTCGTGTCTACTGGGATATTTTAATTTTCTAAAGCACCATATTTTTTATATTTGAAATTGTTGTAATTTATATTTCTACCAATGACTTTTTTTGTTTTTACAGGTTTTGGAAACACTGCAGTAAACTTGAAAAGAATGTTTTTATTTTATTTGGTGTAGGTATAGTCTTTCCTAAATCCTGAAACTATTATAACAGATGTAAATAGTTGTTGCATATATAGTTAAAAGTCACAATAAATAATAATTATTTCAATTCTAATGGCATGCGTTTTGCTTTTTATTTCCTCTTGTGACACTTTGATATTTCCAAAATTCACTGTGAATGTAAAATAATTTCAATTTTGAATTTACACAATACTACAAACATAATCTTTTGATGTACATTGTTACACAACTGTGCTTTATTTTATATTGTTGTAGACATGAATATAAAATGTGTAATAATCATTAATATCCAACTACATTATATTAATTGTAATGTGTATTATTATAGTTGCATTTCATATTATTTGATATTTACATAATACTTCTGAGTTTCCTTGTGAGTGTTTTCATTTTATTTGTAATTTGTATAGACTTAAGAATTTTTAATGTTTTCCATATTATTCATGCATAATGTTTCAGTATATTGTTATACAACATAAATAACTGAATTCCATATTTAACTATATTTTCAAACTATTACTACTCACAGTAAAGCTTAATTTAGTACAAATTGGCATTTCTATACCCTTTGAATCACTTATACCAAATTTTGCGCAATTATTCTTTAACCAATCACAACTTACTTTTTCATGATGATGATCCTATAAAACTTAAAACTAATTTTATTTGCTAGACACACATCACCGTGAACAACTTCTATCAATATTCAATCGATATCACCTTAAAGCACTTTTTCAATTGTTAAAGGTTTCACAATAAAATAAAAAAACTAAAAATTCATAAATTAAGAAACAATATTTCGATATTATTATTTTTACATTAATGGAGATTTTAAAAGATTTATAAGGAAAAAATCCTAAAATCTAAACATTGTAGATGTTCTTTTTCTCCTGCCTGAGCATCGATATCTTAATTGTGATTCCAATTGAATTATTATCCTGACAGCAATAAACATATCGAAAAAAGCACCCAAGCAGAAAAGGGCCTGAATTGACAGTAATGGTCACAGCAGTAACGAGATAATATTTTTACATGTACTTCTGGAAATTCTGAAGTTTTTAAGTGTTCAAAAACATGTCCTGTGACAAATCAGTGACCTTCACATCCAGCCAGTAGTTTAGTACTTCTACTACAACACTTGCATATTATTTACTTATTATTTTAATGACGTTACCTGCTTCATGATTTATTTTGAACATCGACAGTTCAGTGCGTTGGGATATATAATATTTTAAAAAGATACTTGGGTTAATTAAAAATATAAGCAATTATCATCGTCTAACCTTGAAGAAAACACTTCAAAATAAAATGTTCCGCAATGGACTAGTGGATTAGTATTAAATTTTATAAAATCTTATCCAAAATATTGAATCGTGAGTTGAGGATAGATGCAGCAGCAGACAGATAAATTACATTTCTATCCTCCCCAGTAAAATCCCTACCCTTCTCCACACTACCTCTCAAAATAAAGACATTATAAAACTGAGCGGAGAAAAAAAAAGCATTATTCAAGAAAAACTGTGTTGTCCAAAAAGGGGCTGATCGTACCGCCCTCCCGTTTTGCGCCGCCTCCGTGAAAGATACGAGCGTTCCTGTGGCGGAGATTGGTTTAAAGGATATCGTTCGAACAGCCATAGAACATCCTCAAACTCTCCTGTGACCACACATCGCTTGCTCGGTCCCTTTCAAAAGGTAAACTTCTTTATGATAGTGCTTTAGTTCCCATAAACATGTAGAATGACTATCTAAATCGGGATTCCTTTGTAGTGTCTGATCTTTATGAGGACTACTGTTACGGTTTTAAAGCAAAATTAAGAGCAGAATTTTTCAAACCCACATTTTTAATATCAAGTTCCGGGAAAGTGGGGTGAGATATATTTTATAGGGTGATTGATATAAAAACGCCGTGCAGATATAAACTTCATTTTGACAGAAATTTATAAACAAGTTCGAGGATTGGTAATTTTCTAGCCGTTTTATATGTATTTGAAGTGTGGTGAAATTGTTTTATAAATTGTGCACCAAAAGCCAATTTACTCTTTGTTTTCTTTGAGAATTAGAGAACAAATTTAATCTTTCTTCTATATGTACTTATTTTCCCTATGTATGCCATTTAAGATATTTCACATTAATTTATCATAAATCGTACAATACACCCATACCTTAAAAATAACTTTACTTCTGCTGATTTTCTTCAGGTTTTTTGATTTATAATTTCCAACCCTTTTTATATGCTTTGGAAGAACTAGGATAAAATAGTTAAAAGAAAATATTTCTTCGGAAATTATGTTAATAAATTACGCAACCACATAACTTATAATATTGACGCTGAGAATTGAGAGCTATATCCAAACTTGTTATTTTAGCATTTTTCGCAGATGTTACACTCATTACATTAATTAAAGAGTACCGTGGGCGCATTAAATTACATCTCAGCATTTTTTTCTATAAGCGGAATCAAAACACTTTGGGATGTAAGACACTAACCGCCCACGTTAAATTGTTTTCATTTTAAGTTCACAAGTAAATTTCAAAATAACATATATATCAATTTCACAGAATATAGAGTAAAAGATTACATTTTACATAATGCAAATACATTTTAGCAATGTGAGCAATTACAATGAAGTATTTTTAATCCCATTTTTCAATTTTGAACTTAATGCACGATATATTTTGTAATGATGAAGAACTTTTCTATAAGTCCCACTTTTGTGAAATTGAAGAGAGTAAAAATTTAATTATTAATGCTAATTCTAAATGATAATACAAAGAGTAGCTTCATTTCATTTGTGCTGTAGTTTATTATTTTTACGTATTCTAAAAACATATTTCGATGTTAATGATAAATGATAACATGTGAGATACAAATAGAAGAAGAAAAAAACAACATTCATATGTTTTGAGTAAATGAAAAATATACTTTAATAAGCGGTGAATTGGAAAATGTATAATCTGAGTTCTAGCTTCCAAACTAGGTTGTTTTTTTTTCCCTTAAAAAAAATTAATTAGATGATAATTTAACTTCCATTTAAATGATTAGTACATTTTAAGAAAAACCAGCATTTCCTGAATTAGCAAATTGTATAAAGAAAACTCTTAAGTATTATTTATTGTAATACCATGCACATGTTTAAGTAATGGTTATTTATCAATTTAGATGTAGCATGGCTTTCTGAAAAATGAAAATAATTTTTGTGTCAGTTTTACATCTGGAAATAAAACATCAAAACGTAACTCATATGGAGAAAATAGTTTGTGGTGTAAGAAAAAAAATAATGTGTAAAAATTGTATCATCACGTTGAAAAGAAAATATAACACACAGAATATTTTTGATTTAAATCGGTATAAGTTTACACTTGCTATATACAAGTGATATACACCTAAAGAGTGTTAAGGTAACTTTTTGACACTCAATTTCTAATGCACTATGAATCGTACTTACTCAGTGTCATATACATAGTTTGGTAACTTTAAAACTAAAGATCCAAACATATACACCAAAACATCACATGATTGCTAATGTTAAAAAATAAAATAGGAAAACACCGAAATTAAAAAAAAATAGTGTAATCTTACTTGTAAATGCTGATTTGATCATTCAAAAAGAGAGCACTGCAGGAGTACCGGTGATCTGGTTAATATCGGTAACTAAATTCTTAATATATTTCCACATAGGGAGTTGATTTGGCTTTCGAATAATTCTAAAAGCATATTTTGTAAAACATGGAAACCCACACTGCACCTGTAAAAAGCAATGAGATAACATTTACAAAATATTTTTTGTGGTGATTAATACTATTATAAAGTATACTTAGAGCAGTCAAATTACTAAAATCTATGCAAAAGTATATCGGTTTTAATGTCTATTACCATAAAATACTATTATAGTAACAAAACTAAATAAAATGACTTCTGTACATTGTGCATGCTGAATGTTTTTTGGAAATTATTGAGATCTCTAACCTACCATGAAATTATATGGCTTAGCGTGAAATTTTTCGAGACAAATATATCGCAAACATTTTGAATATAATTACATTGATGTATAACATCCTGTTGACTTTGTAATTCATTCATTTTCATTAAAAGAAAACCGTAGAGTAGCATCAATTTTTTTTTCTCTCATCAAAATTTGTAAACGAAAGTTTAGGCAGTCCCTTGTATATTCTTAAGCCAGTAGTACATTCTAGTAATACAATTTCTTTACAATTTATGTTACTTAGTTTAACAGAATTTATTTATGGTACAGTTATGAATACAACATATTTATCCCAAAAGCTTCTATTATAAAATTAAGATATTAAATGGCCTTTTCTAAAGTTTTTTATTTCAAAAAATGGTAGCAAGTAAATAGAAAGTAAAGTGAATGCATATACGCTTTAAAAATATCTTTATCAATGGTTAATGTTAAGATTCAATTGCAAATTATGTTCAATGTAAAAATATTCGAGTAACTTTGCATTTTAAGATAACTTACTCAAATAAACACTGATGTTTGAAAAAAAACTACGATGAGATACATCCCATGCCATGCTTAACTTATTATGTAAAATTACCGTTTATTTTATAAAATAACCCAAAAGACTTGTTAATATGGCAGCAAATTAAAAGAAATTCATTAGTTTTGCTGGTCATTTTATAAAATGCTCAATGTAAACAGCTGATATGATTAATTTAATAGGATTTATTAAATTAATTGATGATTTTGTAAAGTGACCAAACCGCTGCGGCTATTATAACTAATTTCCATATTGATGATAATAATTGCAAGAACTGTAGTTTCAGCTAAAATTAGATAGCAAACAAAACTTTAAAAATAGAATTCCAAAGCAATGTTATCCGTGAAGAAATGCTCAAGTGAAACAGAGAGAAAAGCATAAACAATAGGACTGCGCAGAATCCATTATTTATCATATTTACCTTGGATTAATAGTTTTAATACATTTTAACTGGTTAATGTAATTAATTTGAGATTAATGAAAACATTTTACTATATTAGTATTACTGTATAAGGTGCTCTTTTTATTATGTAAGTATAATAACTGGTTAATATGAAATACATATATACAATAAAACTATCAATAATTTGTCATATTAAAAAATAGTGATAGCTGTAACATATATATCTGTATATGTTAAGACGTAAAGATGGTTTTCAATCTCAAGAAATTTGTGGCACTAACGTAAAATGTTGATAAGCATTATTCTTAATGTAATGAAGACTGTCTAGGCAATATTTGTTTTCATTTTTATTGTCATTGTTACCTCGTGAAATGTAGGCAAATTGGTATTATTTTGTCACTTCAAAAATGGGAAAAGTCATAATTTTTGCCTGATCTAAGATAAATCAAGCAGCAAGGAAGACTTTCATGACCATGATTCTACCATGGATAAAGAGAGCGAGGATAAACACTGTGTTGGGCTAATTATGATGTTTGCTAGACGCTGAGAGTAGATAGATGACATGAAAATAGCTGGTTAGTAAAAATAAAGCATTGACGAAACGCAAGCTATTTAATCAAAACCACAAAAATTTCAAGATGTATTCTTTTGTTTTGTGTTTTGTTTTCTAAACATCTTGTACCTGCATATTGACTATCAACTACATTGTAGATGGGTTAGTAATGATTGACAACCCGAAAACCATTTTGGAAGTATAGGTTAATTATTTCCGACATACATATAGATAACTTATAATATTAATGTTTTAAAGAAATAGGATTCACAAATAATGTTTTAAAGAATAGGACTAACAACAACAACAAAAACCTCTACCAAAATTGGGTATTTTGTTTCTTCCCAAAACTTATTTCCTTTTAACACTTGGCTTAGTTCAAATGACGTTTTGCTAAAAGCACTAAGTCAAGTAGGATATGAAAAAATCAATTAACATTCGGAAAAAAAAATTCGGAAAAAAAAAGAGCACAAAAAGTATGTTTGTGTCCTTTTAATGTAAATTTTCGACTTTAAAAAAAAAAATAATAATAATTTTCAAAAAATAAATGTATTTGCAATATAAAAAAAATAGTAACTACTTCAAATTGCAATGCATATAATTTACTAAAATCAGGGGTAAAAACAGTCAAATGTAAAAAATGAGGAAAATATATACGCGGCGTTATTTTGAACTAAAAAACAGCTCAATAAAAATAAATTTGTGTCCTGATGAGTGAACAGAACAGTGCTGCAGTCAAAAAAAAAATTCTGATGGAGGTTTTAAGCAATTTTAGTCTAATAAAACCCTGTAAAGTCCACTAAAAGTAATAAAATTGTAGAATAAAGCAGAACTTCTCAGGGAAAAAAAGCGGAAATCCGCTTAAACGCAGAAGATTTTCCCCCTTGTAAAATACAGTACCAACATATTTTGTTTGCAATTTCCCTGTTTTAAAGTCCTTTATAAAAAAAATATTGAAAAACTATCTTAAGGTTGCTTTTATTCATAGTTCGATTTGTAACCCCTCCTATTACCTGCAATATAAAATATCATGAGGGTTATTTCTCCGAAATGTCCTCTTTGCTGCCCGATGTCTATCAAACCCATAATAAAACATGTTGACGGATAATTTTTAATGTGCCCTTAGTACCTTTCAATAGACAAATGAAATGGGGTTTTCTCATTTTTTTTTTTAAAAACCACAGAAAAAATATTGCAATGTCCTTACCATAAACTGTCCCTTTTCACAAATTTGGTTTTTCATGGTTGATCTATAACTGTTTAAAACTTAATACACATTTTGAATTATTATTTTATCAAACATTTCAATTTTTCAAATATAGAGATTTTTCTTTAAAAAGTATTCAAAAACTATTACTGTGATTTTTTTAAGCTGTCACTTGTTTTTTTTACACTACTGTACATGGCACTACTGTTTCTAGTAACATACTATGGGAACAGCGGTCATTTATATATATATTAGGATTGCTGGAGTTGATGAATAGTAAAAATATTTGTATTGTTGTCATTACCATGCTTAATCTTATTAAATTATATGTAGTGTTACTACATTATACCTATTTTTTGGATGAAGTACTTTAAATATGTAATTAAAAAAAGCTATTCTTTACTCTATGGGGGATAAATTATTCTGAAATGTCATTATGATCCTCATATCAAAATTTTGTTGTCTTTAATGAATTTACTTTTGATTATTTTATTGATAGAAAAATTAACTTTATTTAAGCATAAGTTTATGTTAAGTATGAAAAAATATATGTTTTCTATTCTACAAAAGTAGTAGCTATACAAAAACCTTTATTTCATTAAAATAAATTAATCTGAAAACAGCTTGGTGTATTTATCTTATGACCAGTTCTTAATTTATTGACCTAAAGCAATATTTACGACATAATGCTTTTATGATATCTGTATGATTTAGGAAGGTAATGATACTTCATGTCTACTTTACATGTTTAAGCAAATTTATCTTCAAAATAAATTCATGCGTTTCATAAGTCTTCATAGTTTTAAAACGATGCAGTTTTCAGCTTTCTAAAAATTTCCCAAATGTACTTAAATGTATTTCCCAAATGTCTTAAAAATGTGAAGCCTAAATAGGATATTTCATGAGAATGACTTATATATGTATGTTAAAATAGACATTATGTACAAGCGGAATCATGGTTGTATATATGTCCATATGATAAACGTACTTTACATATCTAGGAATACGGCAGTGTTCCGCCGTCAAGTCCGATATCAAAGAGGCAAGCATGCAAGTGTATATAATGCTGACAGAGCTTTGGTCAGTTTTTGACCCCTCACAGCTCAATTTCTGTTATAGCTAGAACCCTGATTTTTCCCCATCATGTTTCCTCGGGTGAGTAGATGAAAAATAATAACACAATTGTTAACATTGAGCAAGGGAACATGGTAAAAAAAATCCTTTGAAAATCGCCGAAGTCACCGGATTTAGCCAAGGGATACAGCCAAAACTAGTTGAGGATTTTTTTACTATTCTTTTTTTATTCTTCTCAGATTGATTAGAGGAAGTCCCTTTTGTATGATTTTATGGGTAAAAGGGTCTGCACCCCACCCCCACCCAGGAAATGATCCCGATACTTGGGAATTTTAGCCTGGCCAACAGCTTAATCACTTTAATATATTCAAACCATTCTTTTTTTTTATTCCTCTCACCTTGATTAGAGGATGTGCCTTTTGTATTAACTAATGAGTACGAGGGTCTATACCCCCAGAAAAGATCCCGGAAGTAGGGAAATTTAGCCCGGGTAATGACTGATTAAAACAGGTCAATGGATTTCGGATATTCACCTTTCCCTCACTTTAAAGAAGTGACTTTAATACTTTAAGGTGAACTATCACAAAGGTGTAATTAGAAAAAAAGTTGCTTACTTTTTAATTAAATTGGATGTTTATCAAAGCTCTGGGAACACGTGTTTCAACTTTTTACTTAGAAAACCACTTTCAATTCAAAAGAAAATATCCTAAAATTCTGGTCGTATTTGAACCATGCACATTCTCATCACTAGCCTGATATCTTAACTACTCCACTACTAAGGTTAGCTGAATTTCTCTTAAAATAATAACAATTCTTATATTTCAAACCTAAAGTGAAAGTTGCTTTGAGATGCATTTTTTTATATATTTATTTGTATGTAACAGCTGGTAATCCTCAATTTCACATAAAAGCAAGTTATTTGTTATTTTAAAGAAATTTTACAAAAATAGCGTCAAAATGTCTTGATTGTAAATGTATATATCATATTGAAACATGATTTAAATATGAAGATACCACAAGAAACTAAACGTACTTATCTTCGAAGCAAATCAGAATATGTATTGATTTTTTTACTCAAAAATTTGCCACCAAGAAGACATAAGTAAGTTGTGTAATATAACTTCAAACCACGATCAATTTTATAGAAGACTTTGCATGTTTCTGTGTGATATAATAACGGGTATTTTCTAATGTAGTAGACTAGACGTTTCTATCTTTTATTATAACGTACTATCATCAATGGTGTTTGAAAATGTCGTTTTTTTAACACCAAATGTTATTACATGCTCGAAGGTATTATAATTCTAATGAAGAATACTTCACAAGTTTATAATTAAAACATGCAATTCCTAGTTGAGATTTTTTTTTTTGTAAACAAACGCAATTATGCTCCAGGATTTTGACAAAAAAAGTTATATTTATGAATTTTATATTAGCATAATAAGTTTATAAAAGCAAAAATTGAAAATCCTCGAAAAATATCACTTATTTCCTTATTAAAGAATTGCATTATTTCTCTTAAGAAAAATGTAATTTTTAAATATGCTATGCAATGTTGCAGTTATGTTTTTTAACAAATGAAATATGCCAATTTTTTCCAGCAATCGATATAAAATTCATAAAGTATCATACCATCTTAACATCATTCTTTAACAATCGATTCTTCCAATGAATACTTAATTTGCTATAGAAAGTTTGAAAAACCTCAATAATTTTAAAGTGAAATAAATATCAAAAGATTCGAATAAATGAACTTTTTTTTTTTATTTTGCAATATTTTGTGTGCTTTAAAGATGAAAGCGGTGCGTTTAAGATTATAAGAAGAAATAAGGCTTTGTTTTTCATTGTTTCCTTTTTGAACCTTTCTAACTGACTTTGAAATGAGGAACGTTTGTCGAAAAAGCGTTTATTCCTGCCAAATATATGAGTTGCATATTATCGTTTCCAGCTTTTGGCCATTATATAAAGCTTTTATATGTCCACCAACTTAACTCTGGTTGGAAGGTATTCCAAAGGAGGGGTGTGGTAAGAAGGGAACATTACACTACCATAAACCGTTTCTGACACGCCATAAAATGGCCATAAATGCCATGTTCGTCCAATTTCTCTTGGATCGCGTTTATAGGACCTCATGGGACACAGGAATGCGCTAAAAGTATACCGACTTAGTTCAAGTTTTTTCATGGCTTAAGTTTTTTAAATTTCAAAATTATTCGAATTTTTTTAGCATTCTATCAGATTTTGAAACATTTTAGTTTTATAGTATCATTATTTATATAAAAGTGCCTGTCACATGTGAAATGAAATTTTTTTTCACTTGAAGTATTATTAAGTGACTTTTAGCCTATAGTAAATAAACTTCAAATAGTAATTGAAACACACGGAATAAAAGATTTCGTAAATGCATATTTAGAAATGGGTATCCGAAACAAATTTTTTAATTAGTTGCATTTGAAATACTTTGTTTAGCTTCCAGTTTGGTGATAACTAAGCTATGCAAGATTTGCGAATTTTTAATTTCCGTTTTAGTTCGAAATTTCATAAGTATTTCAAATGTTCATTCACGTTCATAAAAATATGTTTAAACTTATTACTTTCATTTAAATAAAATTGTCTATGTTCGTCACTTTCTTGAATACAATACTTTGCTACAAAACACCATGGTTGCATAATTTTGGCTACTTCCCAAAATTATAAGAAAACTTATCATAAAATTAATTATTAAAGAACAATTTCGAGAGAAACAATTAATATCATATTTAAAAAATAATTACGTTTAAATGATTTAAATATAAAAAATAAAAAACTTATCGTTCGATTTGTGAATAAACTAATAGTCACTTGATTAGAAATCAGTATCCTCAGTACTAGAAATCAGGAATCCTATCCGTAAATTTGCTTATTAAAAAAGTCGACTTTTAAATGCCGAATAAAAAAAAAAAAATTCCTTAAATATACATGCAATTTTCGATAGCCTCATTAGGGATAAAACCCTCTAATTTTACCTTAAGCATTGCATCCGTATACAATAATGCACATTAAGTTTTAAATTTGTATTCGGGGAATTACGAGGAAATTTAAACGCCACGTACTTTTACAAAAGTGGACTTACAGAAAAGGTTCCTGTGGTTATGGTAATCTGCTACTTGAAACCAACGCCGTATCCCTTCCCGATCGCCACTGCTTTTCAGCTGCAAAGGGAAGCGTATAGTTCGCATGTTAGATTAATCTTAAATGATGAACCTTGAAAAAAAGATCCAAAATTTCCAGTACAACCACCAAAGATAAGACAAGTGATAGCCATGTCTAGACCTCTAGGGAGATAGATGTTCACATTTCATTCATCCTCATTGTGCGATTGTGGGAAGTCTTTATCATGCCCTCACGAGAACATGATTGAAATGTTTTTCTGTTGGAGTGATGTTGAGTGTTAAGGGATTTCAATTACAGTTATTATGAGGCGGATTACAAATACGCCTTGTGTTTTATTAGTGGTTTCTCACTACTCGTCTATCCGTATATATTCCTGTTAATGTTTTTATCATTATTTGTGGAATCATTAGATTAAAAAATTTTCAATGCTTCAAATCTGTTTATTAAGCTGTTCGAAACGAAAAAAAGTGTTAATAATTCAAATTGTTCATTAGAATGCATATTTTTTTTTACCTAATACTCGTGATATTGAACTCAAAAATATAAACCCAGTCTTTCAGCATGCTGTAATGAAAATGCATGAAAAATAATAAATATTTTAAAATATCAAGTAGGCCATAAATTAGTAGAAAAAAAGTTAATGCAATGTAAGGTATATTGATAATCCCTACAAAAAGTAACGCATATTTTATCACTTCTTGTAAATATATGTTTACAAATATCGCAGTTTTGACTTACGATAAAATGACAGGGAAAATGTGAGATGTGCTAATAATATTTCAAAAATGAATTAAAGGAGGATAACAACAAAACTAAATTGAAATATATTTTATTGTATTGATGTATAAATCACGTGCGTGTTCTCCATAACATTTGAAACATTATATAAAGGTCGCAGAATAGAAAAATTTATACTATCTTAGAACATATTAATTTTACATTAAATGAATACTTTACATTAAAACAACACTTGAAGAAAATATCAGCAACGAAGAAACCATTTTTAAGAAAGTTGATTTAAATTAAACATTCCAAAGATTTCTTCACCGATCTTTATCTTGACAATTATTTTATCCGCTGAAATAGTTCGGCTGTTAATTTCCATACTGAAAAAGATTAAGTTTTTTTAATGAAATATTTTGAAAGAAGTTTTATATAAATAAATAGGTTAAAGAAGAAACAATTGCGATATTACTTTTGGCATTGTAGTTAGCGCTCTGGTTTCTCATGTGAAAGTTATTAGGTTCAAATCTAATTTAAGCTTGGAGATTCGTATTATTCGGAGTATATATTTTGTGCACCGTAAATACCCAACTCACTCATTCTTCGTATGGTTGTTGAGTATATGAAATAGCCAAAATTCATTATGATTTTCAGAAGTGATGAAAAGGTTTTCGATTTTAAAGTTGATTGGGATGATTTCGTCATTAGCATGTTGCACATTGTTCGAAAAAAGTAAAATTTTTAAAACGCCAGGGGATATTTGGAAAAACATGTAGATTTACTCTTATATTTTCCACATTTCATTTTTAGACATATATATTTTCGACGTTTTATACGTTTACAAATAAAACTTGTTTGAATTTATAGGATTTTATTATCCATCACCTGAAATGTTTTGATGCAAGTGTACATTATACATTTGACAATTTTTAGCAAATTTTATTTGGCGCAAACCCTTACAAAATTTCAGCAAGTAATGAACTACTGTTTTATTGGATGGGAATAACAGACATTTTTAAACTGGTGTAACAGAATGGTAAGTATAGCAATATGCATCTTTCAAATATGAAACAAAATTGCTAAAAAAGTCGCCGAGTGTATAATATACAGTTTCAGTAACTTTATTTTTAAAAATAGAGAATCATGTTAAAGAAAATTTCATCTTATGATTTAGCATGTATCATAATGTCAGCGGTATCAAGTTCTACAGAATGTAAGCAATGGTACTACTTACTATAATGGTTTTGGGTAACGAACAGTTGAATGGATCATTAAATCCGTAAACATATGCAATCAAAACTTTCAACCGAAGTTGATGATGTTGTTTCATGATTGAATCTTAAAGAGTAATTATTCTCTCTTTTTAAGTATTTTCTTTGAAGTGTAGTGTTTTTTACAAGGGTAGATCCCGAGGATGTTTTACTTTTTAATAAGTTTGGAAGAGGCTGAAATGATATTTCGGACTCAAATATATTTATATCTTGGTTACATATCATTAAATAGGGATCGGAAATTTTGCAATGCTAAAGCTACATAAGAGTAATACTATACTAAAACAACGTAAAACTAAGATTTGGACAAATAAGAATAATGTAATCTATATGTCAACCATGTATCATTTTCTTCCAAGAGACTACCCCACATTTGCCCTTTAAATGGGAGAAAACCCGGAAATATCCCAACAGACCAGAGTAGAGACAGACAAGAGCCCAGACGAGAGACAGTCACAATCTCCGTCGTGTCTACTCGCATTGAAAAGAGATTGCTGAGTGTTACGAGGATCGATCCTGAGATGACTCGCTTGAGAAGACATTCTTCTTCTGAGCCCTAGCATTTCTTTTCGATGAAATTTTGATGTCTACACTCAATGCGCTCCTTCTCTCTACTACACAAATGAGCAAAACAAGGATGGTTGGTGAAGCGAATCAATAAGGATTCTCATGGGTTAGCGATGAAGGTACAGACCCCCTAGTTATTCTGAAGATTCTTATTCAAAACATTTATTCAGGGATTTTTTTTTACGGAATCATTTGCTAAAACTGTTCACAAAGAAACAATTCACTTAGAAACTCAATGAAAAGTGAAAGAGCATTTGCTTTCAGCGAATTTTTGTGATCTTAAGCAGCTAATTCTAAAAGTATGAACGTAACAACTGAACGATAACCCTATAAAAACAAAATAAGTTATTTTTGTTTTCAGTAATGAGTAATAAGTATTGTTATCCGTCTAAAGTATTGCCTTTAGAACAATCGTCTAAAAAACGAAAAAAAATATCTCATTTATTCAAAGACATTTAAACAAATGTATTTTAAATTGCCGCATTTATTTCTTATTTAATTCCATAAACTTCAAACCCATATTAGTTCCATATAAACATAACAAACATTTTTCTTTTGGAATCGTAAATTACATAATAATTAAGAACGTCAGCAAACACAACAAAAGTTTTGTGTTAATATGGAATGTTCATTTGATATAAGGTATTCCCCATTGATTCTAACAAGACACCCATTCAAACTTATGTGGGTTTCACATATTCTTCAAGGCGCTTCATAAAACAAGCATATTTGTTTCTCAATATAAATGGTTGGTTGTATTCAGATTATCTGGCGCCGTCAGCAACACGAGGGCTATAATGCGCCGAAACATTCGTCATTAGACAAGCCAACATACATTTACAAACACCCATGCTTAACACGGGACTCGAACACGCAACCTCGCGGTTTTAGAAGCTAGCACGCTAACCACTATACCGTTTGGTGGGCCAATATAAATGAGATATCATGCGATACATTAAAAATTCATTGATCACCATTTTAGCATAAAGTTTATAAATCAACAATTGTATATAAGGTTTTTATTTAAACGAATTTGATAACTAGAATATCAGGCTGCGCATTCGTGAAATAATTCAGTTATTTTTGTTGGGTAAGTCATAAGTATAGATATATTTCATTAAGAATATATCAGTTAAGATATTATATCAATGTTGAGCCATCGTAATAAAAACAACTGCAGAAATGCCTATAAAAGGTGTTTTTTTCAAAATTCTATTCGCAATTATAAGCTAACATAATTTCGTTATTATTGAAGGTTTAAAATAACTACAATCAAACTACGCTTAATGGGATAATACTTATCTCCGCAACGTAGAATTAATAAACTAGAGAAGAAAACAAATGGTTATTGCTAGTTTATAATAGTGGTTGATATGTTATTTTTAAGGTATTCTCGATCGTTTAGTGTTGTGAACGATGCTATCAATAAACCTTTAACTATTTTTTGTATTTAAAAATAAATAGGTACTTCGAGAATTCTAAAAATATTAAGGTACACTCTAAATACTTGATAAATAATGTAGAATGGTTATTGGTCAGGTAGCTCAAGCAACAATAATATTCAAATTTCATAATGAATTTAATGTTCTTTATAACCCAACAGCAATTTCAAATAAGAGAAATATAACAGCACGAGAGAATGAAAAAATATACAAATTTATATTATATAATTTTTGCAAAAGCGAAATCAATCATGTATTGAATGAGTTTAGATTGAATATTATTGTACAAAATTCATTAAATGTGTGTTCACTGAAGGAACTCTTAACTACAAAAGTAATTCAATTACCTCAATATCACATATACTTATTTCACAGATTATAAGTTAATTTGCTATTAATCCTAATACACACGTATAAATTGCAAACGATTTGACACTATCACTTAAGTTAGTTTACAAGGCGTTGTTAAAAACTCGTATTACATGTATAGTATCGTAAAACATGTATTAAAAAATTTGGCTTTTTAAAAAATAAGAAAATGTAACTAAATGTGCGAACTTTAAAATATAATTTTAAGAGAGGGATAAAAATAAAATAGAAATTTCTTGTATTAATGGTGAGATTAAAAAAAAAAATGATGCATCTTTAAAATTCTGTCATTATTGATATGCGTTGTGGAAAAATGAATTATCCTTTAAAATCTGCATAATTTCTAGAATTCAATTGACTAGTACATACAATGTTTGTTCATGAAATATTGATGTCCATTTAATTACTTCTCGAAGTTCCATTTAAAAGTATTTCGTTTAAATCATTGATAATTTTCTCAATTTCGAAAAAATCGAAAGAAATGCGTTTCTGAAAATTGTACACTAGACGTTTCTTGACTATCTGATAACAGACAAGGTTAGGCTTACTATCCCCATGTCAATCAATTTACATTAATCATTTGAAAGAAATTGGAATTCGTGTTACGAATGAAAAAAATATTCACCAAGAAAATACATAAAAAAATGAAATGTAAAACTGCTTCCTGGTGTATTTAATGTTTAGATATTGTTTTCATTATGGAAAGAACGGATATCTATCTAACATCTTGATGAAAATATTGGCTGAATTAGTTTTTAAGAAAATAAACAATAGTAAAAAAATTTCGCTAAATACAGAATGATGAAGTAAAGTTAAACACCATCTATTCGATATAAAATTAAACAAATGAACAAACTAATATAATATATTATACATGTTTTCAGTATATTTAAAAATTAAATACAGTATATTTGAGCAAACACATTTATACCAAATTGTAAATTATACAAGAATATACACAAGAATGATCACACAAATAAATGCATATTTGAGCTGCTCATAGTACCAATTCATTTTTTACACATCAATTTATTCATTAATTCCATATTCTGTGTTGATTGAAACTAAAATTTAAAACTAATTGAAGAAAAAATATGTGTTGATACGAGGTAGGAAATAATTATGAACCAAAGAGGTTTTTTATTTTCGAAGGTTTATTCTCCAGTACAAATATTAATAAATTGCATAAACATTAGATTTTTAAATGTTTTGTGGTATTCCATTTATTAAGTGATATGGTCTCACTGGCATAAATTATATGATAGATAAATAAATGAAACACATGAACTATTAAACATAAAAAGAGAAACACATGAACTATTCTTACCTTTCTATTTTCTTTTCTTTATAATATAAAATTCATTAAAACAACAAAATCCTTCTGTAGACAAGATTTTCATAATATATTTTACTACTGAAAAATATAAAATAATATTAATTTCACTCATACATTTAAATTATGCATGTAAACTATGTAAATGTACTAGTTTTTATACATGAGAAATGGATGGGAGAAATGGATCAGCAAATAAAAATATAAATTAAGAGATAGCTCCGAATATTTTATTTCAATTGGAAAATTTTAGTATTATTTTTGGAAGGATTTTTAGTTATGTTAAAACTATTTTTCTCCATTGACTTCTAAGTCAATGTATTCATTAAATATTGTTGGCTTATGCAGTAGTCGAACTTTTTCTTGGTATCTTCGTTGTAGAATATTGCCATTTTTTATTAAGAGAAAAAATGTATGGCATATAGTTGCATCGATGGTCAATGGTTTCATAAAACAAGTATGCTCCTGTGTTTGTAGAAATTAAATAGCTTGTGAGAATATAACATTTGTAGAATTAACTTAAAGAAATACAATAAATATGCTTCAGATGTCACTGCAAATAATATATACAAAAACGTATTTAAAAATGTTTCTTTTAATGAAGTTGTGAAAGAAAATCTGAAACGAGGAATTCATTTGAACCATTGATGCATGAAATTACAGTATAAAATTCTTCTCGCATTCAAGGTTCTCTTCTAGTATTTCACCGGTTAAAATTACTCTTAAAATCTTCTAAACAAAGTTTGACATTTACCTGGTAAAACTTGTTGATTTATGTTATTATGTTTGCTTTGATGGGTTTATGTATTTGAAGAATTAATTTTTTTTCGTACATAGCTATATTTCGATGGATTTTAACTCGAAAATGACTGCAGTCTCCTAACAAAAAAATGAGGATTTTTATTTTCCCCTCGTATAAATCTTTATTTTCTAAAAAATAACCTACACGTGAAATTTTATATATATATATATATATATATATATATATATATATATATATATATATATATATATATATATATATATATATATATATATATATATATATATATATAAAAGAGTCCTCATCTGATTATTTGAGGAACAAAGAATTATGAAACAATTAGTTTTATGTAAAACATTCCAAACTAAACTTTTTATTCTGGTTTTTTCAAATTTTTTACTTTTGAAGAAAGTCTCGTCCCTAAAAGGGGTTAAAGTTTCGATTCATTGTGCAAAGACATTGACGAATGATCTTCCATTGAGGCTTTCTATGCATCCAAAGAATGTATAATCAGTTATGTAATCAGGGCGTAAAGTAAACGAATTATTACTAGTGGGTGTAGAATAACTTAATACTCTATAGGGAGGTGACTTCGACTGAAATGTTTTAGAGTATTTTCAGGTTCAGATACATACTTTTGAGTCATTTGCAAAAAATTTGCTCTTTTATAAATCCCCTATGTTTGAAGAAAGTCCCGTCCCCTAAAAGGGGTTAAAGTTGAGATTCCCCACTTCATTGTGCAAAGACATTGACGGATGACCCTCCATTGAGGCAAAGCCTATCCAAAAAATACATAATCAGTTATGTAATCAGAGCGTAAAGTAAACGAATTATTTCTAGTGTGTGTAGAATAACTTAATACTGTATAGGGACTAGGGAGGAGACTTCATCTGAAACCTTTGAGAGTTTTTCCATATTTGTGCTCTTTTATAAAGTTATAAAGTCGGTGAACTAATTTGGATTTTGAATGAATTAAGTAGTGATGTAACTGAATCAAAATTCTAAAAATATTTTTCGTTTGTTGTAACGTTAAGAAATATATTAATTTTTTTTTTTTTTTGACATATTACATGACTCAACGAGATGCAAACTAAGAAAGTGATTGTATACATAGTTTGGATATTATATCAGATCTTTGTATTAACTATTCTCATAGATAAAGACAAAATTATAATTTTAAGAGTTTTACCTAATTTTGAAATAAATGCTATGCGTGCTTTGGATTCTTTTAATAAAAGTTCTTTCAATTTTTTTTATGATGTAATTAGGCATTTCTCATACCATCGTTCGAAACTCAAATCGAGTTGAAAGAATTCCAGTGGAACTAAATAGGTAGTCCACATCTTTACTTAAAGGATATCTTTAAAATGGCAAAATATCACGAATATAGTTACAAGCAATTTCTTTTACGATATCAACATGTATATTTTCATTTCAATGTCATGGAAAATTAGTGACATTTTAATCATTAACATAATTGTATTTTAGTTATAGATGCTCAAGGGTAATACTAATTGGTACAATTACAATAGCATTTTGCCCTCTCTAACTTTAATCTGAGTGACCTAGCTTCACTAATTCATTTCGAGCCATGTACATGTATACAATATGCGCATACAGTATACTAATATGCGTACAGTATACAAGTATAATGTATAACATTTCATATTTTGTGTAAATATTTTCATAGAAATACATCCAATAGAAAAAATACTTTAAAAAGAATGCACAGCCCTGTGTATTTCTTATGCAGTGAAGAGTTACAGAATCATAGCTTGAAGTTGATACAGTGCCAGAGATAAAAAAAACATTTACAACAATAATATTGTTGTTGCCAAGTGCTATAAAATTTTGTCGTTAAATATTTGCATGTTGCCAATTCTCATTTGTCAAATGAAAATATATGGTTTTGGGCACTTAATTGCGTCAAAATTGTGAAAGATCCTACATTAGAGCCCCATAACAAATATTTTACAAAATATAATTTTATTTTATATTCCAAGATCAAATCTTTATTGAGTAACAAGTTGCCTTTAGCATTTACTTTAAGTCTGGTGATAATCGACCCACCTTGTGTTTTAGACTTAATATTAATAGGCTACAGGTTATGACATAAGCTTGATTAATATAATCTTATGGTTATGTGATTACTGAAGGTAATTTAGTAATGACTATTTAATAGTTGAAATTTTCAAATTGCATGAAAATTTTTATTATATAGAGGAAGAGTAATAATTTGATTGAAACGATTTAAAGGTAAAAATTGTTACTATTTGCAATAAAAAAAATCATTTCTTTATAATTTTCTACAATTTTAGTTTAACCATCTGTTGCAGAATCTTTTGTCAATTTTTAATTGAAAAGTGCACTTAATTGACAATAAGCTTTCACTGAATTGCTGTAATCATAATAATATGTTGAATATGTTTTGAAACAATGCTCCAAAAGTATAGAAGTCGTAAAAGTGCAGCATTAGTTAGGGAAAGAGTAGCAATCGCTCTACAAAACAATTAACATTTGATACAATATACTTTGACACACTATACATACAAACCTTTAGAGATAGCTTTATTGCGAAACTATAATTAACATGTGTTTGCTTTGCATTTAAAACAACACATTTAGTAGCAGGTCTGTGAAAAATGTGAGCGCAAATAATTTATAAGATTCTAAATAATTCAGTTAATAATACACCAATAATTTGGGTTGATTTGGGAAATATAAAAACTGACCAACCATTTTAACTTATTTATACTATGATTGTATTGATATTTCAAGGTGTAGATTGAAGAGGCTGCTTCAAATTAAAAAAGAATAATCCATGAAGGAATTTTTTTTTGTTAATTAAATTCCACTTCGGCATATAAGAACCCGATTTATATTAAACAGAAGGCGCTTTAATGAGCATCTTATTTTTCATTCGGTTTTAGAATACATTCGCTAAAACCGAATGATTGCTCTATCGTGCAAATATGTTATGTTAGTTTTGAATTTTTAATTGCTTTACTGATTTTGTGTTAATTTGTAACTTTGGTGCAAACTGTAATATTCTACTACTTTTAGAACCGAAGATACAGCCATCATTCGGATTTTTTTTTTTCGTATTGTACACATGTTCAAATGTACAATATTTCAATTCATTATGGATTAGGTTGGCTTTTCTCGCAAGTGTGCGCCAGATAAGGTATGGATGCAACATTTGATAAGGTACGAAACTAAACACTTGTTTCAGATAACAGATACTCATAAATCGCAAGGATACCAAAGCGGCTGTAAGTTATGATCATGCCATTCATTGGCAGCTTGGAGATTTATCACGAATACTACTACAAGTTTATCCTTGCGTGATAAGAAGAGGATTTTTCTTGCTAGGTGTTGTTAACGATATATTGGATTATGGACGTATAACGGAGGTTTTGAAGAAATTCTTGACTTACTCGATGCTAATGTTGTATTTTCGGATCATGGTATCATTGGAAACCTCCCATTAAAATCAGATTTGGACAATACAAAATTAGTTGATGAAACGTAGTTTTTTATAGAAATAAATAGCTGTATGTTTACATTTTTATAGAACTAAGTAGCTATGTGTTTGAATTTTTAGACGTAAATAGCTATATACATTTGCTGCTATTCGAATATTTTCATTTACTTGCTGCTTTTATTTACGACTAAGATACTAGATTATACGGTGCTTTAATTGTAATTATTGTCAATTATTTATTAAGCCTAAATTTTATCAGCTGTTTACTAAATTGTAAATTTGTTAGAAATGTTTATCATTAGACAACGAGCTCGGTGTTGTCAGGTCTGAAAAAGCATTATAAAATATATACATATTTTTGCAAATGTTTTACCGGATTAATTAAAATAATACAAAACAACTCAATCAAAGTCACATAGCTGTTTCTTAAATGAAATATTTTCACTTGCTATTCCAGAACTGAATGAAAGCTGATTTTAAAGCAAGGTTGCTATTTTTTTGGTATAAAATTACTGCATTAAAAATATGATGACGTATCCGATTGTTTGGGCACTAGAAAGATATTTAGTTAAAATTTTAATTTATTAACGAGAAGCGTTGATAGTTGTCAACAAATTTCTTATTTAAATGAACTATTACCGAGTTTACCCAAACTGTGAGGCTTTTTTTTAAAATTGGATTTCGAAAAATCACTAATCATGTGAGATTTTTACTTTAAAGAGTGAAAACTATAATAAAAAAAAAAAGGATGAAAAGAAGCTGGTTTGGGCTAGCCGTTTTGATACAATTTAAAATATTTTTTTAATACTAAATGATCTCGAATTGTTTCTGTAACTTACAGTTTTAATAACCAATTACAAATTAGCTGTTGAATAATCATTTTTAGATAATTATAACAATTATACTACTTTAAGTACTTGAGATAAATTTAGTAATTTTTAAAAAATTCTAATACATACAAGTAAATACACTGTGGGACGTGTGCAGGGGTATAAAAAAGTGTGTGGTTAACTTCTCTATCCATTATAAGATTTATCTATTATAATCTCTCTTCTATTATATATAATATAGTATAAAATAGTAAGCAACAAACATTACGCAACTTATAATACTCTCGTTAAAAAGATTTACGGATTTTTCATACGATTGTAAAAATTATTTTGATTATGTAGTTCTCTTTCTTCCTCTTAAAAACTAATACAATATATAATTCATGTAATCTTTTTAGCGGCAATATAGATACAAGGTGCAACTAATTTTTTGTGAATATTTCATGAATAAGAATTTAATAAGAAATTAATAGTAAATATGAATAAGAAATTAATAGTAAAACTCATTATGTTTGCAGGATCTTCTGACACTGTTCGAAATTTTTAAAATTTCAGATGATCTAAGTGGTAAAAATATCAATGTCACAAGGTCATTTTCAAAATTTAAAAGGCAGTTCAAAATCTGTAATGGTGTCTTATGTCACCATTGGCATTAAATATTTACAGTTTTTTTTTAAATCACTGAAATTTGATCACATTCCATTAGAAGAAAAGCTTATATCTAAAATTAAAACAAATTAAAACATAGGTTACTAGATTACCAGATGCAGACTCTTCAGTAGAAGAAGTAAGGGAATTTTCAACTCTGTGTACACTTGGTATATTCTTCATACCCCCCCCTGAACATTTATTCTTCCAAATTTCACTTATTTCTGAAAATTAAAAATGATATAAGCATTAAAAAGATTCACAGGTAAATAACTTAAGGTTTGATGGAGAAATAAGAGTAAAAATATTATTATTGTTTGAAATGCATTTCATTATGCACATAGTGGAATTGCGAAATATAATATTGAGAAAAAATAGTGTGAGAAAATTTTACACAAATAAAATTTGACAGCTTTATTATAACTGAACTGATTTCTGATATTCCGAAGTTATGGCTAACTAAAGAGAAAAAAAGGCCCAATTTGTGTACATAATCCTGATAAGCACATATTCTTTACTCATAACAAATCCCATTCAACTTATTGGCCATGTTCAGAATTCGATATTTATTGTTTTATGTGCTTAACGACATTTTGTACATGATAATACAACATCAAATACAATTAGAATCGAGAATTACTTGGGTTCCAACGTAGTATCTTTGACATAAAAACCTTGATTATTTAGCTAAGGTAAGAGCGGCACGTGGAATATAAAAACGAACGATTTTCTACTTTTCTTTAAAAAAGTATGTTTGCCTATCATAATAAATATATTAAAAAATTTATGTTGTTTTTTAACAGAACTGAGGAAACAATGATAACAGCTGATAAAAATAGTTAATTAGTATTTACTTAATATTAATTGGAATTACACACAACTTAATATTTAAGAATTTCAGATTATTTAAATCGATAATAATTATTTTAGAGCCATTTACGTTAAAAATATATATATATATATATATATATATATATATATATATATATATATATATATATATATATATATATATATATATATATATATATATATATATATTGTATTAAAATATTTAATTATTCGTATAATTTTGGTCACAATGTTAAGATTTTTAAAACGTAACCAAAATATATGATTTATATACATAAAAAAATAATAACAGTGAGACATTAACCCAGTATCGACCTGCAAGACTTTTAATTTGAATAGTTTTAAAGTTACATTCCCATAAACAAATTTTAAGCAACAAAATTGTATAATTGCACAAATTAAAAGGCTTGTTTTTAAAAATTATTCTGTTTAAAATTAATACAGTTTGCAAATAAGAATAAAAATATTTATAGTTAATTAATCGCAATTCTTCTCAATCAAAAATAGTCAAATACTCAATGTAATATTAAAGAATTTCGGATTATTTCAATATAAATCGATGTTTAAATATTTTAGAGATATAATAAAATAAACAATTTATTTTATTTTGTGTTGAAATATTTAAAAGTCGAACTTAATTATCTTGAATAGTTTTTAAAAGTCCACAATGCTAAGATTTTTAAAACGTGACCAAACTATGAAATTATGGGACATTAACCCAGCATCAGCCTGGAAGACTTGAATAATTTTAAAGTGATATTCCCACAAGCAAATTTTAAGCAACTAAAATGTATAATCGCATAAATTAAAATGCTTGTTTTATAAAATTAATCAACAAACAAATTTTCTATTATTATGCAGTTGATACCACTTCAGTACACAATTCCAACTTCGAATCTAACAATTTGAAATTCGAAGCAATTAACTGGTTCGAGTCTAAACAGTTATTTGGAAATCGTCCCACAGTTTCTTACCATTTAGTTCCTCGATTCATTTCGAAGCGACAGGTCTCCCATTCGTCTTGTCGAATCAGTTCAATGCGAGTTTTATTTTTACGACTTCCAACTGCGTTAACGAATTTTAAGCGCTGTTTCCGGGAATTTATAGTTCCCACTTTACTGTTATGGCCCAACGGGCTTAAACTTCAATCTATACGTCAGATTGGGAGGGGAAAAAATAGGAGAAAAAGAAGTATATGATGAAAACGGGATACATACTAAATTTTCGGCTGTCACTTTTGGCTGGTGTAAATCGAAGAGAAACATGAGCGTTAAATGTGCCTTCAATCGTAGTCAATTTAAAAAGATCATATACGTGACAGAATGCATCTAACCTTTCAGGATTTCTCATTGAGTTTAAAATTAATTATTATTAAAAGTATTCTGTAAGTATATTCAGATGAGTATGTATATTATATCGAGTCACGTGAATATGCATATGTACTGAACTCAAAGCAATTTAAATGGTATCATTTGTAGTTATACGTAGTGAAAAACTTGAATACGCGTTACATTTAGATTTAAATAAAAAGTTATTAAAAAAAATTCTACTCGGTATGATTCAGTAAACACTTTGTGTATGCCATTTTTAGAGGTCAATGTTTAATCCTAGAGAAATAGTTTGGTTGTCTTCAAAAAATTAAATAGGAGACGGACGATTAAAATGGGGAGGGGTTTATAAATAAAATTGACATCTCTCGTTATATTTTCTGTACAGAATAACTTATAGCATTTACTCGTGCTGCCATCTATACTAAACATAAGCAAACTATAATTTTTCTATATGGAAATATTATGAAGAGGAATTGAGATACAATTTGAAAAATTCACTTTAGTAATTACCTTCGCCTTCGAATATTTTTCAGTAATTGATAAATTTAAACAAATACCAAAATAAAGTATTATCATTGTGGATAACGTCTGTAGAATATAAAACGACTGTAGGATAATGTCTGTAGATTCATTATGAAACAAATTATCAACACTACTATTGTTGCACTGTATGAAATGAATTTAAGACTCTCCAACATTTTTGAATTTCTGAAAATCAAAGTAATGCATATATTTTGTAGATGTATAGAATTACATCTACATCTTTTACATGAATTAAATTACAAAATTAAATCCATTGCAAAATTCATATTAAAATGGATAAATTATTTTAATTAAATACAACATTTAAAAAGTTTTTTTTAAGTTAAAGATTTTACTTTCAAAACTTATTTAAAAAATAAATTATATTTTTAAGAAAAGTTCTTGAAGTGTATTTTGGAATATTTTATTAAATAATATATGTGGTTAAAAAAAATGTCAGCTTCTTATAGTTATTTATTAAGAAAATTAATTAATTAAAAAGTTATTGAATTGCAATTGATATTATACTATTTATAAAAAGTGAAAATAAATTGTTAAATCAATTACTTAAAAATAGTAAGATAATGAAAAAAATTCCTCATGTATAATTTAATAGTTTACCATTCTGTACATAGAGGGCGGTATGTGTCCTGCTGCAACGCAATGAGTCAAGATTTCAGCTGGGCTTTAGTGACGTCACGCCGAACAAGTTAAAAACCGCTTTCAGGTGCAGAGAAACAGGTAACAAACAGGGTAGACTTTTGGAAAGGAAAAATGAAATATAAATTGAAAACTGAAATATAAAGTCGCTATGGAATTGGGAAAAGAAAAATCAGAAACATGCTAAAATGCTAGTTTTACCAAACAAGAAATTTCTTGTCAAAATTGGGAAATAAAATGCAAAAATGTAACACAAACAAATAAAATGCAGCACAACTAATTTTATTTTCAAATTGAAATGTTTTTCGTTGCAAAACACTGAGTCAAAAAATTTGACGTTATAGAAATAACAAATTTAAGCTATGTTATAAAATAAATTTGTTGTTTTAACTGAATGGTAAATTCTCTGATTTATTAGTACAACATAAGTTTGCATTTTTTTTTTTTTTTTTTTTTTGCGTCTGGGCTAATTCTTCAAATATGCGTATTTTCAAAAAATAAATATTTGCATTTTGTGGGGAAAGGGGGTAAGTAATTGGAAGTGTAAATAACTAAATTTAATTCTGTATCAGTCTTTAAATTTTGTCAATTTTTAACTTTTTGATAAATTTACAAAAAATAAAGTTAATTTTTCTTTTGCTGCTACTAAAACTAGTAGATTTTCTTTATTAAGAAGACCAAAATATTACATCACATGGGGGAAACTAGGGATACTTGACCCAATTTTAAGCTTTATGTGTTTAGTTTTTATTTTACATTACTTATGGGTGTGTAAATGATGTCTATTTATGATTCATTAAGTATTACACCATTTTTATTACTATCTTTCTGAAGTATTGATTGTAAATGTGGTAAAATATGAGACATAAAAAACCTTCAACTTGGGTCAAGTATCCCAATGTATAGGGATACTTGACCCACTCCTTAGGGATACTTGACACAAGTCATATATTTGGGAGTATAGAATTTAAAATTATAAATGCAATACTTTTATATAATAATAACAACAACATAACTCCCATTAATGAGTCCAATGTTAATACTTTTCTATACTTGTTCAATAAGGTCAATGCTTTTTATTTTTAATAGCTACATAACATTAATATGGTGTCCACTTTTAATTTTTATTGTATAAAGCTAAAAATATTAGCAGTTTGAAAGCTATTTCTGTTCTTTACACAAGTTCAAGAATAAGGAAATAACTATTTATTTAACTTCAAATGTAAACTCACATTAAAACCCAAAATTTTTCATTGAAAATTCAGGGGGATGAAGAATAGCTTGAGTTATATCATGTTTGTGTGTCTTCAGGTGATTTGTGCATTGAACATTATAAAATCTTTTGAAAGGTGAGTAAACTGATACACCTTAAGGTTGTAGTCTGTGAAAATAATGAAGGGAATTATAATACCGTTAACTCATGTAACATCGATGGGAGGCAACGACCTACAGCTTTCAAGAATATTCATCAGTAACAATACCTTCTTATCAATTGAACATCTTACATACATAACAGAATGGTACAAGAAGAAGAATAAAAAAAAAATCAATAAAACCTGCCAAATACATTCAAATAGTATTCCTATCTTGGGTCAAGTATCCCTAATTGTACATTTACTGCATAACCCTAAAATGCAGCCATTTGCACATATGTGGATAAACACAATTTTATATGTAATTGTATTTTATATGTAATTGTAGCTAAAAGTATGCACAAAAAATAAACAATTTAAAAAAGTCTTATTTTTAAACAAAAACCCTTTTCACATCAGCGTTTACATTTGGTTTACATATTACATTACATATTACTTTTGGAGCATGAAAATTTAATTTGTCTTACAGTAAAACTGATGCTAAGATTCAGTTGTCATTTTCACCATGTAGTTAGCTAGCTGAAGGGCAGGAAGTGATACCACTTCCAATTTATAAAACCTTCCCAATTCTGAGTAAAAGGCATTAGGTCAAGTATCCCTAGTTCCCCCTACATGTTTCATTAAAATATAGATACTAAAAAAAATCTGTTTCACACCAAACAAAGTGCTAAATTTACATCATTATGTCATTTGTTCAATAGGTTCGTTGCTTAGGTTTGATTTATTGAATTTTAATGGTGCACTCGTAAGCCATAATGCGTTCGTTGATCAGAAATCAGAATCAGTGGTGGTCTGTGGTCATAAATGTTAGTTCAGCCGGAACAATGTCCCCCCTCCCCCCTTCTCACAATCATTCATAAATGGAAATTCTTTAATCTTAATTACTCAAACGCCAAGTTTCCTTTCAATATTTGCGAAGTGGTATGAGAAAGAAAATCGAAAGAAAAAAAATTATTGAAACTTACTTATAACTGGGCTCCATGTTTCAAAATAGTTCAGTTATAAGTTTTAGTATTAACTTAAGAGTAGAGCCCCTATAAAAGGAAGGCCGGATCGAACGCCATTTTGTGTCGTAAGGGTTACCGCAATTCATGTTTCGACGTGGTTTTGAGTTAGGTGAATTTGCGCTTTCCTCGTTTGGTATTTGTAAAAAGTGATCGTTTTTCTGTAATATTTTTTGTAAAATGGGTTGTTGTTTTTCCTCTAATTGCTCAAGTGCGACTAAATACAAAGATTTTGAAAAGAAAAGGAGGTTATTTCAATTTCCAACACAAGCAAACAGACGCCAACGATGGATTCAAAATTGTCGCCGAGACAAGTGAATCGCATCACTAAGTGTTGATATGCAACGGAAGTTATATTTTAATATTTATTATGATTAATTGTCTATGATTTTGCGTTGTTAAATAAGTTTTTATTTTTTTACTATTATTATTATTATTTTGAAGTAATTTTGATTTCCTTAGACCACTTTCCTATTCCAATGTTCTTTGCAAACTTCTGCGTGTTACTGAACTATATTTTTATATTGTAAACACTAAAGCATTCCTTTTCCTTGTTTTCAAGTTAAACCATCACAGTTTTTTGAATGTTGCAGTTTAAATTGATTATAAAAAAGTTTTTTTATTTATTTTTTTATTTTTATTAGTTTTGCATATCAGTATTGTAGTGCCAAATATTTTTGTTGCCAATTCGGAACGAGTCTGACATTTACGTTCTGAATGAAGGTTACCTTCTTTTTATTATTAAGGTTAGAAGAAAGTAATTTTTTCAAAAAGAATGGCAATTTAATGTGTTAAAAAATTATATATTTTTTTCAACTTAAATAATATATAAAATAATCCCATCCCCAATTAAAGTAGATCTTTTTTTCTTTACTTTATGATTTTATTTTAATATACCTTGTAAAATGTTGTTCTCCACTACAAGGAAGTTGTTGAAACATTTCTCTGAATTAGAAGTAACACTTTCTAATGAGTTTTTTTTTAAATAATATTTATGGATAAAAATCACTTCATCCATTTTTAAAAGTGCATTGATATGCAATGGTTTCACTGTAATATATCAGATAAAGCTAATAGGAAAATGGAATATATACTTTTATAAATTAAGAAGCAGTAAAATTATTAAGTCATGAAGTTAGAAAATTGAAAAAACAGTACTACGTTTTTTAACGAATTGTCAGTGGATTGCCCCTCTGTTAGAGATGATTTGCATTTCATTTTCAATGTAGGAAATATGAATTAAAAAACACCCTAAAACTTATTATTTTCATGTATACAACATTTTCATATAAAGACTATACAGCAAAATTTGAGATCAGGAATTTTCCAATTATAAACATGATAAAGTGCCGATTTGAAGAAAATGTCCTTATCTGAACGATATTTACCTTTTTCATAAAGAAACTGTGCTGGTTAAATTAAGAAATAAAATTTTGAAACATCTTTAAAATATTTAAAATATGGGTTTCATGAAATATAGTTTTGAAATAATTAATATTTTTTGGCTTTCAAAAATGTATCAAATAAGATAAAAGCAAACACTATAAAGCCGTATTGGAAAATTTGATTTAATAGAAACTGCTAAATAATTAAAAAGGTTTTCCTAATTTCTTAACAGACAAAAAAAAAAAAAAAAAAAAAAAAAAATCACGCTAATATAATTATTTTTATGTCATATCAGGTAAAAACTAATTAAAAAAAAGCTGTGAATACAAGCAATAAAATTAACAAAGGAGAACGATATCGTCAACGCCGAAAACCCACTAACGATAGGGAAAATCGCAACATATTTATTTTTAAGTCGCCAAATAGCGCTAACTCTCCAAATCTGAAACCCACTTCAGCAATATTTTGTTTAAATACGACATAATGAGTATAAAATACAATTTCTCTGATTTTACACATTATAGGAAAGGAATATACAAGTATTCCAAGCAGTTTTTCTGAAAATTCTCAGCTTAATTTAAAATACCCTGTTGTGGAAGTTGACGGAGTTTTACATTGCTTTCAATGGTACAGCGCCAAGCTGAGCCAACCTTTAGACACAAAATGGCGTTCGCGCCGGCTCGCCTTACTTAAGAGCTAACAAGATACCACACGTATAAACTCATCACGGTAACTATTTCCGTTCCTTGAAGAGCATTTTAAGAAATGCTCGTTTCTCTCCCACCCACACATGCTCACCCGCTCCAACACGAGCCAATCATTTCATCGAATTCTCAAGGGCAGCCAATGTTGGAAAACTGCGAAATGGCTCTGTCTCGCTACACATTAAGTGGAGGGAAAGGCTCTATTGTGTTCCATTGGTTACCATGGCAACGTCGCAGCCGAAACGTGTTTCAGGAACACACGGCTGCAGTTCGGAGGAAAATCACCTTGATTGGAAGCTTTTTTTTCCTTCGTGAATTGAGTATTGAGGCAAGAAGTTTGCTGTTTATCGGATAGTTTTTTTACACTTACCGTAGAAATTGGATCGTCATTTTAGAAAATTATAAAATAATATAATTTTTCGTTTGAACTAATAAATTTAGATGCATCCCAGCTGTACTGTACGAGAGGCTTCTGCTCAGGATTCATGCATTTCGAATCCTCGAGTAAATACAATAGGAATTGCACGGAATTTATTCCAAATTGTGAATGCATTCGTACTTGCTGAGGTGATTGCTGTGTTTAATGAGTTGAATACAAATCAATCTCAATGGGCAAGTATTTGAATGCAAATACAGAAGAAATGATATTATATAAAATACATACGTTTCACTATTATTAAACCAATGTCATTCGGAATTTAAAAAAATTCCGGAGGAAGTCTTCCACTGAACACGATAATCAATTGAATCTTATAGAGAGTATCCCTAAAAAAGAAGAATTTATGAGTAATTTAATGATATTCCCCTAACGTAATCGGTTTCACTCTCTTAATACTTACGGAAATATTTTACTACACATATAGTGGCTGTAATACAGCTAAATTTAATAATAGCCATTAGAAATTCAAAATAATAATAACTTTTCCGATTTCTTCCACAAGTGGCTCCTCAAATTTTTACCAATTCATTTTTCAATAAATCAATTTTTAGTACTGAAAGGATATTCTATTTTTCCTTTACATTTCGTTCATTTACTTCGATTATTATACATAATACCATTTTGGTTCAATACCATTGGTATTTATTTTATAAGTTAGTCATTTAAATTTGAAAAGAATTCTGAAAAGGAAAAATTTAATTTAAAAGGTTATATTGAAAATCCTTTTCTTTTTTTTTCATTACTAATGCATCTTCAGTTGTTTCATTGTGATATAATGTAGAATTTTTTTGTTTAGTTTTTTTTTTTTTTAAAGAGAACATTTCCCCCTAATTAGATAAAACAAATGAAATTTGGGGGATGAAATAATGTATCACTGATACCGAAAGAGTAAAAACAAACTTTGAATCCATGAGATGTCAACTTCTGATCCAAAGTCAAATTCACAAAAAGAAAGCAATTGAAACGAAGACTATTGCAACAATTATAATAAAAACAAAATTAGCAAACTCATATTAATCAACGGTCCTGTATTAAATAATTATGTATATTGAAAAATATATATAAGGACGAAATCTCAACGGTATTCTAATGAACTTAACAATTTACAATAATAAAAACAAAGTTAAGGTTTATTACTGCAATGAATATTTTTGGTTTACTTTTGTAATTATAAGTCCATTTATTTATTCGAAATATTCAGGAATCGAATAAAAGGGAGTATTTTATTTCTATCAGTGATTTTTGATGGTTGATGACATTTTAACAACTTATGCAGCTTGATTGTTTTAGATATTTTAGCACTAATAAATGATTATCTAATTGATATTTTTGGCATTGCCCAAATATATTGCTGCTTGCGCATGCGTATGAAATATTTTGATTTCTACAATTTAACTAAAAAGAAGGTTATATAAACCAGATTTGATTAATACATTTATGTTTATTTCATAAGATCTAATATGAATTTAAAAAAAAATAATAATAATTGCAATTGTCATATAATTAGAGTTATTTTAAGTATTTTAATTTAATTAATATTAAAAATTTCAATCTATATAAAATATATTTAATGCTATAATGCAGGAATTATTTTTCAAAAATATATTAAACAACAATTTTTACAAAAAGTATACTTTTTTCTAGGCAGAGAATGCGAATGGTCCGACAGAGGGGTTGTCCACGATGCCCGGCTAAATGTCCTGTCATATGAAGAAACTCACCACAAAAATAGTATAGCCTGCAATACTTGTGAGTACCTAATGATGATTGTTATAGATGTGCCTATCAATACATAATACCTTTCAACCTAA
Organism: Linyphia triangularis; assembly: GCA_963978545.1. Taxonomy (NCBI): domain Eukaryota; kingdom Metazoa; phylum Arthropoda; class Arachnida; order Araneae; family Linyphiidae; genus Linyphia; species Linyphia triangularis. Next base: position 15,691,545 of record OZ021721.1, read on the forward strand.
GGTAAAAAAAATAATATGTATTATACAGTTTAAAGATGGTTCAACAATAGATCAGCAATGATTAGCAGGATTCATACCAAAGAATGGTTTAGTTTTTAATTTTCAATGTATATCTTCCTTATAGATAATGAGAACATTATTACAATTTTTCTATTTTCTAGATTTATATTACATTCCACAATTCAATATAGAGTTCAATACATTTAGATTCTTAATTTGAAGACAATTAACAGTGTCAGAAAAGAAGGGCATTTTGAGATACCTTCAAAGATATAGTAATTGCTCCAAAGAAGATAATAGAAAACCTAGTGGGAAGTTCAGAAGCTAACAATCTGAAGAAAAAATAAGGAGTATAAACGACGGAAAAGAAAATAGCAAGCAATTTATACATTTTATGATAAAATAAAAATAAATTTAACATTTATTTATGCATAAATATTAGTTTCCCTGTAAAAATGGTCAATTTCAAAATTGTAAATTAAAGTGTTATGTACTTCCATATAATGTCGAATTTTTTTGTGGTATAAAATATGACAATGTCTACTTTCCTCTACTTTCAATATTAAATCGGAATATAACAGGAATATTGACCCCTTTCTTTTAGAATGTATTTTTTAAAAGTATTTACTAGTCATAAGACAAAATAATTGAAATAAAAATTACATTCAGCTTTTGAAAAGCTTTGAAAGTAACAATTGAAAAGGATTTGGAAGAAACCTGTTACAAAATAAGAATTGAATTAAATCATTAGTTCAAGTTCCATAATTCTACAAACTATTTACCAGTGTATATTTTCTTAGCATTTCTTAATGTTCTTCCTTCCTAATTGATGGACTGGCCATTATCTAGAGACTCTTACTGATTTCCACTCGTCTTTATACATTGAATTATATTTATCAGCTACTGGTCTTTTATATTCCTTAAATGAAAAATTAACGCTATTAGCATTAAAATATGGTGACAAAAGTATTTTTAAGATTTTTCCTCCGAATAATAGATCTGCCTTCATGTATAATATAGTGGTGACTGGGGTTATGTCTAAAGCAATTCTTTAACTTGACAACTAAGTAAAAAGAAAAGAAAAAAAAAGAGAAAAAAAAAAAAAAAAGAGAGAGAGAGAGAGAAACTATGATACATGCATAGAATATTATATTCCCTATGGTAAAAATACCCTTATGAAATTATTTGTTAGTTAAAAAAAAATTCCAGAATAAAAATGCGTGATAGCATGTATTTTTTTTCAAGCTGTCATATTATAAAAAACAATTAAGAAAGGCTTTTTTCATCTAAAATGTTTAAAAAGTGTTGCAAATCGAATTGAAAAAATCTTTTAAGCGACCCCTCGAATTCAACTTATAAGAATGATTTCAGTTTAAATCCGATCTATGAACGTTTGCTTCAATATTTTCTAGATTATAATATCTGCTGAAGTCGAAGGATTGCAGCTGATTTTATCACTAATTAAATGACAAATCCACTTGTTAATTTTTGGGGGGAAAATTAGATTATTAAACATTTTCCAGTTTCCTCCTCTAGATGGTACTACATGTGAGAAAAATGATCAATAAACGAATTTTTAAAAGCTGATAGAAAAAATTAAGTGAAAATACTACATGAGTTGTATAAGGCGAAACCAAAGTTTCTTTCGATGTTTACAAAATTTCTGTAAGTATCTGTAACATAACTAAATGAAACGTTGAATCTTTTGAAGAAGTTAAATATTAGTGATGTAAAGTAATGTTAGTAAAGTAATCGACTTCTTCGGCCAAGAGAAAACGAGCTTCTTCCAAAGCGGGATTTTTTATTTTATTACTCATACTCAATATGTGTGCTCTTCATTATGGTTTTGCTCGAAAGACAATAGTAATGAAGCCATATTTGTTTCAATTTGTTTGGTTGAAGTTTTATTTGAAAAGCAACTTGCTCTGGGTTCATTTACCACACATAGAAGTTTAGACAATTCTCTCTTTGAAATGTCATTTTTTATTAATGATTAAACTCTTGAAGAATCCAAATGTTGGTCTGGATCAATGTTACCAGTGGGGCATAAAATCGGCCCGGTGATATTAGATTTATATGCCGGCCCAAATTTTCAATAAAATCATTAATCAAGTTTTATTAATTCTTAAAAATAAAAAATAAATCAATAATTATATAATTAGTTCTATATTTTATTATTTAAATATAATAGTTTAAATAATTAAATAGTTTTATTTATAAATTAATTTTAATAAATGAATTGCTATAGCTCTGGTGGCAGTGATTGAGATTTGAATGCATAGGACTTTTTACAAAAACGTTAATCAAGTCAACTACTAGTATTGGAAAAAAAATTTTAAAACATTAAAAAAAAAAAAAAAAAAAAAAAAAAGAACTTCTGTACCGGCCCATTTTTTACAGGCACTGACCGGTCCGGTGATTACACCGGACAACCTTATGGCCAGTACGTCCCTGAATGTTACTGCAGGAGCATTTAATTAATTCTGATATGAATATTAATTATGAATAAACAATTCTTCCGATTGCAAATATATTTTGGAGTCACATAAACACGTTATTTTTAGACGATAAATGGCTTTTGCCATCCATCTGGGGTGATGCATGACATCTGGCGCTCTGAAGGAAGTGTTTTTCTGGACTAACACAACCTAAATATATCTAACACAGCTATAATGTTTCTTTATAATCAGCTCTGAGCAAATTATGTGGCTCCTGCAGTTGCTTGAAAGAAACACTAGAAATTTGTTCGAAGTTATTTACATTTTAATTTATATTTGTTCTGTTCATGATCAATACTAATTTTATAATTTTATTTGTAAATTTTGGACCATTCTGTCTGAAATCTTTTAAAATGCAGTCAGAGGAGAAACAGTTTAACTTATTTTGTAATCAAAAAGTGTCCTTAGTTTTACTTTATGAATGTGGTGGTGACAAGTCAGTATAAATTATATGCTTAAAATAATTCTTCTTGTAAAATAGTCACCGAACATTTTAGACGCAGCATATGTCATTACTACAGCTCTGAGGAAAAAGAAAAATAACATTAAATAAATTATACAAAAAAAAACATTCAATGAATAACAAAATCATGCTTAAAAATAATTTTATTATGTTTTTAAGGATTTTTTTTGCTCGCATTGCATATGCAAAACTTTATACAATTTTGTTGGGTTTTCAACAGTTTTTGGCATTGTAATGTATTTAAAGAAACCATTTTTCCGGTTTAATTTGCAGCTCATTCTGTGTGTAAGTGCTTCAATAAACTGTTTCTCCGAGTATATAAAAAAACAGGGATATATTAATAATTTACTACTCTTTACCTTACTAACATCAATAAATCCAGTACATTTATTTTCTTCCGATGAAAGCTTAATTCTTGAAGAGGATATTGAGTAGAATTTGCTGCTGCCATATTAGTAAAATCAGTTGCATTTCCGTTTGCATCTTGACTCCGATTCAATGAAGGTTTGGGCATTTACGTTTTTTAAATAGTCTGTTGTTAAAACGAAGCATTTTTTGCAATAATTAATCCTAAAAAAACTGAAATATTAAATAAAATGGAGAAATAAATAATCAATCGAACCAGAAATAAAAACAATAGCTATACAATCAGGCTTCAAAACGTTTAAAATTACGTAGAGCTCACGTTGAAGAAAACGAGTTGAATTAAACATTAAATAACAGTGATAGGTTAAAGTTAATTTACATTCAAGCCATTTGCTACTATTCAGTAAAAATAAATCTAAAGCTTGGTAGAAGAAAAATCAAGCTTTGGTGAGTGTAGAAATATTTTAAAAATAGTGATAAATATTTAAAAAATATTAAAAATAATTCTAGTAAAGATATCGCGGTAATTTTTTTTGTATTTAGAAGCATAAAGAGTCGGAATTACTTTTTCCAATAAAATTTGAAAAATGCTTTTTGTGACCGATTTTCGTGAAGGGATACTCTTAAAAAGGAAGCATGAACTTACAATGTACTCTCCTCTCTCTTATCCACTTTTTTTCACCTTTAATTTAGGAATGCCGAATCTCTTTAGATAATCATGTACAATATATGTGCATTCCATACCCATTTTTCTGCACCTTTAGTTTTGAGAATGAATGCACATAAGTGCCACGAGATCATCCTGACAAATTAAAAATACTTCTAATAAAAATATCGCGGTAATTTTTTCGCATTTAGAAACAGAAAGAATCGAAAGTAATTTTTCCAATAAAATTTGAAAAATGCATTTTTGACCGATTTTCGTGATTTGATACCTCTTGGTTAAAATAAGCTTGTAATGTACTCTCCTCTCTCTTACCCACTTTTCTTCACTTTTAACTTAGGATTTTCGTATATCTTTGGATAAGCGTTTACAAAATAGGTACATTCAGGGTCGGCCTGGGTCACCTCTGAGGGCGGTGGACCAACATTCGGAAGGGAGCCTTACCACTTCTCACACCAAGCTCGTAGCCAGGTTTTCTTTTTGGGTGGGGGCTGGGAGGGTTATGGTCGAATTTCGGTGGGGAGAGGGGTGTCCCGAGGATCCCCTCCCTTTCAACGGCCCTATCCCACACCAATGAATAATCTCACTTATTTTGCATGAGCCACTGCGGTATCACGGTTTATTAGGACTACCCGTGATGCCGCAATATGGCACATTCCCAAACGCATAGAAATATAGAAATGAACAGAATTGAGTGGAAGCCTTTGTTTTTAAGCCTAAATTGTCATGTTACAATACAAAACACAAATTGCTCATAATGATAACTGAGGAAGATACAAGAGATCTCTCTCTCTCTCAGAGGGAGAGAGAGTATTACAATGAATATATTTTCCCCCCAAATTAACCCTTGGTTAGACGCGCGACCTTTTGTCTTGCGGTTAGTCCCATGTGGGGGACAAATTTCCCCCAAATTCAAATATTCGTGCATACCATTAAATTCGTGACTAAATATCAAAGTAAGTTGGTATTTTAATTAAAAACCCAACATTATTGAACAGAATAAAGTAAGAATTAAAAAATATTTTTGAAATAACTTGAAAAAATTTGTACGAATGCTTTGATCACGGGCTGCATTACAATCAATTTATCAATAGATTGATAAATTGGTTGTAGGGGACATTTGTCAACCGCGCAAACTAACAAAGGGTTAAAACACGATATATTTATATAATTTACAATTGATGCAGATTTTTAATGACCATTTAACTTTTTACGTAGAATACGTTTATCGTTACGAAATGAAAGAGCTTTATGAACAGTTGATATTGTCTTAAAATAGTGTCTACCACAGACTTTAACTAATAGCTCAAAAAACAAAAATATGGCAAAAGGTCATAACTGATTTTGATATTGATGAAGAAATTTATTTATTAGTAAAAAAAATTCACAGAGCGAGGTGAGCAGTTGTCATTTTCAGTGACTTTGACCTCCCCGAAATGAAATAACTACGAGATTGAAGATGAATCTTATTATTTTTTATAATAACTGAAATTGATTGAGGAAATTTTTTTTTCGTCGTCTTATGAAACTGAGAAAATTAAAATTTCTTAACTGTCTCAAGAATTGGACAGAAAATATATGGAATACCTTAACGGTTAAAAATTTAAATGTCCTTAAATGTTTTCCCCTGTATGCAAATGTATTTTTTAGTAATTTCAAGAGTAACGTAAAAAATTCCTTTAATGGTTTTATGAATAGTTTATAATATTCATGTTAACTAAAATGTTATTAAGTTTGCTTAGTGAGCAGTAGAGTTTATAAAAGAAGAGCTGAGTTTAAAAATTCTTTAAAACACTTTGTAACAAAATTACTATGTGACGTTCATGTACAAAGGTACAAAATGGTTTTACTGCCGATAGAGTTAATGTTGTCTTCTGGATACTATTTTTTATCGCAGCTTCTTCTTAATCCAAAAAATATTTCCCAAGTGATGACTCAATACGAAAAAAATCCGTCTTAAAAAATAAAAAAGAAGCTTCGTGTCACCACATTATGTCCTATCTAGGTTATTTTACTTTGACACTTTATCTTTGTTATTTTGCTGTTCTACGTCGTTCGTTGTTATTTTTATATTTAAACCTCTGATTTTAATGTTTAACATAATTAAAATATTTATATTTACGTTGTTTCAATTATTTTGTATTGTTATTCAACTTTCAACTGAGGAAATTTCATTTGAAGTTTAACTTAGTGTAAAAATAAATAGTAAAAGAAAATTGCAGTTAAAATTAGTGAAAAACTAAATTATACAAAGTGAATGTTACATTAAACATTACTACAGAATAATTTAGATTAACGTATTGTTTACACTTTATGCTCAGCATTTCAATCGTTACGTATTTATAAGTGGCAGAAATAGACAGTAGGTAATTCCAAAAAACAAAACAAAACAAATCGGTACGTTGACATTAAATTATTACAGATTGTTTCCCTTTCACGGGCAAATAATTTAAACTAATAAAATAATTTTTTAAACGGATAAAACCATTGATGGCGATTAAGGAGCACCCTCCCATTCCTTCCATCATACTTTTTTGATGCATTTAATGATTTATTGTTCAAGAAATCTGCATTATGTTACATGATTTCACAGGGATTGAGGTGCAAAAATTTAAAGACGAGATAAATGTAACTATCATAAAAGAAAGTTAAAGTTTTCATGTCAAAAAACATTATTTTTATCTGGGCGAGTCCTTCTTAGGACTTTAAGTAAAGATAATTTGACCAACAATTGACTTACTTGCTCATAATAGGATCTGCATGAAAATTCGGTCTTGGTTAAACAGTTTCCATAACCAATAAAAGTAGCTCCCGCCCTCTCTCTAAATAGAACTCATACGATGACTGTTTGGGGTTTATTGTATGCCCCCCCCCCCACCCCAACAGAAAAAGAATGGGCAAGTGTCGCCAGTCTAGTCGATTACAAGAAAAAATGCACGGGGAGACTTTGATTTTGCAAGTTTCCATGGTGGGAGGTATTGCTTAGGGGCCTATCTAACTCCTCTCCCAGCTCACACACATATAGTTGTGGTTTCATGATAACCGTATTTGTGTAGTTTAAAATAAATAAATCGTATAAGTTATTCCATCTTCAAAGAAACAGATTAACTCACTTTAAAATCAAAAACTTAGTTATTTAAATTTTATTTGAATTTTTTTTCACTGTTCTCGGAGGGAGCCGTGCCAAGGTTCTGGAGAGGGCTCACCGGGATATGTCCCGGTATCCCGGTGGGCCAGGCCGAGCCTGGGTACATTCCATATCCATTTTCCTGAACCTTTAGTTTAGAGAATTCATGTACGGTTAATGATCTGGTCTTGCAAGCCAAAGGTGCCTTGTTCAATTTTTGGGCTAGCCATGGATGTTCGTTGTGGTTTGAAATCCACGTTAAGCTGTAGGTCTCGGCCAGATAAATATGTTTTCGTTGTGAAAAAAAAAAAAAATAGTTCATTGAACGTACAAACCAACCGGATCAACTGGCAACGTTCTCGATCAAAGTTAATGAGAACTTTTGTTCAGTGAAAAAGAAAACACTACGAATATTTCCTACAGTTTCTAAATAAAAACTACCTTCTTCTGGAAGTTGGCATGATTCAGAGTTGATTTTTTCACTTAATGAGATTTCAACAGTCAAAATGAGTTACCGTGTAATTCTTAATGAAGCCAGGAGCCAAATGAAATGAAACCTTGGCTACCGAATTTATTTAAGTAATGCATTAAATCTATTCGCTTAAATGAATGTTGGCTGACTACTGTTTATTCACAAGGGCGATAAATGTGTCAGCAGTTAGTGTCAAAAATGTGAATAGGGTATTGTATGAGGAGAAAGAACATTTCGTGATCTCTGTTAATTGTCTTGAAATGTACGGAAATAAGAAAAGATTTTAAGAAAGAAAGGGATTAGAAATGCTTCATTCGCACTGAAAGAAGTTCTATTGTAAAATGAAAACATTCGTCTACTTTTTTTAAGGCATGTAAAATTGTTTCTAGATCGAGTAAGGATTCCAATTTCAAGTACTCCTTTACTTACAAATGAAACTAGACACATTATTCTATTTCTAATCTTAAAAAACATCAATAAAAGTGGTATCACAAACTCGCTTTTTCAGTGCTAAACTATTTTACGCGAGCATTTCATTATGAGGTAGTATATGTGTTCATTATGAGTAGTAGTATTTCATTATGAGTAGTATATGTGTTCCAATGTATCGAATTATTATTCCAGTCATGTATGCGAAAAATTTAAGGTCTGCTAAACAATTTTTGCTTTAACTAATATTCTCTACTATTTTGAGGAAAAATAAAACGGGTTCCGATGCTCGAGCGGATAAAAATAGCTGTTAGTGTGAAGGTCATGAAATTAAACCCGGCGTTCGGGTGCATTGATATTTTCAATTTAATTTTTAAAAATAAGTGCGTGTATTTTTTTTCGGAAGTTTGATATATATATATATATATATATATATATATATATATATATATATATATATATATATATACACCAAACTTATTTAAATGTGAATAAAATTAACTTATTTTCAAGTGTGTGAAAATTAATATATATTTCATTGTATTGTATTCATTGTCAGTTCGGAGACTATTTGTGTTCCTTTATAAGTGGTATTTTTATAAAGAAATATTCAAACATTTTCTAAAAAGATAGGAACGGACACCTTATCGTCTTCAAAAAAATTTAAGGCTTTAAAAAATTAGATAATAGGATTTTGAGGGGTAAGAAAAATTAGATTGGAAAATGTATTAGAAATTTTTTATACTGTCACCAATTTGACTTGAACATAAATCCTATAAGTTGATGATTAAGAAGGATAATCTTTTTTGTCTTTAATAAGAACTTTTATTTGATTGAACAGTTTAATTGGAATCTATAGATCAGCGGAATTGTGCTGGAAATGGAAAATCTAGTATTTGAAGAAATACTTTTCAATACAATTTAAATTCACACACACCATTTTAAAGCTAATATGAATAGTTATTTATTTTTTGTTTTACTTTTTCATGCATAAGTAACATGCATTTTTCTATGACCATTTTATCAAAACTTATATAGAAGCTTTCAATGTAACTTTGTATACATCTACAAACAATTTTAAACATCGTTGAAAAAAAAATAATTTACATTATCACCAACGAATTGTTTCTTAGTTTTGAAAATTATATGCTGTAATTATTTAATATTTCACGGCAATTTTAATTCCATTTAGAATTCAGTTAAGGGATAGTCTACCGATTATGTCTGTGTTAAGTCTTACATTGATGCTATTCTTAAATGAATATGCCCAACACGTATGCCACATTTACAACTGATAACTGGACTAGTCTGGTACATTTTATAGAAATTAACAAAATATTTTTTAGTTTATGTTGTATTTGTTTATAGAAATTTGGAGCAATCTAAAAATAGATACAAGAAGATATATTATGAGATATTGGAGAAAAAGGATGTTATGTAAAAGTCTTTTAAAACATTTATTTGTTACAGATAAATTTTTATCATCGTATTAGTATTCTTCAGTTGAATTTAAATGTTTATTGGACCATTCAATGGGAAAAACTACAACCAGGCAGCCTAAAAATTTACTCGTGACTATTAAGTATAATCACTGTCATTTCTACTTATTTTTTAGATTGTACACTATACTAAAGTGGAAAAAGCTTACACATCCATTCATCTGTCTAGGGACAACATTCAATCACGAAACAATAAATGCTATACAAACACAAATGATTTGTCAATTGAAAGCCTCGTTGAGGCTAATTGCTATCCAAAACTGTAGAGGATGCTATGAGCGGAATCACCGGAAATGGCAAACATTGCAATTGATTCTGCAGATATTGAATTGAAGATTTTGATAAGGTTAGTAGAATTGTACAACAACTGACATGAAGTGCGTTAAAGTTTGACTTGAAAATTCTTCAATGAAAGTTCCCATCTTGACTCTAAAAGAGATATCGGATTAGAACTTGATCGGTGAGAAGTTTTCTCACCAAATTTTTTAAAAAACTATCCATCTAGGTGACATATTTTTTTATTAAAAACTACAAACTGACTGCGGTTTCGTTATTGAATGTCTTCAACTTTAAGAAAATTTCAGCCATTAATTATCGAAAAATTTTACATTTTCGGTATCTATGCTTGATACACTTTAATAGAAATGTTTGTAGAAGTGGACTTTTAGAGGCAGTGACTGTCACAATCCGACTTGCTTACATCAGAGATTGCAGAGCATGTAAGTGAGGAATCTAAGCAGATTCCCCTTATATGCTAGGTGCATGTTTTACTTTCTTTTCAAGATTTTGACCAGGCGAAGGCACGGTTTTGAGATGTTTCAAACGAATTCACAAGGTTTCCAAGGTTGTAATTTTCCACTTTATTTCATTTTTTTTTACAGAATTTTAGTGAGTTCGAATAACATTTTTGCAAAATTGAAGCAAAATTACGTGCAAATATTTATTCCATGAAGAATGAAATTAAAATCCACAGATTAATGCTTTTTTCCTTGATCAATAATATACCTTTTATATGTTGTTATTTATTGAATGATTTATTTGGTTTTAGTTTTTTTTAGAAACTAAATTGTATCTTTATTTTAAAAGAAAAGTCTTATGGCAAACAACTGCGTGAAAAGTATATTTCAAATTAGAGCTTTTTATATCCACAGAAAAGATTTACAGTCAAAAAAGCACAAAATGATCTATTCAAGAAATAAGTTTTAAGTATAAAGACTCACATTAGTATTGTGCAAAGGTTATTCTAATATAACTTACTGAATGAGAAGAAAGAAATATTTCGTGAACTGATTTATAAATAATCTTCAAAATCTATTAGTGGTATTAAGCGATACAAAGTCTGAAGAAAAAAATACTTTATGCAAAATAAATCGAATTTCTGTGCTCAAGGAACAAAACATTATGCTCATAACAAGAATTATGTCAGCATAGAATAGTTTGAGACTAGAATTTGAAAGAAAAGAACACGAATAGATCGTGGAATTTCATTCGTACGTCATATCATTACTAAAAATTTCCTCTCTTAAATTTTGCGTAAAAATTGCGTATTCTTAATTCGACAAGAGGACTGAAAAGTATATCTGAAAATTGAAAATCACAAACTTTCATTAAACAAGTTGGATTTTTACAGCAACTATCACTGAATTATCGCTTCGACATACACTGTAAATGCTGGTGTCTTAAATATAGACACAAAAATGTCTAGAAGTTAGTTTCAGACACATTAGGTGACTTATTTGTAAATATGCTAATAAATATCAGACATCACAAGCGTCTGAATCTTTCTGAATTTCTATTCAGTCCCGATAAATGAGTTAAACAGCTAAAGGAATGCTCAAAATAAGACATTTGGGTTTTCAGACAGTAAGTAAGACAATAAAATGTCTGAAATATGCGACTATATAGCGAAACTTCAAAATGTGTGTCATCCAATGAGATAAGAGTTTTGATTTTAGGAGAGCGCCCTGCGCATGCACTGTGTAAAAAGTTCTTGCATTATTTTAACGTACAAATGTTTGTATTTTTCTCGTCGCGTGTAGCATTCGATTACAAAATGGTATTGTAAATTAATTTAAAATAGCTTACTTTCCTGCTTTTGCTATTATAAAACGGCATAGTACTGGCCATAGGATTGTCCGGTGCAATCACTAGGCCGGTCAGTATCTTTACAAAATGGGCCGGTGCTTTACAGAAGTACTCCCCCCCCCCCCTTTTTTTTTTTAGTTATTCAAATGTTTTTTTTTATATAAATATAGTTACCCTCCTTAATTATTTTTTTTTCAAATGACCCAATGCATTCAAAAGACAGTTACTTCCACGGGAACTACTAACTATTATTGAACTATCACTTTTGTTTCAAAGACAAATTTCACATTAATTTTCAACAAAACTTTTCTTTAAATTTTTTTTATAGATTATGTTGGATTTAGAAAATAGATACACTAAGATTTATATATTATCGTATTAAGACTATTTTTTTTAATTTTAATGTTAAATATATCAATGGTTTATGGAAACCAAGTTCGCGCAAATTAGGCATAAATAGTAGAGACAGTGAAAATTTGATTTAATTAAATTGATTATTAAAACAATTGAATTATTAAAATTAATTAATGAATAAAACTTGTTTTATTATTGAAATTGACTATTAAATATAAATATTTAAATAAGAATGTATTACATATAAAAACTATTTAATTAAAAATAATTATTTAATTAAAATTAATTATTTAATTAAAATTAATTATTTAATTAAAATTAATTATTTAATTAAATTTAATTATTTAATTAAAATTAATTATTTAATTAACATTAATTATTTAATTAACATTAATTATTTAAATAACATTAATTATTTAATTAACATTAATTATTTAATTAAAATTATTTATTGTTAATAATTTATTATTATCAATAATGATTAAAAATTCATTAATGATCATATCGAAAATTTGGGCCGCCATAAATATAAAATCACCGGACCGATTTTATGTTCCAGTACGCCCCTGTAAAATGGTAATTTTAATGATAATATGTTTTAATCTTGTGCTTTTGTTTAACTGCGCATAAGAATTGTTTGGAAGCTTTCATCTCCGTTTTTGAAATCAATATGGAGCATACTTGACTTGAAGCAAGAACCTTGAACCTTAAAAGAAACCAACGAATCCCTTTTTGAACTATTTAGATTGGCGTTATATTTGATAGCCAATGAATTAGTGAAAAATGGGGTGCCATATTGCAGCTAAGTGTTATTCAATGATACACTTATTTTCAGTGTTTTTTAGTATAGTACATTTTAATTGATATAAAGTATTTCTAAATGACACTCACAGAATTCTAAGTTTTCTGTTTTTACATTCAATTACATTTTTATTGGTTTTGTTGCATATTACAAGTACTAACGATTTTGAAAATATATTTTGCATGATTTGATATAATCTGAATAAAATTTATTCTTGGTATTCGATGACAGCAATAAAATCAGGAAAATCAAAGCTACAAAATAACTTGTGTAACATTAAATATTGCTCAAAATGAAGAAATTTTTTTGTACACATGATATTCAAACATTTTAAAATTATATTTTAGCAAAAAAGCTCATAATAATAGACTAATAATTTATTAATAATCACTTATTTAAAACTCGGTAAAGTAAAATTTTCCGCTGCGAGTTGAATTGCGGTAGTTCGTAAAAAATCTTAAAACTAAAATAAAGTTTTTTTGCTTTATACTTCTTAGAAATGTCTATATACTGCATTAAATATTAGATTTCACAATTTTTTTTTATGCGGTAGTTTGTTGAACGTATGAAAATTTGCAATTTTTTTAAGTAATAATATAATTAAAAATAAATTGCATATATTTTAATAATATTTTTGCTTAATATGTACTTTACATGCTATGTAATTGCCATAAAAATTTCAATTCTATATCTTGCATAGTTTTTTAAACAAAGCATACCAAAAGTTGAAAAATCAACGTTTTGAAAAAACGTGAAAAAACTATAGAAATTCTAATAACTTGCACGTTTTTCAAATTTAATGTGCTCTACCTCTGTATTTTGGAGCAGCCATCTTTACAGATTCTTTTAATTCTTTTTTTTTTTCTCCCTTCTCACATTTGTTTAGGTTTTTTAAATGCCCTCTCTGCTTCGGCTTCTCAACGATTAGCGAATTGTTGCAGTGATTGGGAAAACTGTTGTAAAATAGACCTATCATAAATTACAGGAATTTATGATAGGTCTATATTTAGTTTTAATATATTTTTAGTTTTAATATGCACATAAAATGGCATTTAATTATAATAACAAATTTCAATGTAATGTATGTCTTGGCATATTTTTTTTTAGAGCATACCAAAATTTGGGAAACCAAAGTTTTCAGAAACGCAAAAAAATTTGTGTGCAACTTATATACTTTTCAAATTTAATATGCTCCACCTCTATATTTTGAAGCATCTCCTTACATACTTCTAATGCCTTCTGTTTTAATTGTTTATCTTTTATGCATCTTTTGTGGGTTTTTTGAAAAACCCTATGTCTGCTTCAGCTATTCAGCTATTCGACAATAATTGAGGTGTCATAATGTTATAACCATTGTTATTATGTAGTGTTATTATAGAGATATATTATAACCAGGTATAATTCCCAAATGGGGAATAATTAGATTACAATTGCTTGATCCATCATTAATATAAATTTATGTTGCCACATAATGTATCTGCAGCATTTTTAGACTTGCTATTGTAACTCATAGTACTACAAACTAGGCGCATGCTTATAATACGCTTGTTATTTGTCATTGAAATTGACTTGAAAAAAAACAACTTAAAACTGTGATACAATCTTAGAAGCCAAACTTTTTTATTTGAGATTCACCACAATGCAATGTCTACTATCCCAATACATATATTTTACAATAAGTCACAGTTCCTTACTTGGATATATTAATAGTTATGTGCATATTTTTAACAGTTGTGTTGTTGCTTTGCAATGTCATGCTTAAATTTACCAGAAAGGTGAAACATAGTCCACAAAAGTTATGAGAAACATGGTAGTAAAACAATAACTTTTATTTTTCTTTTAATAAAAATTTGTAATTTAACACAAGCACATTTCTATTGCATTTTAATTTAAATATATGTGTTTTTAGCTTTCCAACATCCGAAAGGTACCGTAAACAACCCATTCAGACACATCAACTTTCCGAAAATATCCCCAATTAAGACACTCCAAATGTCTTAAAATACCCCATTTTAAGACACTACAAGTGTCTTAAAGATTAAGACACCCTTTTACGTCTTAAAACAGTTCCACTTGTGAAGATTTGCTGTGTATGTTTTTAAATGGGTTCCCCCGAATACCAAGCATTTGCAATTTGGTCATATTTAATGACATGAATTCTCCCCCCCCCCCCTCCCATGTAAAGTTGATGACATAATTATGAGAGGACAAAATCTGTCAATATGGAGTTTCTTTTCATAAACAAAAATTTCATGGAGTTGGCAAATTTGGGGACAAATTCGACGAGAAAATTTTGAGAGTCACCGAATATTCAAGTTCTAATTCAAAATTTTAGCTTTGATGTGAATTACTTCGGATTGAGTTACTACGCAAGCACTTTTCCGATTAAATTTAACGTATTTCTGATTAAATAAATTCCTACAAATCGTATCAAGACCTTCAAACTTACATATGACTCATGTGTGAATCATTTATATAGTTCAGCATAACAAAACGCAAATTGAGTTCCGGTTGCCATTTATGATCGTAACTTCAATTAAAATTTTGGTATGGGAATTCATATCGGTGAGACCATTCATTTGGAATATTATTTGTGCCTGCAGCGTTTGAAGTTTGGTCTGGGAATGTTGATCTCATACAGATGAACTGACGGAGCTTTGTATTACTTTTTCTATATTTCTCATTGCATTAGTGTAGTGTAAGCTAAAACTGAGTAGACATTGCAGAGATTATGCCAGATAGTCACAATAGATTTTCAGTCTATCTGGTAAGAGTTTTTCAGGTTGAATGTCCAATGAAAATTGAAATTTGTCTGAAAAGCTTCCATAATAAAATGCCGTGTTAAATATTTACCATACAAATTGCCTGAATAGCCGTCATATTATCTGAGGCAGCTGTATTATTGCAACTTGGCAGTGTTCGAAGGTTTATTGAAAGATAATTTGGGGGCTTATCGACCATTATAAATCCCCAAGAGAAAGAGGAAATTTTATTAATGTTGGAACTGTTTTTAAATTAGGTACATATTTGCAAGCTCATGACAGGAAAACATCTGCATTGGGCATTCTAAAGCATGGAGAAACTCCTACTGCATCAGGTACTGCCAAAACTCTAGCAAAATGGCACTTCCAGGTTTTGCTCAGCAAGAAAATTATCACGATAAAGCACAACAACTATTAAAATGCAAGATGAGATTGGATAAAACTTCAATGGTGTCCTATGACTATCTGGTAAAAGGGAAAATCTTGGAAAAAAAATACATCATAACCCCAATTAATGAATGTGTTATCGCAAAGTCTGGGAATAAGAATTAACTGACTCTTCTTCAAAAGCACTATGAGTCTTAGATATACAGCTAAAACCCTAGTTTCTCAAAAAAAGTTTTAATTCTCAAGACTTTATTTCATATAAAGAAGACAATAATCAAGAATACAATATCTTCGTAAAATGCTGGTGAAATACCTTTAAAAGAGGAAAATATTTTGGGAGTTTAACATTTTTTAAAAGCTATATTACTTTTTAAATTTGATGAAGAAACTTCTAAATTCAAAACATAATTTTCTTTTTACAGTTCTATTGTCATAAGCCTAATGTGTTTTTTGAGATAATAAATTAGTTAAAATCATTTACCTTTTGTAACTTGAGTTTGTATTTTCACTAAATGTTAGTACATAAACATGTTCCAGAACTCGATAAGTCTATTGTCAGTTCCAAGCCATATTATATCCAACAAATTTTTTCATTTTGTATGTAAGCTAAAACTAAAGCTAAAGTTTGGTTGCAGTCGTTGGTTGTATTTAGTTGGTTGTCGTTTAGTTGTATAAAAAAGACCTAAAAAATCATTAAAAAAAATGATACATACATTTGTAGAGACATACCCTTAAACATTTTGTTGAAATTATAAATACAAATTTTCTCAAGTAAATATATTTTAATGACAAATGGATAATATTTAAAACGGATTCTTTAAAATATTTGATCATCCCTTAATACAAATAATGATAGACGTTTCTATTTCTTTTGATAATTTATTATTTTATTATTAATTTATTGAAGGAAGTGGTGTTCAAGAAATCAAATCATTCATTTTAATTAGACCTTCTATTGAGATTTGACGTTGCTAAATAGAAATTTTCAGATTTTTCTAAATGGTTCTTTTGTTCAAAATTTATATAATATATTTATATAATAAATTTAAAGAATATATTGAAGCAGGAGAACTCAGAAACATGAATTTTTTTCTCAGCCATGTAAATGCGATTGTACTTGTTGAACATAAATATTAAGGCTGGTAAGAAGATTCAGTTTAAAAGAAAGGCAGTTTGTTTGAAAGAAATTGTCCCCATTGTTGGTTTCAATCGTGATTTTTACTATCTAATACCAATGCTTTGTATCGAAATCTTTTGATGCTCTGTCTCTAGAGAAACGCATTTGTTGTTTGTAGGAGAGCAAAGAGTTTGATCGCGATAAAATCTTTACAAATAAAATTACATTTTATTTCTTGTATTTTTATTTTTTTGCCAGCTTGAAGTTTTTTAAATTAAATTACATTTTTTTTTTAATCTTTTGTTCTGTTACTTATTTTTAGAGTCAAAATGGCTAAACTATTAATTGAATTCTTTGCTGTAAATCTAAAGGTACATTTGCATTGATTTTAATTTTTAAAAAAATCGTAGGAGAAGATCGGGATTGGTTGTCACAAGTTTTTGTTTTGAATTTTTAAAAATCTTTATTGTTATCTTTTTTATCCCTAACCTATCGTTTAGTGTTTCACACTTGCCTTTATTTTCCAACAGTTTTGAAACTGTAAGGATATGCGGTTATTTAAAAAATTCGTTTGTCACAAAATTCTTTTCGCAAAATTTTGTGACAACCAACCCTGGCACTGGTTGGCACAGACTTTAGGAATGGTTGACGCAGGGGCTTAGGTTTAGTATATAAAATATTTAGATGGTGGAAATAAATATAATTTTTTCAATAAACAGTTTAATAACTAAATTTGAGACTATTAGAAGCTTGATATCGCATTTGGTGTCACACATAAGTATAGACCAAGGGTTGATAGACCGCTGCTCCGCATACAACTCTTATCAAGGATACTTGCCGTTCTTCAAATTCCCTCAACCTAATAAACTGATCACGCAATATATGGTAATAAATGTGTGCTTTGTTTGGGTAAAACTTTTTGGATAAACCCTTTGTAAAATTACTACGTATTCTTAACCCCGAGAAATAAGGAAAATGCAACAAAACACAGAAAGATTAGTAGGGTGAACTTATAACACTGTTCTCAAATACAAACTTAAAATCAGAGCCACAGCACCTCCCGAAATTTTTCCAGTTGAAATACTGAACAATTAGAATGCAGTATCAGTTGCATCAAACTTTTATTGATATTTATTACTGTCATCTCCGATTGAGGTATATAGCATCTTTCAGTGTAAACTTTTAGTAGTTGCACACACTTTTGTCTTTTGCTTTTGATATACTATGGAAAACATTGCATCGACTTCGTGAAAAAGGATGGGAAAAAAATAATAATGAGGAAAATTGTGAAAGAATAGACTGGACTATATACTGTCATTCCAAACAAAAAAGGACTACCGATTTATCTCATCCGTCATGATTTTTATTCTATAAAAATGATATAAAAATTCTTGTAATTAAAAACTCATATTTGGAAATGCATATTTACTTTGCGGCTCTTTAAAAATTTTACGATTCTGATTATTGAATGTTTGGCTCTTGGCACAGAAAAGTTAGCCGTCTCCTGGTATAGAACAAGGGAAGGTACATTGGAAACACAAACATGAACAGGAAACACTATTCTATTCGACTTAACAGATTTTTCACATTTTGCCTCTGTAATTTCAGTAATGATTGATCAATTTAATTCTACCTCTTGTTTCGCATAGCTGCAGTCGAAACCTCACACTTCGCAAGCAAAAATGAATCTCATTTTCGCATAACTGTTCACCGCATGTGAAAGGTGGTTATTATTGAATTTGCATCCTGTCGTGTGGTGGAGCAGTTTCAAGTCCAGTGGCAGGTGTTAAAACTTTTATTCTCTCTTGTGTAATGAAATGTTTTATAAAAGAGCAAGGTTGAGAAATCATAAACAAGAACCGAATGGCTCTGAGGACAACTCTGAGTTAATAATGGCTGCCGAGAAACCTTGAAAGATAATAGTAGCTTTCTGACGGCAGAGTAGTAATTTTAAGCCGCTTTCCGTTTCAGATTTCTGGGTGGCATTTGGAGTCTAGTTTTATCTAACATTAGGGAAATGTTTCTTGACTTTGAGGAAGACTCGGAACTTGGTTACCTCCCTCAAAAATAGAGCTACTCTTTTCATTGGTAGCTTTTTTTTTATGGTTGGCTGCGTTTTCATTTGTTATTTTTGTTATTTGATTAAATACTTCACACTACAACTTGTTTCTGTTTTTTGAGGATTTTCTGCATTTGTTTTGCGATACATTTAAGTAATTAAAAACTTGCATGAAGTAATGCTACCTAGATTTAATAATTAGTTCTTATTTTTGATATTATTAATCATAATTAATTGTATAATAGTCTTAAAATAGGGAACAAAATATTGCAACCATATATATATATGGTATTCTTCTTGGGATAGGTGGTCAAACAATTCACGAAAAAAGCTGGGTTACAATTACTAACGTATCTACTTGTTTCTACATGCAGAGTTTGTATAGTATCGTTGCTGAAAGTCACCGCATGTTCTTCCTCTGACCCGGGCAAATGTGATAAATTATATTAATATAGTCAAACAATTCACCATTTTGACGACCCTTTAAAAAAGAAAATACAAATTTTAATGAATTGGAATGCAAACGTTTGAGGGAAAATTAACGAGAATAAATAGTTTGATTACGAGAGTAGTAGAGAATGTAAGTGAAACCGGTCTAAAAGTAACAGGGTTTAGTCGTAACAAACCAAACAACTTTTGCTATAATCACCATAGCCAATGGGGCCAGAGTCCATATCCTAGGAGATAAGCGTATACTAGAGGACAGGATGAGTTGAGATCACTCAATATTCTACAACGATTGGGGAACCGGTTAATACGGCGTATTCAGTGCGCTCAATTCATCCTGTCCTCTAGTATATACTAGAAGACAACCTGATTTGAGCTCACTCAATTCTTTACAACCATAGGGGAACCGGTTCCTACAGCGTATTCAGTGAGCTCAATTCATCCTGTCCTCTAGTATATACTAGAAGACAACCTGATTTGAGCTCACTCAATTCTTTACAACCATAGGGGAACCGGTTCCTACAGCGTATTCAGTGAGCTCAATTCATCCTGTCCTCTAGTATATACTAGAAGACAGCCTGATTTGAGCTCACTCAATTCTTTACAACCATAGGGGAACCGGTTCCTACAGCGTATTCAGTGAGCTCAATTCATCCTGTCCTCTAGTATATACTAGAAGACAACCTGATTTGAGCTCACTCAATTCTTTACAACCATAGGGGAACCGGTTCCTACAGCGTATTCAGTGAGCTCAATTCATCCTGTCTTCAAGTATAGTATGGGATAAGTAAACAAAACGGTAGGGGCGAATATTGAAGACAGCTTAAAATTTGGAACTTTATTGTTTTTGAGGAGGTAAGTAATTTTTGATTCTTCAGAACTTTTGAACTTCAGAACTTTCAGAATCGCATGTATGTGGCTGCAATTATTCATATAAACAAAGTACCATTTTAAAAGACTGGTCTCATGTATGGAATGCAACGCATTATATTAAAAATAGTTTTAAAGAAACGCGTGATAAAGCGTTTTCAAAACGGAAGTAGCGTTTGGGTTCAGTATTGCAACTAAAAATTTGGGTGTAGCTGTAATATGTTATAACTAGAACAAACATAACTAGAAGACAGAATCAAAAGCAACATCGACGACAGTGATTCTGAAGTGGACGAAATGTGTATCATATGCTCCGACTTTTTTTTCGAAGACAAAACCAATTGAAAATTGGATTAAGTGCATGAATTGTGAAGGGTGGGGTCATGCAGTCTGCATTCATGGAGAATCACTACTTATGTGTCAAATTGTGATTCTGATGATTTGATGTAGATGTATTTATTAAGGCTGTATTCTACTGTAGAATTTTGAAAAAAAAAATCGAATTTTTTTTTTCTTCATATTTTCAAAGTTTAGATATTCAAAAATATGTCATTAAAAGGATTTTTCAAAATTCCTATCATTTCATGAGTTATAGCCGTTTTAGTGACGTGGCATCGGTTCCAGTCCGACCGCTACAAGTTAACAAAAGACGGTAGGCGTTCCCTAGTCCCTACTTATGTCATTAATGAGCATTTTGAAGTAGAGGAAGGATTCTTATATGGAGCAGGAATCGCCGATTAAAAATATGTAAGTATTCTGTAACATTCTAGAAGTAAAATTGTCGAAAACTTATCTCAAAACTTTGAACGCGTTTTTCTCGAAACTACTTTTTTCGAGCTGGCGGTAAGGATATCTCGAGTTCTAATGAACTGATTTACTTCAAATTTGGAGAGGATGTTCTCTATACATCGCTTCATCTCGTGAACCCTGCCCAAAACTATAACTTCTCATTTAGTATTTTTAAAAAATTCGGAATTGTTAAAAAAATATGATTTTTTTTTTTTTTTTTCAAACTGCCGTCATTTAAAAAAAAATTTTTTTTAACTTATCCAAGGGTTATACGATAGCGGCATCTATAATAATTAAGAATCCGTCTGTTTTTTATGTTTCAGATCACCAGGAGGGTTGGAATAACGCACGCCAGGACACCCTCTTTTTTTTTGACCCCCCACTTTGACTGCTCATAACTTTGTCAATTTTAATTATTTTTTTTTAATAATTTTTTTATGTAATAATAAAACATCAATAAACAAATGATAAAAAAATTGATGATAAAAATATTTTTTGTTTCCTTTGTTAAAATTTTTTTCCGCTTCAAAAACCGGACGAAATTCATGCCTCTACAGTAGAATACTCCCTTAAATGGATGTAGTTGCCTTCCCAAGTAGGTAAAAAACCCATCTCTTCTAACGTTTTCTAATTTTTAACCCATTTTATACCATGGCCTTAAGCGGGGTTAGTTGCAATTTTTTTTTTTTTTTTTTACGTTAGAAAAGCATTTTTCTTGCAAATCTAGTAGTCGAAAATTAAACTAAAATACATCAGTAGAAAAAGGAAAAATCATTCGCCTTTCTAGTATTCGAACCATACCAAAGTCAGCTGTATTCCAGATGCTACAGTTAAATATGTAAAAGTTGTTATTTCTAGACCATGTCTCTCCTATAAGTTTTAAATTTTATAAGGATTTTCTTATGAAATTTAAGAAGCATGATTATATTTTCTTGATATATTGTTTTCATACAACTTTTTTTACATTAAAAGGTGGAAAAGTTGTAATCAATACTTGGTCAGATAGCAACCGATTTTGTTTCTCTTTCAAAACGACGTTTCTTTAAAAAACAATTGCAGCATCCATCTATCCTGTATTTAGGCATGTTCATTTTAAGCAAGTTTTTTTTTTCTAAGCGACGCTTCTTATGTTTCCAGTTTAAAAACAATCGCAGTTTAAAAAAAGAGTAACAATTCATTGAAATAGTTAATTTTCAGTATCCATCTATCCTGTATTTAGGCAGGTTCTTTTTAAGAAATAAGGCCATTTTTAAAACTACGAAGTATGGTGGTGGATATAAATTAAGAACATACATCCACCGAATAACTTCCCACACCTCAGTGTACATATAATAAAATAAAAAATACGAAATCGTCTTGAAACCAGCCATGCTCTCAGTATTTAAGTGTTCCGCAATGAGCTTTGCTTCATCAATAGCTCAAAGATGTGTGACATTCCGCTTCGCTTCTTCAGTTAAGTGAATACTAATGATGCAAGGGGTGGTACGAGTGAAATGAATTTCTTGAGGACGAACACATTTTTCTGAAACTTGTATCATTAGACAGAGTTAAAAAAAAGACTTCATTATTGTTAATAATCTTGGGAATTACATCCATTATCAGCTAAATCCATCATAAAAGTGTTCTTAAATATCGTGAATTTGTTAAAATGCCACCAAAGTAGATTCCAAATTAAAAACTATTCAATCAAATTAGGTTTTCAAAGTAATTTTTCTTGAAGTAACAATATGTTAAAAAAATTTCATTCGAATTCATAATATATAAGAAAGAGGTTTGTTTGGCCAACTTGAGTTGATGCTAAAGTCATGGTTCAATCCAATTTAATTTTATGGTGCAACAAATCACCAAATGAAGAAATATGGTCACTATTATAAATTTTTAGCTAGATCGTCAACATATTGATGTAATATTCAACCACTTATCTGTGGATTTCAATATTTGGTTCGTTACGTTCTAAAAACGCGTAATTCCAGCTTTATTTTTTGACGATATTAAATTTTGATTTTTAGAATTCATATTGAGGCATCCAGGTGGGGATAAAATACACCCATGATAGAAAAAAACTAAGCTATTGTAATGACGCAAAGATAACATTTATAGAATTGAGATGAATTATATAAAAAGAAGGAACACTTATATTCACATCTTATTATGTTTGTTTCGAAGTAAATAATAATTTCCAAAATTATTTGAAATTAAATCTGTATTTTCAAACTATCCTTCTCTTGATTCAAAGCAAGTATGGGAATGAAATATATTTTAAAGACTGCGATATTCTCAGATTCGACGGCTTTTCCATATATTGTGAATGGGTAAGCGAACATTTGAGAGTATAAAACAAAGTTCATATGCTTGATTTAAAACATATGTTTAAATTTAAATTTTAAGAAAGATATTTTTTATGTACATTCTGTAAGTTCTATAAGAATCTGATAATCCATTAACAATTTTTTTTTTTTAAATGTTCTCGCAATCCTTTATAGGCATAAAAAATAACGACAAACATGCAAAATTTGTTTCTTACAAAAATCGAGTCGAATAATATGAAAATTTTTTGCGGAATTTGACCCCGGGGTGATAAAGTTTTATTTCTAGATTACACATAGCATTACAGAAAATAATTCCGCTGTTATTGAGAAAGAAATATTTACTCGATAACACACTTCATTATACAAGTTGATAATGCATA
This sequence comes from Linyphia triangularis, assembly GCA_963978545.1. Taxonomy (NCBI): domain Eukaryota; kingdom Metazoa; phylum Arthropoda; class Arachnida; order Araneae; family Linyphiidae; genus Linyphia; species Linyphia triangularis. The sequence goes on from OZ021721.1 coordinate 15,715,424, forward strand.
TATAGGATTTATAGTAATAACTTTGTTTTGATGGATTAAAATTTGTTTAATGCTAGCCTTAAATTTTCTCTTTTTTAATTTAAAGGACTACTATAATATATATGTAAAATCCCGTCAATCAGGTTATCCCCAAATGTAAATAAAATAAAACGCTTATTTAAAAAAAAAAAAAAAACTTTGGTTTAATAAATATTATATTTTGCTTTAAACAGACCTAGAAAGCAAAAATAAGGTTTTTTGATTCTGTTGCAGTATCTATTCTAACTATTTGCTATTTTTAACTATTTATTGGGGGAAAATAAAATATTGTCGGCAGAAATAAGTAACCTTTTTTTTTTTTTTTTTTCATGAATAAATATATATACATTTTATTCATAAAAACATCTTCATTGTTTTTAGTTTATAAACTTTATTTTATTAAAAAAAAATGATATTTTTCAAGTTTTGCTTTTAATAACCGTTTGGAAATATCGATACTGCAATTTAAAATTCGTACGTTAACCGATAAAATAACATCTGTATAGTAAGCATTAATCCATATTTGTCAAAATAACATTTATATCGATAAATTAATATCATGACATATAGCAATAAAGAAATACTTTAAAGTGTCCTCAACAATATTCAAAGCAACAAATCAATCACGATCCGAAACTACCCCTAATTCAACTTAACTCAGGATATACATTGACTCCACTCAAAATGTACAAATTGAAAAAAAAAGCTTGCCTCCTCTATTGAATATAGGGGATTCCGTGTTGTTATCTGAATGGTCGGGCTTTTTTTGCCATCTGAATGGGCCGGTCTTTCTTTTTACTGCTACACACACCTTCACAACGCCTACTCACGACAGTAGCGCGTCAAGTGAAAAGTTAGCATAGGTTTCGCTTGCGCCTAGCTTCCATGGTTTGGCGCGCTTGGCTGAAGAGTAGTTGATTAATTCCTCCTCCAAGAGAGTTTATGCTTACAATATAGCAAGTGGGTAAGTTTTTAAAAATTTTTAGCCAATAATTTTTAGTTATGTTAGTATCGTTTAAAATTGTTTTTTTTCTTCGATACACACATGTCAAAAAATAAAAGGAAACAATATTTTACTTTTTAGAAACTCTTCAAAATAACATTTTAAATAATAAATTTTTAATATTTTCATACTGCTAAAATTATATTTAGAAAAAAAAATTGCTTTCAATGTTTTGTATTTCAACCATAGAAAAATAACTAAAACAAAGATCGTACCTGATAAATGCATTGTTAGTTTTTTTTTTCCTAAAATACTTTTTTCATCCGTATATACAGACCTAAAAATGCACGTACACAAATATTTAAATAAGTTCAGTAATTTTTTGGTACACTTCAATTCTCTTAACTTTCTTTTAAATTTTAAGTGGAATCAAATATTAATTTTAATAAATAATACTACAAACATTGAAAGAGATTTGAATTACACTGTTTGAAGAAGTAAAAATCAATCTATACTATTATAATTTTGATTATTAATTTTATTATAGTTTGAAATAGCCGTGATAGGGTATTACCAAAGACAGAAAACTACGAAGATCCAAACAACGAAATAGTTTAACGGCAATAGGTATGAGAAACTTTTTATTGAGGTTCCCTTATTATTCTTTAATTCACGATGTGATTTTCCCTTTATTCAACAAATGTTGTCTCAAAATATCTAACCATATTCTGGAAAAATCCAATAAGGAAAGTATAAAAAAAAATTGAGCTAATACTTTTAAAATATCGTGTATTATTAGTAGATATTTAATGTATTATTAGTAGAAATTTTAATGTGGTAAAGATTATGTGTCTGGTATGAGATAGAGAAATCTTTTAAACTTGTTTAAAAATACAAAATTTATATTGGAAAACTGGAAATAAATCGTTCATTACAAATAAGACTTTAAGAGAAATTAAATTGAGGAAAATTTCTCAGATCGTTTTAAATTTAGTTTACAGACATAATCCTATTGAGCTTGCTGTATTTATTCAAATTACATCTAATTAGAATATGATAAAACAAAGTAAAAAGCAAGCATCTGTCATCAAAGAGATATATAATTTTAAGTACGAAATTTGTCTCGTATTAGAATCAACCATGCTTTTAAGTTATAACAACAACTACAACAACAACAAAAAATGACAATGGGTATAAAATAAATAATTAACAGGGATCATAATTTACTTTTTAATAACAGTTTTACTATTAAGAATTATAATCCTAAGTCCGTTTTATAGCTTTTTCTCATAAAAGTTAGTGTCACCAATGTATTCACCCTTATTACATTATAACGTTATCACTAGAGATAAATTTGATCATCTTATTTTAATTTTGTAAGTCACCGATTTTTCATTAAGAGTTAACTATTTAAGAAAATATATTTATAAAAATGGAATGTCTTTCTGGTTATACGAGTAGTTTATCAGGCAGGAGTAACTTGAACATCAAAATATTGTTTGAAGAAGAGTGAGAATTTTACAGTTGGAAAATATAAGTGTGCTTTTTTTTATTCCTCAGTTATAAAATTTATGTTTCAAGGTTATTTATGTTTCAAGGTTTCAAGGGTTCCTGAATTTTAATAGAGTAAAATATAATCAAACGTCACTAGTGATGGTGATAAACATTTTTTACATTAATATTAAAATATTTTTGGTGTTTAAATACTAGATAAAAATAGTAAGTGTGGTCTAGTACTGTTTAATCCGTGACGAAATGTTTTACGATATCAACTTGAGATTAGGATTGTACAGAAATTATTACTTAGTTCATATTCAAATTAAGCATTTATGCTATTACTATTATCTAGACATCTACCTAGATACTTTTTACAATTTTACTTCACTCTTTCTTTATTCTATTAAGAGCTTTACAAGTTAAGTTTCGGAAGCAGAAATTTTTTCTGAAAGATGAACCCGTGCCTCATTTTTGTGATGAAGGCTTAGTATCGTATAATAATATTTAATAATTTAAGAGAGTGTTAATAATAAGAATAAAATAAATACGACTGTTAATAATTCTGAAAGACAGGGGTGAAAACAGTTAGAATATAAAAAAAAGAGGAAAATATACTCAAGGTTATTTTTAACTGCAAAAATAACAGAATAAGAATATAGTTCTATACTAATGTGTGTACAGAACAGTGGTGCAGACAGCAATTTTTTTCTGAGGAGGGTACTACTCAAGTTTAGTCCGATAAAACCCTGTAAAGTCCACTAAAAGTAATAAAATTGTAGAAAAAGCGAAATTTCTCAGGAACCCTTTTTACACCCCTGGAAAAAAGAAATGTGTTATCTTAATTTTAAAATGTAGTGTAAAAAACCATATCGAGATTACTGAAAATGAACTGTGTTCATCTTTCTTATTATTTTTTTAAAATATGTTAGTTATTCGTATAAGTCGATACTGAAATTGTATTTCGAGTTGATATAAGCAAATTTATTCTTTAAACGCAATGAACTAGAATTCAATAATAAATATCAATTTCAATTGAGAGGTGGGTTCTCGATTGAATGATAGAAGGACAGACAAAACAAAAAGAAATTTCTTCTTTTTTCATAATTCATTATCTACACTCAATAAAACAATTATTTTAATACAGAAACTTGTTTTAGAAAGAAAAAAAAAACTCTAGTAGATGTAGAACAATTATTAAAGAAACCAATGAACCAAATGAAAATAAATTCAGAGCATTTATGATAGAGATGCATGGTATATAGCTATTTTATTGATATTATTCTTGGCAAGTTTCTAAAACCAGATTAAAGATCCTTTATTAAATTCGTGCAAATGATTTTCAGGCTTGTTGTGTGTTACGATCAAGTAATGAAACTTGGGAACTAAGGCTACTTTTCAAACTTTTTACAGAATTTTTTATAGTACTATAGCAATATAATTTCAAGTCATCATCTTTTCACATTACACCTCGTTACATTTAACAGTGCAATGAATGCAGGACGCTACGTTAAAAGCATTCATGGTAAAAATCAGAGATCAACTACTTTCATAAAAACATATTGTCATCTTGTTCGTGTCCGATCCTTTATCGAGCCCACTTCGTTTTATCAGATTAATCTAATTTACTTTTCGATAATTTTTATTTCAAGAACTATGACACAGAATTTAGAAAATTTTACATTCCGCAAACATGATTTTTTTAATTTGCTATTTTGAGCCATTTTCCCCCAAATTGTACAGAGAGCATAACTTTATGGACGAAGAAGAAATCACGTCTCCATGTGTGGTCCCTCTCTTCAAAAGTACATTAGAAACTGAGGATGCATGTCTTGAGGTGTAAGATAAGACAAATTCAGTCGACCTTTACACCTAATGATTAGTTTTTAAGTTAGCCAAGCGGCAATGCTAAATAACCTACACCTATTAATGGTCTGAAGGATACTCCTACATTTGGCAATGGCATTCGTGCTATTGTGGTGTTGGCATACTGTGTCCCAAATATTGGTGTCTGGGAACAGTTTTTTATTCAGCGAGGCTGAAGAACCACCTTCTAAGAAATGAGAATGAGAGTAGATAAGATATATTGTGGAGGCAAGCAAAATAAAAATTATAAGCGATGATTGGTTGCAAGAAGATATACGTTCTTACCAAAAGTCGATTCCTGACATGGGCAGTGGAGAACTAAAAATAAATGACAATTTAGGAATTATTGGTCCAATCAACTCTTAAATGCATTTTGTTTATCGCAAGTAGAACATCAAAAGAATAGTTTGAAATTTTTAATATTCTGCTAAAAGATGATTTTAAAATACTATAAAATATGATTTTTACTATTTTAAAAAATGCTAGATGTGGACTCATTGAAGTAAAAATTAAATATATTTGAACCATATGCTTAGAGAAAGATATGTTGTCACAAGCCTTAAAATACACCTTGGTATTTATTAATGTAATTATTATTTAGTATTTCTATTATGCTTCATAAATTATTCTTAAAAATTTTATAAGGATGAATATCAATTTAGTTTTTGAAAAAATAAGACTTTACAGCCAAGTAATGCCAGGCAAGTGCAGTCAGTGTCTTAAATCCTGTATTAAAATGCTCTTAAGGACTGTCAATTATAATTAAACTTTAGACAATATTTTAAAAATTATGAATTTTTTTGTACAATTCCAAAAACATTGTCTTCTCAGAGGTTCTAAAAGGTCATGCCTATTTCTATACTCATCAAAATTATCTAGAAACATTCAATAGTCTAGGTGTGAATGATCAAAAATAAGGATTATAGAGCTCCTTCAACTTATTCGGTGACTTGTAATGTTCAATCAATTTCGAAGATTAAATTGTTGCTGTTTGTAAAATAAAAAATCTTCATAAAACGTATTCTTTAGGCTGTACATTGAAATAATAAGTTTGTTGTATACAAATAATTTCACAAATGTCCCATGGCTGTATTTATTCCACTTCATTCTTAGTAATATTTTTAAATAAATCAAATTTTTCACAATGTGATTTCAATTCATCATAATATATTTTATAATAATGTTTAAAGCCACTTTATCGTACAGTTATGATTAATTTCAAGTGTGCATATTTGATAAGTTTTCCAATGTTTTTTCTGTCGAACCACAAGTAAAAAATATTTAACACCTTTTTTTTATAAATGGAAAAGAAAGAAGCTTGTAACAAAATGGAAAGCAACATTTATTGAATTCAATTTTTAAACTTTAAATTTGTTTAATTAATATATTATTATTTTAATTTTAATTATTATTTTAATTATTATTATTATTTTAATTATTATTATTATTTTAATTATTATTATTATTTTAATTATTATTATTATTTTAATTATTATTATTATTTTAATTATTATTATTATTTTAATTATTATTATTATTTTAATTATTATTATTTTAATTATTATTATTATTTTAATTATTATTATTATTTTAATTATTATTATTATTTTAATTATTATTATTATTTTAATTATTATTATTATTTTAATTATTATTATTATTTTAATTATTATTATTATTTTAATTTGAATTATTATTATTATTATTATTTTAATTTGAATTATTATTATTATTATTATTTTAATTTTCAAATTTTATGAATTGAATTCATTTCAATTTGTACCATTTGCTGTTTCTATATGCGTTAAATGTTGATGAATATTGGGTTCTGTTGTGTCATAGTAAAAACTAAGCATTAAACGATATTTAATTGAATTTTGTAATAAACTTAAGATTTTACTATCTGATATTTAATAATAAAATACTACGCCGCATCTTTTAGAAAAATAACTACCTAATATATAATGTTTAATAACTAATGAATTTTATCTCGCTTAAATTTTACCGGAAGTAATATATAATATTTTAATAATAATATTTTACATACCAATTAAACCCTCTTTAGTAGTAGGGAGAGAAAATGAAAAAAGTCTGTTAATATTTACTTTAAAGAAACATAATGAGAATTTAACACAATCATTTGCATATCCGCATGTTTCTGTAACATAAAGTTGTTTGAAATGGTTGAAAATTCTGTAAAGTACCACTGCTATGCACTCGCGTACAAAATGCATGCATTCCTCCGAATTGTAGGAATTGCTTTAAAATCCGATTGAAGATATGAAAAATAGTACTATAATCGACTATAGAGAACTTGAAACTTGTTTTTTTCGCGTATATAATCACATTTAATAAACTTAGTTCACATTGTAAAAGTAGATTTCAGAGCGTTTCAAGTTTATTTATTTAAAACTTCAAGATAAACGCGGCATTTAAAAGTTATTGTAATGCTATCTTTTAACAATATTTAAACATGAAACGAAATATCGTTGGAACAAACCAGATTGAAGATTAAAGCAACAAGGGGCATACTTAAAGGATGTTTCTGTATAAAATGGCAAAATTATCTTGCAAACTTCTGATTAACGATAGAAACATGACATATTGTTTTAGTTTAGTTTGGGTTGAAATAGACTATTGAAATCTGAGAGCTGTATGTATAATGCAATTCTTCGTGTCTGCTTGAGAGCAATTGTATAATGCTATTATTCGTGTGTTCTCCCTGAATTGCAGAAAATGTCTTAGTACCCTGGATGTTTTTCAAATAATAAGGATAGTCATTTCCATTTCAACAAAGCACTTGCAAGAGCATTGAGATGTGTTCTTCTTGCCTCAAATTGAAGACAATATTAAAAGACCTTAAATAACGGAGTCGATGTTAATTTATTGCATAATGTCTTGTTTTGATACTTCTTGGAAAAACAATTATTTCGAAGCGTAATTAACTTCTCGACAATAATAGTGTTCATTTTTGTATAGTATTGTTGTTATTTAGGAAGTATTTTATATATATTATAAATTATTTCTAATTACTTTAGTAGAAAAAGAATAAGCTATATGGTTTAAAAGCAAGATAACAAATCGCATTGACATTCGGCATACAATATTGAAAAGTGGTAGTTTTACAACTTTTAAATAGCTCCTCAATTGACTGATTTATTTATATCTTGAATTGATAATAAGTTATTCAATTCCATTATTTACAATTTAAACATTATTTCTTGTAAGTACTTAGTGTCAGAAAAAGGACATACTATAACAGTAAATACTCTTTTAATATAATAAATTTACGGACTATAAAGAGGTTTGCAAAATCGAGGAGAGGGCAAAGTGTCTACATGGAGCTGTCATGAGCTGAACATGAAGCACCCAAACTCATCCTACCCAATGTTCTTAGACCGGTCCGTTTAGCGTGTCGTTTCTTGAAGTTATTATACATTGTATGGTTTTTGATTATGTAAGGTAAGTTTGTGTATTATTAATATGATACAAAGTAACTTGCCATGTTTTAATGAAAGAGTAGTGTTTTGATTCCTCGCAAAGCTCCATCAGGTTGTTAAGTTAGAACGACTTATATGATATGGCATCATTCCGGGCAGCATATTACCAAACCCTACTCGTTCAGAACATACAGAGGGAAAAGTAACACTTTCACTGTTTGCTTAGCTGAAGTTAGCAATGACATCGCCACGAGGAATAAGGATTGTAGTCGGTTACATGTCTGTTTATTTCTTAACATTCTTTGAACTTGTTTGTTTGTATTCAACATTTTTAGGGTATTAGATACTTTGATATTGATGGTTCTTTTTTCTTCAATAAAAGGGAATGAAGTCTTATACATTTAATTATTCTTCTGAATAAGAAAAATATGAAAGAGTCTTTAGCAGAAGAAAGAAAGGTGTATTTTAATCAAATGCTTAAAACTTTGGTTTTTTGAAGCGGAATTAATGGTCCTGAATATTATTTCAGAATTTTTATTGTTTTAGACCTCTAACTATTCTCATCGATAGCTAACAAACTTTTAGTTTAAAAATAAATATGATATATTTGTAAAAATTGATAAAAATTATCACCATACCAAACAAAATTCACTGGTATGGTTCTGAAATACATATTATTATAAATATTGTAATATTTTTTTTTTTATTTTATAATTACCTTAAATTATTTTTTATGTTTACAAAACATTATTTTGCGTTTTATTATTTCTTAAATTTCTTTTTAGGACTAAATTTTATTACAAGTAAATTTTGTTTTTAGTAATAAATTACTTTAAGATTTAAGGTTTTAAAAAAAGTCATATGAACAAAATCATTACTATATGTGATTTCAAACTTAAATCAAAATTGCCACCAAACTACGAGGCAAAGGAATAAATGTTCTTAATTTAAAATGTACGGAAATTTTTGGTTTTTGCTAAATAAAAGAAAAAATTTCAGCATATTTTAAAAGTTTAAGCAGTACGTTTGGTCAAGAAACAAACGGTGATTAAAGGAATTCATGGAGCATTGTTAAGTTCATCAAACATTTGTGTAACTACGGTGTTTATTAAAAAAAAACACTGTGTTTATTAAAAAAAACACTGTGTTTATTAAAAGCATTGTAATAAAAGTATTATTTAATTAAACCTAGTATACTATTATAATTTATTGTATTTTCAAATTGAGAAAAAATATTTTTTGATTTTTAAAATTTTCCTCTTCACTGGGAAATATCACATCCGTATACTGTCACCAGTTACAGAGTTTAATGAAATCCAATTACGAATGCCTACCTTGTCCATGTTTGATTTTTTTTATGCCATCCATGTTTCGAATATTGTATTGTAATTGAATTGTTGCTTGCTTGTATAATTTGATCGGTAAAAAACTTCGGAAGCTCAATATCCCCATTATCTACAACGCAAAGCACGAACGAAGTCCCAATTACTAAAAAGAGGATGGTGACATAATTGCAGCTGAGCAACCAATGAATGTGCTCCTTTAGCTTCTGTGGGCTCTGAGCGAGTAGGGTTTGGTAATTCTGGGCGAAGTGGCCAGATTGGTGGTGGCGGTTGGCCACCTGCTACCGTCTTTCTCCGCCAACTTTTCTCAAAACAGCATTTAAGAGGATATTTTAGTAACCAAAGATACTTATTTAAACTACAGTTTCTATGTAATATTTTTGATTTCAAATTAAAAATTAGAAATAAAAAAAGAATGAAATGACACATTTTGGCATTCTAGACGCCTTTCGGTACGGTCTCTCGACATCTAGTGCCACATTTTCAACATTCCTTACGTATGAGTGTACGACTCGGTGTTTTAAAAAATCATATAGTGTCGTTAATTAACCTATAATAAAAATATGTCAACGAAGTTTCATGTAAAAAACACAATTTTGATACATAAAATAAGTTTTTCGGGAACATTGCAGTATGTTATTTAGTAGAACTGCGTTGTAGAAATGTTACTTCCTGAAAAAGGAAGTGAATATGAGAGACAATTCAACTAAATTATAGAAAAATAATTAAAAATTTACATTTATTTAACATTTAGAAGCTTCGTAAACACTTTAATTTTAAAATATAATTGGAAGCTAGATATCTATACTTATAAGAACAACAATACTAAGTTAATTTACAAATTTAATGGTGTAGGGGATAAAAAAAGAAAACACAAAGTAAAATATATATCGGCAGTAAGCTTGATCCGCAGTTTTTAGAGCATTTAAAAAGAAAACTTATTTCACAATTTTTCTTAAAATATTACATTTTTTTTTTCAAAATTATTTACCTAATCTGATAGTGATTATTATTATTATTATTTTCACTTTTCAGTGCAGTTAAAAAATAGCACGCTTGAAAATTTTCTACTTATTTTAATTAAATTGACAGCAACTGTCTAAATTTATTCTCGAAACTAAATTTCTTTGCGAAGCTAGTTTCTTTTGTTTCTTTAGAAAATCTTAAAAGATCCTCCCAACAACTTGATGTCGATCCCCGAGGTGCGAAATTAGTTTTCACTGAGAAATGAATTACTCTAGCTGTCTATTTAGAAATCGCTAGTGTGTAACTCTACTCTGCGGTTTATTATATCTTTATTATAGCAGGCGCACAGATTTATTTAGTGCAGAAAAATTACTCCCCTCACAAGGCAATAAAAAAAAAAAAAACATATTTTGATTGAACAAAGGAAAACTCGATCAAAAGAATGCATCCATCTTGAAATACCAGAGAGAGGATGATAGTATATTTTTGACTGCACCCTTATGTCAGTGAAGAGAATTGAAGATGTGACAGGTGTTAGGTTGAATGAAAGTCCCCGAGACCCGTCTTTCTTGAATGAAAGAAGCATTTGTTCTTTCTTTTCGTACATAATAACCGGTCTTCCATGGTCTTAGTATGTTATTGTCAATTAGAATTCATCTCCTTTAATTCATTAAAACATGATGCAGTACAGGAATATCCACGGATTCAATGGATAAGTGAATGTTTTAAAGAAAAATAAGATTGTTTTGTAAAAAATTTATAATTTTAATGTTGCGACTGTCAATTAACTGCAGTTAGTTCTTATCCTAATTAATTTTCATTCGGTTTTCTTGAATGTTTCAAACTCATAAAAACTCAACTTCATTGTCTTTTCTTGTGATAGTATTAATGGACATTCTTTTTATTTTGATTTAAGGTAGGTAACTTTAAGACGGTTGAAAAATCAAGGTGATACGTACTGATATTTCTATTTATTATAAAACTAAGTAATTGTATCGATTAAGGACATGCTTTTAATTTCATGTGATTATTTCAGGAGTAGTCACATACTTAATTAAGAACAGGAAACAAATTAAAACTGATTATAGCAATGAATTTAAGTGTAGTTAATTGAAATTTAAGTTAAAATTATATAACCTGATTAAGAATATGCTTAATAAAGCAGCATCTCATATTTTAAGATAATAGCATTCATCCTTATATTATTAATCAATATTTTTATTTTAAATGCATTTGTCAAGTATCTCTTAATGTCAAAGTAAGTGACATAAACTATTATAAAATTTTACAATCTGAAAATTGATTTAAGTTCAAATTATATAACCTGATTAAGAATATGCCCTATAAAACCACATCCCAACTTTAAAAAAAAATAGCATTCATCCTTATATTATTAATCAATATTTTATTTTGAAATAAATTTGCCAATATATTAATGTCACAAGTAAACAATATAAACTATTATAAAATTTTAAGAATCTGAAAATTTAGACTAACAGTCTATAATTCACTGCTTTAATGAAGCGAGTTTAATCTAAATGCATTCAAATAATTAAAAAAAATTAAATATCGTTATATAAAGACAATTAGCCTTTACCTTTTCAAGGGCTAAACATTTTATGTTCATAATATTTAAAAATAGTTATTTTATAACCTACACCGATTTATTAATTGGCATCCTCACCTTATCATACATATAATAACAATACAAGTAATTGGGGAAAAATTAGGTACCAATATTCAAATTTTTCTTAAAAGTAGATTAACAAGCAAATGAGAATCTGCCTTGATGCTTCAATTTTTTTTCCTGTTTTCGAATAAATTTACTTTTGTTTTTGTTTTATTAAGATTGTCCTTCAAGCACAAAACGTATTCTTTTATTTTTGTATTTTCAAGATTTATACATTATACATCGCCTTTTTTCTTTCAATGACAGCATGTAAAATTGTAACGAGATTCTTTCCCCAATCTAAATGACAGCAATGCCAATCAAGGATTAAAAAAGAAATAAAAGAATTCCTACGATCCATTCGTCTGCGTGATCAGGGATACTCTCTCTCTCTCAAATAAAAAAACATAAAAAAGGTCCTAGCTTGAAGAAAATCAAAAAATTATTTCTTGCAATGTTTTTCCTCTTTCCTTTTTTTCCCCTGCTCTCGTTCGGTGTCACGATATTTTCTTAATTGAACTTTTGGGAAAGACAAGATTGAACACGGTTCTGCTTTGAACCTAAATGTGTGCGTTTGCATTCTTTCTCAATCTCACGTCTTTATCATTAAGCACATTTTTTTTTAGATTAGAGAAACTTTTATGAATAAGACGTGTCATTACAGGATTCACAGTGTTCTTTGATTAAAAAAAAATGTCTTTTTTGGAGTTTTTCCCCCTTCCTTTTCTTCAAAACTCATTTGATTACAGAATACAAATTTAGCTTTCTACAAACTTATATGACTAGAAGCGTGCTTTAATCCTTCTGAAATCAATCAACTTCGTTTGATTAAGATGCATTGATTTAAAATTAATGATTGAATTTGAAATGCATATTTACTGCTAAAAATCTGTGTTTACCTTAAATTTCTAGATTTAGTTATTTTTGTTCAATAAAAAGTTTTTAATAATATGATTTGCAGAAAAAGAAAACTACGAGTGGTTAAAAAGTTACTTCTTGAAAAGAATTAAAACTCATCAATAAAACCCCTCATATATCATTGCATAAGAACCAAAGTGATACAAGGAAGGATTCCTCATGCCGCCAGGGAGGGTCCAAGAGGTGCACTTATATATCTCACTCTTTCTCTCTTTCTCTTTCTCTTTCTCTCTCTATCTTTCTCTCTCTCCCTCCCCCTCCCTTCTCCAACAGTTGAAAATTAAAAATAAAGTTGATAAAAGTGATAAAGTTCTCATAAAGGTAAAGTGTAAAATGGGTTTTAAATTATTCATTTGAACCGAAAATAATGAACAACTATTAAGTAATATTTCAGAAACTTATCATTTTTTAACGCCCCCCCCCCCCTCTCTTATGCTTCTCTCCCTCCTTCAAATAATTCTGCTAATGCCTGTGATAGCTACTGCTTAGTTATTTTTAGAAGCCCATATTTTTCAGAATAAATAATCATAAATGAAATAGTTTAATATGAAATTATTCAATATGAAATAGTTTAACATAATATCGTTAAATATTCAATAGTTAGTAATATAACTGAAATAAATATTTGCATTATTCATGATAATGGTATCCTTAAAAAATCACCTTACTTTTGGTTTTGATTTCTCAATGGCTTTCACAATGAAATTATTGCTTAAAAATTAATTGCTGAAATTAAATTAAAGCAATATATTTATAATAATTTTACAAATTATAAATGGAAAAATTTCTTTAAGCAATAAAATTTTAAGAGCACATTTTCATCACTTTATACTAAGCCAATATTTTAATTCTTTGTATGATTCTTATAAGAAGAAAACTATTTTTTATTCTAGATAATTTTTAGTATCACTATAAAATTTAGGTCCAAATTGAATTTGTACGGTTTTAACAATAAAAATAACAAGTTAAAAATTTTGAATAGTTAATGAATAAATTGGGATACAATTTATGAATTAAACTTGCGCATCTCATTAGAAAATATATAAAGTTTCATTTAAAGCAAAAAGAGACATAACGATATTTTTATCAGTTGTACCAATGGATGAAAGAAATGAAGCTACACAAATGGAAATCCTTACTAAGCATATTTTTAAGGAAAATAAACAATATTAAATTTATAAACAGTTTCTGGAGAAATATAAGAACGTATAATCGCACAAATTAAAACACTTTAAGTAAACAAATCGAAATAGCAATGTTTATTTAAAGCCTGGAAGTTTAGATTACTGAATGTTATAAAACGTAAATTTTTTTTTACATATAAATCAACTTAAAAAATTGAATTAAGTTAAATTACAACCCACTGATCGAAATATAGATAGAAAAATCTTGATAAAAAAATAATCTTGATAGAAAAATGATAAATTTCTTTAATTGCCAGATACACCATCCAAAGTTCACCACAGCTGTCACAGATATTAAAGTGGGAACCAATCATTAACTTGATCACTTTTCCAACAAGACATGCCAAAATCTTGTCTTCATGAATTTCACCCGAGGCCAGACTTGAATGTTTTTTTTTATTTGGATCCCCGTTACAAAGCTACAATTTCATGACATCCTGTAAACAGATTAGCCCTGCCGAACTACCTGCTTTTGATGGGAGGAGCTTCAGCTATGTTTATTTTCTTCAGTTCTTCTCTCATCCCAAAAAGATGGGACACATCTTAGCAGACACTCCCTTGATCTCCTGCCAGTGGCACGTGGTCTTTTTTTAATTTCATTTCGTGTCTTACTTTCACGTTTCCAGACGAGCAGAAAAATAATCAGGCAAGTGATATTTTATTTTATGACAGTTTCTCTTGATGCATTAGGATTAAGATATTCCGGACAAATCATGTTAATGTGATATTAAAAAGAGGGTGCACCGAATGGACCGAATTTTTTTGACTGAATGGAACTGGTTAGAAGGAATCCCATTCGAAAGGCTCATCAGTATGAATTTAAACAGAATCGAAACGGTTCGAATAGAGTTTCTTTATCATGGTTTTGGACAGAAATAATGGTTTAATAGGTTTCATTCGAAATTTATTCGTCAGACTCGAGATTTTAACTAAACTTTGCAGCTTGTCGGAGATTTGGTGGTGTAAAAGTATTATTAGTGGTTAAATTCGCAGTCATTCATTTCTATACTTTTATTTTAAACTCGGTTTTTATATGTCTTTCTTTTCCCTTCACTGTCTTACTTTATATTAGTCTTAAATAATCATATATGTTTGCATCAAGTTTGTATAGAACAATTCTTTCTGGAAATGTCATTTTAAATTCTCGTACTATTTTGCTTTTATTTGCATCATCCATTTAAACTACACAAATGTTATCTTCCTTTATATGAAAGGTAAAAAAATAGTCACTAAAAGTGTAATAGAAAGATTCTTTAAAATATTTATATAAAACATTCCCCACTGCTTCTAATCCCAGTTTTATCGTCGATTTAATTGGAATCCCAATTAAAGTGTAGGTCGTGTTGTATGTAGTATAAGTTTTGGGACTTTATGTATTACGTGGACTTCAAATGACTATACTTAACTCCAACTTAACTTCACACATAACTAGATGGCAGATCTTCACCGTGCTCATAGGCAATTCATCCATTTTGGCAACGTCAAGACAAAATGGTCGCCAAACCTTATAGCCGCCTTTTGTTGGACAACAGGAGGAAGGAGAGCAATATTATACCCCCCCCCCCCCCCCTTCTCGACATTCTTTTCCAATCCCACAAGCCTCGACAAGAAAGGTATCACGCTGGAAAGCTGAGTCTAGCAACCCTGCAGAGAACAAAAGGCTATTAGGTTTGGCGAGAATTATGTCTTCACGCCTCCAAAATGGATGAATTGCCTATGAGCAAGGTAAAGATCTACCATCTAGTGATGTTAAGTTGTAGTATAGTAACAATCCATAGAAAATTACACATTAGAAATTATTGAATCATTGATTTTTGAAAAGCTGCAATTATTTACGTACATTTATGTTATGAATAATACTTTCTATGAAATGACAAATAAAATTTGCAAAAAACTTTCCATTGGCACATAACAAAGCATTCCATTTACCTAAAAATACATTTTAAATTGTTACGAATATTCTTAATATTAATACTAGAAATTAAAACTAGTTTTTATTTAACGCAGCATTTTATTAGGGGAGCTTTTCAAATGAGTTTAAGTTTCATTGGATCATTCAACCTGAAAAATCTTCCTGTCGGTAAGCTTGAAAATCAATATGTGACTATCTGTCATAATCATTGTGATGTCTACTGATTTTTAGATGAAATTCCTCTAATGTAATGAGAAATATAGAAAAACTAATACAAAGGCTCCGCAACGTTCGGCTATAAGAGGTCATCATTCCCAGAACAAACTTTAAATGCAACATACACGTGAGATATGTCAAATGAAAAGTCTCATCTATATGAGTTTCCATACCGAAATTCTAATCGAAGTTAATCATAAATAGTAACTGGAAGTCAATTAGCGATTAGTTAAGCTAAATTATGAATGCTACACATATGTGTCATACATAAGTTTGAAGGTCTTGATAAGATTTGCAGGAATACATAAAATTTTATCAGAAATCCCTTAAATTTGATCGGAAGAGTGCTTGTATAGTAACTCTATCGGAACTAGTTCATATCTAGACTGAAAATAGAGTTTTAAATTAGAGCTTGAATATTCGGTGACTCTTGAATCTTTCTCATCGAATTTGTCACCAAATTCACCAACTCGACGACATTTTTGTCGATAAAAATCCTCTATATTGGCAAATTTTGTATTATCTGAATTATGTTATTAACTTTACAGAGGAGGGGGGGGGGGGATTCATGTCATTAAATATCACCAAATTACAAATACTTGTTATCCGGAATGATGAATAAAATAAAACCGTATGTAGAAGCGACATTTTAGTGATAATTACTGTCACAATCCAACTTGTTTAATGAAAGTTTGGGATATTAAGGTTTTATGGATACATAATTTCCATTCAGTTCTCTTGACAAACTAAAAATAAAGAACTTTTAAGCAAAATTTAAAAGATAAATATCGCAATATTAATGCAAGTCCTTATATCAAAACTTATTTCTTGAATATATCATTACGTGCGTTTCAACTATAATTCTTTCCAGAGTTTGAAAAAGCTCCAATTTGAGATATTTTAATTTCAGGATTTTGTTTGCCATCGAAACTAAAGTGATAAAATTATGTTTAAAAAAACCAAATAAACAAAATAGCAATGTTTTAAGGGTATATTAATGAACAAGTAAGAAAGCAATAATTTGAGCATTTAAATTTAATTCTTATGAGGCTACAGAGCTTAAATTTCGTAAAAAATAAAATAAAAATGCTTTTAAAATATAGTTATTACATTTCTGAAAAGAATGATGTTTTTATCTTATTCCTCCGGTGATTAGAATCCCCACCCCACCGCCCCGAAATATCACTAGTGAGTGTGGCTCATTAAAAGTGTGCTTAGTGCATCTTCCGACCACTAGTGTTTACAGAGATGTTGCAAATTTAAATCGATGTATCTCCAGAACCATTAACAATCGGCTATTGAAATTTGTGAAGCCTTTACTTTTTCTAGTTCTAAAACATTTTCAATTCGCAGAATTTTTTTTCAAAATTTTGACTTAAAACATAACATTTAGCGTAAAGGATAACATGAAAAAACCAAAAAATGCAATAATTTAACTTTGAGATTTTTTTAATTTTTTCCAATTCACCTATCAAAATTGTGAAAAAATAATCTCGTCGTTATGTAATTGTGTATAACAGAAAACTTTCGCTTGAAAAAAAATTTCTTGAACATCCGCAAACATTAATTATTATGTTGTTTTTTTTAAATTTTAATTAAAAAAATAAATGAACACAATATTTAAAATTATCATTTCACAGACATATAAGTAGTATCTTATACATAAGATAATTTTTTTGGAATAAAAATATGTATAGAATTTGTGTGTGTGTGTGGTACCGTACCCCTTTAACGGAATAAATATTTGCACGTAATTTTGCTTCAATAATGCATCTTTTTAATTCAAAGATGTTATTCAAACTCACTAAAATTGAATAAAAAATCAATTAAAGAGTAAGGAAAATTAAAACCTCTTTTGAATGTGTTTATAACAACTCAAAACTGTGCCTTTCAAAGACCCTGGCCAAAATCATGGAACGAAAGTAGAACAAGTTCCCAGCATATAAGTGGAATCTATTTCGATTCCTCACGTGCCTGCTCTGCTATCTCTGATCTAACTGAATTCGATTGGGCTGAAAGTAGATGTCGACGATATATCGATACGACGACATTTTTATCGATACTTTAAAAAAAATAGCGATACAAGTCACCGATATATCGATATTTTCTTACATTTTTAGTTTTTTGATGATCGTTTAGTAGTTTCATGCGTTTTTTCGATTTTTTTTTTATTCCCTTTTCAAAAACTTGAAAACTATGGTTTGGACTTACTGAGAGACAGTAAAAATAGCACCCTAACAAAAAAAAACAAAAACAAAAAAACTTGATGTAATAAAAAGATGAGATCATTTATTAGTAGTCATTAACATAGTGCCGTTTCGGTTGCCAGCGTGTGCCTGGAATTTGCATCTAATTTTAAATATTAAAAACATATCTATCAGCAAAATATGCGATAAACTACTTTTCAAAATTTCTTCTTTAAAAATAAATGTGAATTTATGCATTGACATCCAAATGTGTTTTATTTAATCTGATTGATAAGATAATTTATTTACTAGAACAATTTTTATAATTTATTTATTAAAGCAATTTTTATATTTTTTTTATTAAAACAATTTTTATAATTTATTTATTAAAACAATTTGTATAGTTTATTTACTAAAACAGTTTTGATAATTTATTTATTAAAACAATTTTGGCATGAATTCATGAATAGTAGAAATTTGCCCTGAAAAACTTTGTTTCTGGCAAAATTGAAAATCAAATTAAAAAAAAAAAAAAAAAAAAAAAAAAAAAACATATATCGACATATCGATATTTTTTTCTATGCAACGATATAGTATCGATATTTATTTCGATCGATATTTCCGACCTCTAGCTGACAGTCGTTTTCTATTAAAGTCCACTTCTATATACGTTACTATTATAGTACAAAAAGTATAGCCATTGCCAATTTGGTGTTTTTTCTAAACAAAGATGTCACGTAATGGGTGGTGTTTGAAAAAAATGTGGTGTGAAAACTTCTATTTATCCAAATACTAATCCGATATCTCTCTTCGGACTCAAGATGTGAACTTTCTATGAAGCATTTTCCTTTGAAATCACTTCGGATTGAATTTTGTGTAATTTTACTAGTCTTATAAAGATCTTAAATGTCTGTAGAATTTATAGTTTAGCCTTAAAAAATACTATGTTTACTTTTGGTCGCCATTTCTGGTACTTCCGATTGTAAAATCTGATTGAATTTGGGATAGGAACTCGTCTCGTCAAGACTATTATTATTTAACAAATCTCACGTACCTGTATGGCACTTAATGTTTTCTTTGGGAATATTGACCTTTGACACAAGCTTCTTACAAGCTTTTTTCTATATTACAAAAGTTAAAAATTAAAAAAAAAAAAAAAAAAAGTAGAAATTACAGTGATTATGCTAGATAGCCACGTGTCGATTTTCAGTATGCATGGCGAGAGTTTTCCCTTCTGAATGGTACAATAAACATTGAAATTCAACTGATAGCTACCACCCCAGTAGCACAAATCTGCTGTCCAATCCCGATGTGGACCGTTTTAGATTGGCCGTTGCTACAGACCTTGGTCAATCTCGCCCAATGCTGGGTAAAATATACAGGAAGTTTTAAAACGATAATGCAGAGTTTTAAAATTGAAATATAGTGAATTTTAAGGAAAAACGGAAGGGTAAAAAAGATGTTTTCAGATTGTTTTTCAATGTTTATTTTTTTAAAAAAATCGTGTACTTTGGAACGATGCTCTAGATCGGCATGGATTGGTTAATCTTTCCAAAGCCCTTGTTTCTGACATCGGCCAATACCACTGTGCTACCTGGGTAATACGATGGTAAAAATCTAGTATGAACATATAACAGTTAATTTCATGTTACTTTATATTTTACATTTTCTGTCGAACAACATCTGGACTATAAAGCAATCTGACTTTAAGGGGAATTGTTCAATTTGATTTCTCCACCTTCATGTGATGTTTGAATGAGAACTGGCTTTTATTTGCATTTCGAATGGGAGAAAACCTGTATAAATACCATCCGGCAGCATGACATGATACTGTCACTATCGCCATCGGGTCTGCTTATCTATGAAGTCATACTTTTTGAGTGACGATTTGCTGGCAATTGAATCCTTCTTCTTTTGAATGCTATGTAAAAAATAAGCTTTTTAACTTTGAGTCCAGCTTTTTGCCTCTTTGAAATGCGCAAACTATTCTAACTGACAAAAATTTAATTAGTGTTTACAATACTTTAAAGTTGCAATATTCTTTTATCAAACACATTTCTGTAACTTACATTTTATTCATTAAAAGAAAAATTGGGATTGTATCGTTTCTTCTAACGATACTCCAGAATTAATGCTCGAATGCTTTTATACTGATTACAAAAACATTATTCGACAACTTTTAACTCAAAAGGACTCTTTCCCTTTTCTTCCGAACTAAACACTACTCATTCTTAATTTACCAAATGTGTTCAACCCAAATGTAGATTAAGAAGTCTAGAGACAAGGATTCATTTCATTGGTAGTATACTATATTATTAATAGCATTCTTGACCAATCTCCATGCAAAGTTACTTAAAAAATAACTTTGTTTCAAGAGACTAATGACATGTTCACCATTATTATTAGATAATCAATAAAACTCACAAAATATTCAGACTCACATGTTCAAGGCATATCATTATTCAGCATAGTTCTAAATTGCATGCACACGAATGATTCATGTTTAATAAATAAAACAAAGTGTAACGAAAATATTGTTAAGTTGCTAACTCTCTTTTAAGTAATGGAACCATTGGTTATCTTTCAGTTTCTATTTTTTGTTGAATAGTATCTGAATCTTCGTTCTTTGGAAATGAGCCAAGTGATTAATCATGTAACGCAACTTGGGATGCTCTATAATCGAGATAATCTTTCGCCATTTTTGTCAATTATGTGTGATAAAACAATTGAAAGTATAATAATTTCTAAAGATTAAAAAAAATAAAAAATTAAGTATTAAAATAATCCCCATGTAAATTTAAATTATAAACTACAAATTCAATTAAACAATTTTGTACGAAATATAAACTAGGCATTAATTTTTACAGTAAAATTTTGACTTTTTGAAATATTTTATTTCAAGAAGTTGGACATAAAATGGTTTATTTTTAAAATTTTGCTGTTGGAGGAAAGGGGGGGGGGGGAATTATCTGACAATGTTAGCATATTGTATGTTAGATCACCTCGTATTTTGTATACGTTTCATTAATCTAACGGACATTGGCAGAATAATGTTTTAAAATGTTTAAATAATTAACAAAACTTATATTCTGAAACTTTGTGCATATTTTTAAATTAACGTAATATAAAATTCATAAATCGCTAAATGATGAACATATATTGAGGAAACGTATTATTATGGTTTATATGTGTATTTAGTGTATTTTTACGCTTTTCTGAAGTGTGCATAAGTTTCCCAACAACCCATGAGGCTGAATTTTGTAAATTTATTATGATTTCGAACTCATGTTGGTTTGCGTTGCTTTTTTTCTTTGTGCAAAAAGATCTAAACAAAGTGTATACTGCACCAAAATATCGTAACACTTAGATTATTGATTTGTTTGTACACTCAACGACCTATTTTTTATGTACATTGACGGCTAATCAGGCCGGGACCTACAGCTTAACGTGGATTCCAAACCACAATGAATATCCATGCCTAACGCGGGATTCGAACCCGGCACCTTTGGCCTGCGAGGCCAGATCGCTAACCCCATAGCCATCAGATGGGCGATTTGATACGGATGTACCTTATAACCTTATAAAGGAAAAACGGAAAGTTCTTTTAAAGGAACTTTTTGTATTTGAGTATCGGATAGAAAAAGGTGTATATATATATATATATATATATATATATATATATATATAAATGGATAAAATTTTCTGGAAGTTTTGATATATATATATATATATATATATATATATATATATATATAAATGGATAAAATTTTCTGGAAGTTTTGACATATATATATATCTCAAAACTTCCAGAATATTTTATCCATCATTGGTCAAGATTGCCCGATATTGGTATTCAACGGCCTATTTAAACGTTTCCCATTGCCGCCAATATGTCAAGTGACATTAGCCAAAGTTGTTGTGATACATGCGTTATAAAAGTCCTTCATGCCGTACAGCCTTATTTGAATAGACCGTTCATAAAGTTATTGCTGGTTAGGGGTTGAGCAACAATGAGGATTAATCCTATACTTAGATGGTCATATATGGAGGCACAATTTGTATAACTGTCTGTAGAACTTTAGAGGTGCAATAATTGATATTTTAAATATAAATTAACTGAAATTGTAAGCTTAATCAAATAAAGTAAAAACATTATCGTGTGTTTATGGAAGGGTTTTCTTACTTTGACATATATCTATGACACTACCATTGGTATAAGTTAAGTGACAAATTTTAAATTTAATTTTATCATGTTTTATTTTATGAAGCTGTTTGTCTACAATCTACAAAATCTAAATACATATATTTAAATATATGTATTAAAATACCTTTTTAATACATTTATTTAATCTAGTAAATCTAGTAAAATTTGTATGTAAAATATTTGCTTAAAAATTCAGTTTTCGTCGACGCTTTTCCTGAAATGACGCTTCCTATTTAAAACAAATGTGTGTGTTTAAACAATTCCATAGATTTTTTTAAAGAAATATCCTTTTGTTTTACATATAAGTGAAATTTTTCAATAAATAAAAAAAAAAGTTGCTTTTGAAATTTAAATAATATCAATAAAAAACACATATTTTCAAAATGCTACCATTGTAATTAGATATTTTTTCATCGTTAACTAGGAGAAAAAAATACAATTTAAAATTCTAATATAGTATATTAACCTTTAATGAATAAGAATATCTTTACGGGATATTGCGATAGATGGCGCTAGCGGCAGAACTTAAGCGCAATACATCATAGCAATAAATTTTAAAATCCATTATGACAGCAATGTCACGAACAACTTTCAACTGATTATACGAGTTCCAAGTCCGTGATGCTTTTTGAATCATCCAGTTTAACATTCCCTATCGTCGCCTATCATCCATTAAAATGATTAATGAATAAAATGTATTATTATAAAATTAACTGATTGTTGGTGTACGCGACCACCATAATACGAAGTTTTTACATATTCGTCAACATTTTGGCATCTTAAAGTAAAAATACGAAGGCGAAATGTTCGAGTGGGGTTCGATCATGATGAATGTACTATGGAAGCAAAAGAAAAAATATACGCTTCTGTTTAAAATTTTAAATTTTTTTTTCACTTTGACATTAATAGTTAGAAACTTTTTAGTCTAAAAGTTACATGTCATTTTATTTGATCATTAACAAACTTCGTTTAAAACAAAGATGATAAAAATATTAATTATTTTATAATTAATCCTTAAACAGTGGTAGAAGTGGTTTAAAAAAAAATGGGGGAATGCCCTAAAGTTGGTGAAAATTGCAACCCCCCCCCCCCCCCCGTCTCCTCCCCAACAATAAAATTTATAATTCCGTATCGTATAATAAAAATATTATCTTGTAAGGAAATAATTTATACTTCCTAAACCTAACAATTAACAAGGTAAAAAACAAAGATTGGTAAGAAATTATTGTTATTTTAATGAATATTCTACGGCTTAGTTTATTAACTACTTGGAAGCCAGAGATA
This sequence comes from Linyphia triangularis, assembly GCA_963978545.1. NCBI lineage: Eukaryota > Metazoa > Arthropoda > Arachnida > Araneae > Linyphiidae > Linyphia > Linyphia triangularis. The sequence continues at coordinate 15,739,067 of OZ021721.1, forward strand.
AAATGAAGTAATAATTGAACAAATATATATATATATATATATATATATATATATATACTCGCCTGTCTGCCCACACTTATAGCACGGGGTTCCCTCACCTAAAATTTTTTAATTTTTTTTTTTTTTTTAATTTTTTCTTCTTCTTTACATGACATTTAACGGAAAGTCAAGTATGAAAATGAACAAAGTTATTTCGTGAGAACTATACTTTCGTTTTCGATCCACAACTTCAGAGCTGAGAAGGGAAATTCAAGTATTTGCAAAACACTTGAAGGTGGCGCGGCAACCCGCACATGGCCATTCCATTAACAATCCGATACATGCATTAGACTCCCACCCCCTCCTATCCTTCAATGTTTCTAACAACTGAACGTATGTTTACATCTAACTATGATTCATTCAATGTCAATTATCGTCCTCAACGAATGATCTGTGTTTGTGGATGAATTCCAGCCTTTAAATTTGTATGTTTCTTCATCAATACGGACTAAAATTTCCACACACAAATTGACGCCTGCTCTCTCCATTTTTAAAGAGCAAAACTGTGGTTTGGCGTATGTAGTTCTTTGCGTCCTTTCCTTGAAGAATGTCTGTTCTCTTCTAATTTTAACGGGAACGCTAACCAATTTATCAAAAAAAGTTATGTAACTTTTTTTTTATACATCACCCACTTAATAATTTATTTGTAAACTTTGCTTCGTACATAAGAAATGAATTCGTACAACAGGATAAAACTAATGACAATAACTTATCTGTTTTTTGGATAATCCAAAAAAGCGAAGTAAACCTGTGATTCTGACGGAATAAACTACTTGGGCGCTAAGAATCCAGATAGATAAGTGTTGATATTTTGTATGAGCTTTTAGGGTGTTTTGAGAACACGTAATTATGCATTTATATTGATTCGCCAGATATTGGGCAAATCAAATTGATACGTTGTTTGAGCATGACAAAATATATTCAAAACTGTATTGATTTTTTAACTGTTACTTACTTTAACTTAATGAGTGAAAATAATGAAATTGGGTGGAATCAGGAAGGTGCATGGGAGGATGCTTAGCATTCCCGTAGTTGCTTAAATTATTATAAAAGTAGAGAAAAAGACAAAATTCACCGAAAAAAATAAACTGTGTGCCTTTTAATAATAAATTTTATATTTGCCAATGTAGGAAGCAAAATATTTTGAAAAATCAAGGTTTGAACAAAAACAATTTCTTTCCTTGCAAACTTCTACAAACAATGTTGCCGGCAGTCATGTTAATGAGTCTGTCTTTTCCAAAAAGTGAAGGTATTCACATTTTTTAATGTTATATTTCATTTTCCTTAATATAAATTTCTAATGGTTTTGTAAATGGGTATAATACATCGAAATTGGGCTGTGAAATAGTTGGAAAGCAATTCCAATGTATTTTATTTTTAAACGTAGAAGTAAATTATTTTTCAATTTGGAAATGGGAAAGCTTGCATTTATAATTATTTGAGAGTTTATTCCAAAAATGTAGCAGACATTCTTTAAGAAAAATCTGTTTTCTCAAGTTTAAAAAAATTAACACTAAATGTGCATTGGCGACGATAAAGAGAGGCAGGAAGTTGCTCCCGGATGGGTCTACATTTGGTTATCCTCCTCAAAATTAGAGGTGATTGAATTGCTACACAAATTAATATTTTATCAAGAAATTTTAAATCGACTGATGGATTTTAACGGATTTTAACTTTTCAACTGAGCTTCTTCTAGCTGTTAATTTCATTTTAATTCATAGAGCAAATTTTGAAAAGGAAAAAAGTGTCAATCAAGCAGACACGCATCCAGGGGGAGGGTTTTTAGAGTCAGATCTCCCTAGGATCCCTAACATCCTGGTGTTTTATAAAAATTAAAATAAGAAACTCTTAGCAATCGCAAATAATTTCAAAATAATACTTTTTAAAATACCATCATTCAGACAGAGTTTGCCAACCGCATCACAATAGAGTAGCTATTACGTACAAGAACTTGGAAATAAATAACGGATTTGTAAATCTCCTAGCATCAAAAAATCACTAAGCATTATTTTTTGTCTACTTAAATTCAATATAAAGTGTCGTTTAAATGAAATATAAAACTATGCATACTTCAAACGTTGTTATAATTGATTTAAAGTATCGGTGCTACATGCCCTTGTATTTAAAGCGCCAAAAATATTTAGTAAAATCAGCCTGATATTGGTGTTTGTTCTTTATCCAAAAAAATTATTCCATCTGTAATTGAATTTAATTAAACGAAAAAATTTCATATTTATTTATAATATAAATATATCTACATTTTCATCTCGAGAAGGAGAAAAACCATAAAACTCTCAATTGACATTTGCAACAATCGCAATCTCTTGAATTCATTTTGAAAACATATTTCGAGGAGCTACAGAATCTAGGAATTTATCTGAACCCATTGCATGATAAGGCATATCTGAAAATCTGGAAGTCAGATGATAATATTAAATCTAGGCTGGGAAAACATAGATCAGGTGATGACCCTATTAGAGGGAGTTCTAAGTCAAATGTGTCTGAATAGAAACTCGATCTCTCATGGAAATTTTTCTGAATGGAAATTGTTAAAAAAGTCGTGTAAATAATCTGTTTAAAATATTTTGAAGGTATTGTGCCAGTAATATGTTTGAAAATATCTTGATGATCTATTTTTTAAAAATCCTATAACTTAATTGCTAAAAAAATTATTTAAATTAAAAATGTCAAAATACAATTTTTTTTTATTTTAAATTTTTGAGGTGCTCATTTTCTGTTTTGAGATTATTAAAGTAGTATTAATAAAGTTATTTATTCTTAGTTGTAATTTTTACTCCCCCCCCCCCCACAGAAAAAAAAGTACGTTTATTGAAAAGACGCGACATAGCGTTTCCACACCTTTTTATTTTATACTACACCACTGATTATCAATTTACAATACTTGTTATTCTGATGATTGAATATACTAAAACCCTAAATGGAACAATTATCGAGTTTCCATTGATTTATTAATTTTCTATTTCAATATGTATGTTGCATATTCTGATGCAAAAAACTGTTTACATTTATTGAAAACCATCCATGAATTACGACTGTACTTTTTTTTTCTCTGTTAGAACAAAAGATGTAGTCAGCGTTCGGATTTCTATCTTTACCGCACACACATTCCTAACAATAAAATTGTTCGTACAATTAAAATATTGACAGTATTTTTATACCCAGTTAAATTTTTGGTGTAAAAATTGAGAAAACACAACGCGTACATTGAAGATAAGAAAAGAAAAAGAAGAGAAATAAGGAACACTAAGTGGTCGTGTGGATGATAATGCTAAGCACGTGGAATGGAGCTACTATGTACTAATTTTGAACCAAGTCCCGCTAAAATAATTATCTCTTCTGGTAGTGCTAATTTTATCTTTCATAAATCAAGCCAAGCCCTAAAGTAGTTTGTGCAACAACCCTTGATATATGGTTTTCGATGTATTATTAAGAAGTATATATATGTTATAAGAATGATTTGTCGTAGTTTAATAGGTATTGATTAATACAAGTTTGCATCAATCCTAATATAATATATCATCAGAAATATCTCGTAAGAACCATCGTGTTTTCATTCAGAAGCAGTATTAAAGTGCAAATTAATGATATTAATAAATACGTTTTGTGACGCTCACGAGTCTTAGATAGGAGACATTTGGCATTAATCTTACTTAAATGTATTTATACTCTTATACATAGATATCAGTAATTTAGTTTTGAAATTAAAAATATGCTGATAATATGAATTTTCATTTCTGGTTGTTTTCTAAAAGTTTACATATATTATCTCCCACTAAGATCAAATTTTATATTATCTAATATTATCTTCTACTTATATTGAACTTTGAAAATTAAAAGTGAGAAAAAAAATTAAATTCATTTTCTTTATAAATCTAGGAGAATTTGAAATGCTTTTATGTACCAATAGTATATTTTAAAGTTAAGTAAATTAAATAGGTCAATAATATCCTTTAATGGTAGAAAAATAAATCATACAAACTTACACCATACCTTCATGTAATATCGTCTTTAAAAACAAATGAGAAAACGACGATATGAAAATTCACTGCTCTATTGATATATCTGATATGTTTATGATATATTTAGCAGTTTAATTTTCAATCTTATAACTAAAAAAAAATAATGACACATGTATTCTCATGTCTGATTATGATTTGTAATTATGTTTCATTTCTGTTTTGAAAAATGTAATGATTCTGTTTACTCTTACGTTATTTACTCTTTTAAATGCAATAAATCTGTTATTTTCTCATCACCTACAAAGAAAAGTATAAAGCAAGTATGTTCAGAAATGCTTAGATGGATTTCAAATTAAAGTCTTTCTAAACTACGTTACTTGAAAGAATCTCCTAATTAAACACATTGGTGAATTCGTTAATTGCTGGAGGAAATAAATTACTCTTGTCTCAATCTAGATGATTGTTCTGGTCTGAGATTGATGAAGCCGAAACGCCTACGAGAGAGGAAATTATGGCAGGTTTTGGGCTGCAGAACGTTCACTGTATCAACCACGAATCATTAATTTTTGCATGTCTCTGAAAAATGAATTATTAACTACACAGTTTTCGGAATTTCTTGGAGTTTTTATTCTTAGTCATTGAATATGTAACTATAATCATGCTCAAAATTCATTTTCAGTGGAATATTGGAGTATTAAAATAGCACTGGGAGCCTGAGTTCTTAAGTTTCGTTTCGTGTTGCAATACGATTCTAGTGTGCATAAGTGAATTGGGTCTTTATAAGGTGCCACATATTTAATTATTTGGGTTCCAATGAGTGAGCATATTTTACTGAAGTTACTTTGATCCCTCAACCTCTTGGAACACAAATTTTTAGAGTGCAATAATAAAATTCGTTTGAGACAGATAAATATTTTAAGATTTTTGAAGAGGGAAGCAAATTAACGACATTAATTGTCAATTCTTGACATTAATTTAGATTAAGAATTATGCTATATAATTACTTAAAATTTTGTAAATAATAATAAACTTATGATGAATGATATCTGATAAAATAAGTTTTTTGAGCATTTTTTTCTTTTCAACTGTTTGATGTTCATTAAAGATTTTTATAAGCGTATAAGAAAACTGGCAAGATATTGGCCAAATGGGCAGGATGATTTTATAATAGGACCGATAAGCAGTTGAGTTAATGGGACGTTTTGTCCTTATCGATTGGAAAGATGAAATGGCATTTGGTATTTTCACTGTGAAAGTGGATCCAATCCGATTAATTCATAAACATGCGATTTAATCTCCTAATTAGTACCAGAGAACAAATAGGCAGATCCACGTGTTTAAAATATTAAAGTTTGCAAGAGAAATGCGTTCAACGAAGTATCATATCGCGCTGAAGAAGTTGTGATCAGCCAATCATAAAGGAGGGTTGAGGTTTGCTGTAGTGTATATATGGATGATCATAGAAGATCGTGCGAGTTGGGTATTGTTTTCCAAATAAATTGGACATTTTGATTCGAAAGTCAAACAGAATCCTATTGCATAACCAGTAATATCACATAAATATCACAAAACGTTTCAAGCCATTTCGTTTTTTTAACTGTTTTTATGGACAGATTGCCTTAAAGTTAATATTTAATTTTTAATAGGAAAACTAACTAATTATTCGGAAAAATTTAACTGTTTTTATAGTGTCAGAAACTTAGAAATATTTTCTCAAAAACTCATTGTGCGAGGGTGGGGAAATTCCGCAGTAATAATGTGTTCTTTAAATTATTTGATGCAGCTTTTATTCATTAAAATGTTTTACCTATGTTTATTAATATTTTAAGGAAAAGTACAAATATCATAATACAATCGTTCCTATTTTGCACTAATTCAGCATCTTTTATTAGATTACACTTAACTGAAATTGTGAATAATTTGAATGTAGGAGGTATGTTTAGTACAAGTTAAAATTACTTACTTTGTAAAAATAATTTTTGGACATACAAACGTAAATCCTACTACGCTATGTTATCTACGATCCATCTATTTGGTACGTTTACAACTATTTCAAATACTCCAAGCATTTTGCTACTTAAGAGCATCTAATTCATATTACTCCTGGAAAGGGTTTGAATGTAAGGTTTTTCACTGCATATTAATAATGAAGACAAAGTTTAAAAAAATGAAATCTTTTTCGAAACGCACTAAAAAGACAAAAATTATCCTCACTTCGACGAATTACCAAAATTCTCATTTTAGAGACTGATTATCACAGAATTTTTGTTGATATCTATGTTTACCTATTGCATTGTGTTAATCAGCGCTTACTTCAAAACTCTTGTCTCTACTACTCTTTGTGGGGAACAAATTATTTTTACTTGGTGAATTTTAACTTTAATTTTATTTTATTTTGGAAATTGGATTTGAAAAAGACACTGAGTTTTCCAATATGTTCTATAGTATATATATTACAAATGTGTACAGGTATAAAGCATTAATCACTTTAAGCAGTATTTTATAGCAAGTATTTCAAGCAGTATATCATACTTAATAATATGCCCAAACATTCTGATTAAACTGGTATGGTAAAAAATACTGACTAATGGTAATTAATATTGAAGCAGGTGATTGATAAAATATTTTATATGATATAATGAAAAGTTATATGACATGTAATAGCATGTTCTATTAACTATGCATTCAATAAATATTTTTGGAAAATGGCATTAACTCTGTGTAATAAAAACGCCATTATCACAAATTCTCATTTTGCATGCAAATTGATTATTTGCTTAAAGATATTTTACTTTATTTTGAAACTTTTTAGGCATACTTATAGCATATTTTACATAAACATATAAATAAAATGAAGAAATGTATACTTAATTAGCTTTTAAGTATATTAAATCTTATATTTTATAATAGTTTTTACAAAAAAAATGGTCAAACATTCTTTAAAACTACATGTCTTTATATTTCTTAAAAACACTTGTGAAGTATATAGAATTTTAATATTTTTCATGCAAATGTGTGGTGGTTGAAGTATCTCAATGTAATGTAATTTATTTCTAAATATAATGTTTAATTGGGCATTCTAATAATTAAAGAGATTATGTAAATATTATACATTTTCTCTACACATTTACTTGACCTTAAGAGTCTTGTTTCATACCTTGTTACGTCCCTAGTTGGTGAACATACAGTGTTTCTGTGATAATAATAATAAAATTCCAGATAAAAATATGCATTTACAGAATTTCTCCAAACCTCATTGAGTAGGATCTCAGGATGTTTTAATATGTACTAAATAACCATTATTTGCATAATTTGGAGAATTTTGAAGTTTTTGTAATAAACTTCCAAAAGAAAAAATACAATAACATGTCATTTTTATAAGTAGGACTAAATTCATTATGAATAAAGTGAATAATACAGCTGTTATAGTTTCAGTTAGAAGACATTTTTTAAATTAAATTATCCCGTCTTACCTTTAAAGTTTTGATAGCTATACCAATATTACACAATTTTAAAACTGCCTAAAGCTTGTATAATTTATAGAAACTCTCATAAATTTTCATGAAATTGAGAGCAAAACGACAACAACAAAAAAACATGCAAATTGCATCTGAAATTTTTCAATGTTTGATTTAAATGAATGTCAAATATTTACAATAAATATTTTAAATGTTAACTATATTAATAATAATGATTCTTATCAAATAATAAAATTAATAGTATTTTAGTCATGTTTTTTCAAAGACGTGTAACACCGAATACATTTAACTTTTACAGAAACATATATTTTCTCAACATGTGTAATGTTGAAAAGAGTTTGAATGACCGTACTGTGTGCAGTTCTGCCATTGTATCATTATCCGTTCTTGACAATACTATCAGATAAAAACTCCCCTCCCCAAACGAACGAAAAGAAGAAGATAGGGTTTCTCCCTCTCCCCCTCTCCCACACGCTGAGGGTTAAGTAAAGTAAAAAATGACCAATGCAACCAATTAAATTCTAAACATATAAAGTCATCTTGGATGAAATCTACGCTATCTAGGGATGGATGGGTTTCAGAGTCTGGGTCTAAAAGCAGGTAAGATATTTTTTACTAGTCCCCTGCTGTATTTGCAGCGAACAGTAATTTATCTTACATGTCCCTCTCTGACCGAAAGTGGGGTGACCGTAAGTGGGCAATACTATTTACTATTGGAGTCTAAATTAATCATCTTTGCAAACAGTGCTTCTAGGTGTGGATCCACGTGTCCAGGTTTAACTTGCCCGTAATAAACTTTAAAATTTTAGTGATTTAATAGAATTATTTCTAATAAAATTTAATTTTTAGTATTTCATTATCCCTTTCATGTATTTTCCATTCATCTTGCATTACTTTGTTATTGGTAAAGCCTGGTTACAAAATAAAGTTATTTTATAATAAACGCTGTCTGATTCAAATCAATATAAATAATTTAGAAATGTTTGAATATTAGTAAAACATTAAGTACTTCCCCCTTTTCAAAATTAAGGAATAAGTTTTAACTGCAATGGATTGAAATACGTAAATTTTTCCGTCCATTTCATTCCAATCGTTGTTTCAATAGAACGTTATATATTGATTATTTTATTTTGAACTGTCATGTTGTAATCCCATAAGCATGTTTTATCCATAACAAATGTCTTAAGAAACGTCTCTAAATCAATATAGGATATATCTATAGAATACAAATCAACTGCGGGAAACCTTATTGAGTGCATACGACAACATATTCGATAGGTTAATCATGTCCTCAATAATCGTTTCAGACAGGCAAGTCAAATTTTGAAATAAAATTTATTCGTGGGAAATCTTTAATAATAACTTATTTAGCTGGATTTTCATGAGCGTCGAGTTAATTAATTGCACACAATAATATTTCACCTGGAACAATGAAATTAGCCATGGAGTAGAGAGTGAGGTGTAATTTCAGGTGACATTTGTTGAAAATTACGCTGTGATGAAACAAAAATAGACGTATAACATCCCTATAAGAACTATGGGAGAGAAATTAAAATGAATTATGTCAGTTATAAGAGTGTAAATACGGAACTACTAAACGAAAATGGCGTTCACTACTTGGGATAATATATTAAATCGGAACTAAAAACTGGAAAAAAAAATCATCTACTCGTTTTAACTTAAATGAAATTGTTTCGATCTTGAAATATCGATGAATTAATTGCATACAATACTCTTTCACCTGGAACAACAAAAATAGACCTGGAGTGAAGAGAGAGGTGTAATCTCAGGTATTATCTGTTGAAAATTACTCAGTGTATGACATCCACATAAGAATTGTAGGTTAATATGGAAGAGAAACTAAAAGGAATTATTTGAGTTTTATAAGTGTAAATACGGAACTACTAAACGAAAATGGAGTTCACTACTTGAGATAATATATTAAATGGGAACTAAAAAGAGAAAAAAAATATATCTTACTCATTTTTTAACTTAAATAAAACTGTTTCGACATTGAAATACAAACACTTAGTTAATTGCATACAATACTACTTCACCTGAAAATATAAAAAAAAGAGTCCTAGTGTGAAGAGTAAGGCGTAATCTCTAGTATCATTTGTTGAAAATTACGCAGTGATAAAACAAAACTAGACCTATAATATCCCTGTAAGAACTATGGGAGAGAAACTAAATTGAATCATGTGAATTATAAAAGCGTAAATACGGAATTACAAAACAAAAATCGCGTTCACTTCTTGGGATATTAAATTAAAGGGGAACTTAAAAGGGAAAACATTCACCTACTCGTTTTAGTTTAAATTAAATTAAATTGTTTCGATCTTGAAATATAAATAGTAATTTAGTTCAAAATTTAGAATTTACATATTATCTGATTTCGGATATTATCAATAAAAATTGTATCATTATTTTACGCAACTATTTCGCAGTCGCATTTGTATGGGACTTCAAGTAGACAAGCGTAATTGTACCTGAATACGAAGAGATATTCCTCGTATTGAGATAAGAAGGATGTCAGCGAATGAAAGACTCGTTTTAGATAACCGTTGATGGCCTGGTCCTATTGGTGGTCATATCACAAGTATAGAAATGGACTATTTTCTTCTTGGAGGTTTGTTAAAATCGTGTCCGAGATTAGACGATAAAGGAACCGCTCTTTCTTGTAATCGGGAATAAATATGTGCGTGGGGTTAAGGATTTATAAAAAGTAAAACGAAACGATTATTGTTGTTTGCAAGTGTGTGGATTTCATTAGGAATCATGACATAAGTCTTCATAAAGTTAAAAGGTAGAACATTATTGAAGTGTTTTTATATGACGTATTTTTTTTTTAATTGAACGTGCATTTAACCTCTTAGCTATCCATGCTATTTATAACTTGATACTTTAAAAGTAAATGTTAATAGCTAAAACTCAGAGCTATCGTTGTATAATAGTCTCGAATAATTTTAGAGAACTCTAGAAATAAAGTGTAAACTTGGCAGTTACAATGAAATTTTTGAAAAATAAGGAATTTCAATTTTATAAGAAAATATTTAAGGAGATTATATCCTTAAATAAAAAAAAATGATTTGGGGATTTTTATTTCATGTTAATTAATTTTTTTTTTTTTTTTTGGCTTTTCGTTTATGTATTACTTTAGTTTCTACTCAAATTTAAAGTATGCTATATATTGTTTAAAAAAAGCAAACTATCCATTATTAACTATATAAGTAACTATCAATTATTAACTATATAAGTAAATATCAATTATTAACTATAAAAAAAAGCAAAATATCAATTATTAAATTAACTTTGGTTTTCTCTAAACGTTATACTTCAAATTTCAATGTACCTTTTTAAACTAACTAGTAGAGATATACTAGTCATTTTCTTATGAAATTGTAGTGCATTACCTACAGATTAAACTGAGGTTAAAAAATTTCCTGTAATTATAAATATTCTTTTAAATACAAAATCTTTGCAAAAATAGAAGTTTTTCTCAAAATATATGTATATATATATATATATATATATATATATACTAATTATAAATAAATATTGTAAGAATGATTAAAATTTAAGAAAGAAAATCTGGTGATTTTTTTTAGCAAACTTTAACCTCAGTTTATTGTATGAAATCTATTTAACTTATATAAAAATTTCAAACTCATTTGTTATGAACTTTCCAAGAAGAATATACATAAAAAAATAAGTAATTTAACATTACGGGTATACGGATATAGTTAAACATTATTTTAAGGGGACTCAGTTCCCTTAAAATAATGTTTAACTAATACCCTTCATCATTTGATTCAACTGTTACCTTGGTAATACTTTTAACAAATCTATCTCTAAGTTAAGTGTTATGTTTAATTTTCTCTAAACAAAAAACTAGAAATAAATAATTTTTTCAGCGAACTCACAACTTTGGTAGGGGAAAAAATTTAACATGAAAAATTACAAATTATTATAAACTAACACTGTTAATATTCTATAACTACAAATATTTTTAGGTAATTAGACGTGGATACAATTGCTTTTGACATTATATCGTAAGAGTTAGTATTTACTACCAAAAGATGATTAATGATTTCTTTAAAAAAAAAACTCAAAAATTCTAGGCACTATTAGGTATATACAGGAACTGTTTACACAGTGAATGCATTTAAAGATGCATTTTGGTATTGATTGTTTAGCGTGCCGTGAGAGAACACATGCCCAAACTTTCCCTTTCTTCGAAAAGTAATGTTTTCTGCTTATGTTATTGATTTATCGATTCACAGAAGACAACAAACGAAGGGGAAGATTTTTTACAGAAACTCCCTTCCATTTGAAACTCGGGTACGGTTCGAAACGGGTTGAATTGGAGCATTTGCAGGAAATTAATGAATATAAAGAGTTTTGCTGCTGATTTTAGTAAATTACATATCAAGGATATTTCCATCTTTAAACTTCGTTAGTATCCCCAAAAAAATAACTATCTTAAGGTAACCAAAGTCTTTTATAAAAAGAGACTAAAAGATAGAAAAAGGAATTCATTAAGTGCTACTAATTTACATTAATCTGATTTTGAAGTTGATGAAGAATATGTGAAATGAACAAAGTCAAACTATAATTTAAGCGGACTCGGTAACTTTAAAATAACAAAAAATATCGATTTTGGGATTTTTATTTCATGTATTTCTATGATTTTTTTCTTTCTTTTTCTTTTGACTTTCCATTGATATATTACTGTTGTTTCTACTCAAATTAGAGGTATGTAATATTTTGTTTTTCGAACGCAAACTATCATTGTTAACTACATAAAACTTTAACTTTGAGTTTCTCTAAACATGATATTTTAAACTTCAATGTACTTTTTATAATCAAACAATTGAGATAAACCATTACTTTTTCATGAAATTGTAGAACATTATCTACAGATTAAACAGAGGTTAAAGTATGACAAAATACCATCAGAATTTTTCTTGTTAGATTTTAATCATTTTTCCAATTTTTTTACGAAAAATCTCATTTTTTAACAAAAATGTGGCATTTAAAAAAATAATAAATAAAGTAAAATAATAAATAATTTTAATCGCAGTTTAATCTGTAGGTTATGTACTACAATTTAATAATAATAATAATAATAATAAAATTTAAAAAAAAAAAAAAAAACTAATGGCATATCGGTACTAGTTAATTAGAAAAGGTGCATTGATAAAAGGTACACGAAATAAAAATCTCAAAATCAATTTCTTTTATTTTAAACTTACTAAGTCCTCTTAAAAGGTTTTAACCAACTTCTCAGGTTTGTTACAATTTGAAATATTAATTTTATAACAATTAATAAAATAGAGAGGATGAAGAAAATAATTATGCAGTTCAAAAGATTATCCGATTAAATAGGACATGTATTTCCCTTCTACTTTGAACAAAGATAATAACAAACCATAGAAATAAAAAAAAGCCACTATGAATGTAATTTATACCAATAATATTTATTATCCGCAATTTATGAAACTAATTTTGGGTTAGAATGCGTCATACGGCCCCCCTCCCATTTTTTTTGGCGATTTGTTCCAAGTATGGTAACCCGGCGCCTATAGGTTTCCATTACAACTTGGCATCCATTTTGGCAAACTTGTAATTCAAAATCAGAAGTAGCGTCATTTCAACTTGACCGCATTTTGAAAAGTCACCTGGGGGGGGGGGGGGCGTAGAGCGTATTTTAACCTAATTTTGACATTGGAATCAAATCTTTCTGACTGCTATAGTATAAATGGAAAAAAATTAAAATTCTACAATGTTAGAAAGAACATTATTGAATTCCTTTTTTAAAAAATAAAAGTTTTTGGTTGATCAGTCTGTAAAAGAAAGACAAAAAAAGTAATTAAAGATAATACTTCTGTCAAAATAGAAATATTGCAGAAAACTCGATATAAAAGTGTTGTGTTTTTATCTGAAATATGCAACATAGTTGAATGAATTCGATAGGTACGATACTTAAATATCTTAAGTCAAATACTTTATTTTACGAATAGGATAATCTTTGTATTGATTTTGGAGTACAGTGTTATGCTGATTCAATTTTCAAACTTTCATAAATTTGAAAGCTTATCACATATCATACGATTGAGGCATCAAACATGATGAATGGTATAAACTCGGCAAACGAATTAAGTTTTTTGAAACAAAAATAAGATTTCTTCAATACACACATTTTTGCACCTTGAAATATTCAAGTGTTTGCACTTAAAACATTTAGCCGTTAGCTAACAGTTATTGTATTCTACAAAAATCTTTACATTTTTATTCAGTAAGCGTTTCATTATTAGTGATAAAATAATCAAAGAAAGAAAAAAGTCATTGATACTCGATATCAACCTTATATCGTTTAATATGCAAATAAATAAGTTGAAAGTACGTTTAATCAAATAAGTAAAGACTAGTAAGAAAACTGTATTTGTGTTTATTGACGCAGACTTTTATTTAATTTCTTAATTATCTTTGTTTAAAACAAAATCACAAAATACATTTCTGTACTATATTATATATGCTTCTTTTTATGAGAATCACCAATAAATAAGTCATGTGTAAAAAAATCATTTTTTTTTTCCCTCTGTAGCAGGAGTTTGATATTTTTTTAATTCATGAAATTTATATCAAAATTAAAGCAAAAATTTCTCCTCCTAAAAATAATAGAGCAATTAAAAAAAAAAAAAAAACTGATTCTTATAAAATGTTATATAAGTTAAAGCTTTAAAATGAGTAACTAACAGTTTCGTCTCCTAAAAATAATGAAACAATTAAGGAAACTGATTCTTATTAAATGTAGTATAAGCAAAAACTTTGAAATGAGTAGTATCATTTTCAAAATAAATAATTTTGTGCAGCGGCAAGAGCTCAAATATAAACCAACTCAAAAGATTGTGCACGTTTCACTTGTACATTCTCATACATAAACGATTGTACGCAAAGAGTAACTATCTTCAGCAACCGATCCCATCAATCTCTGGTGACTGACACAAAGTAACATATTCCGGGAGTATTAATTGAGCCAAACGAATGCGCAGATCCACCCGCGTGACCAGAACCTTGCACCAATTTAATCTGATAGTGACGTAATTTATTCGATCCAGGCTTTTGATATCTACCTGAAGCCGGAGCGAAGTGCGATCAGTCGTACCTGAGACAGGTACCCAAGTGGACGACGCTCCACCTTGCGCTGCCGGAACAGAACGCAGCTCCGATTGGCCAAGGAGGCAGGGTCACGTGACATCATTCCCCCCGTTTCTGCCTCAAACTATAAATCCATCATTAATAAAATAATAACAAAAGAAAAACTCCCCGAAGAGGTCGACATTGAGTCAGTTCTTCTCCGATCTACCTGCAAAGCTTGACGTCTTTAACTCTTCCTGTACTAGGAATGCCGGGTGGTGAGCACCAGGAACCACCATCAACGTACCTGGCCGTATCGCCAGGTAGGAGTAGCAACTGATATGCCAGGTAATTCGAGAAATTTATGGGCAATCATACCTGTCCACTTGGCTGCCGAAATGGGGTGCTTAGACACACGCGCTTCAGATGGGCTTCAGACCAGTTGGCATTTGTCGAGAGCCAAACCAAAACAAAATTGCTGGTATGCGGGTTTTACGGATGATGCACATGTCGTCAAGATCAGGTCGGATATTTCTTTTTTTCTTCTCACAGTTTTTTATTTCTTGATTGGTTTTTAATGATCGTTGTTCATTCATTTTTCTTGATAAGATGAGGGAATGTGATGAGATCGGCTAATTCGGTACTCTTTGTTAATAAATTTGCTGTGTATCTTATCAGAATCAGCACAAAATGCTTGGTGATAAATTTAATACTGTAATGTGGTTGCTAGTATAATTTGAAATATGCATTATATTTACTAAAAGTATGTTTTAATTTATGTCTGATACCTGCTATCGTTACTCTATTGATCAAAAATTTTCTAAAATTTTCTGATGTTTTCTTCGAATTTGTCCATTACACCCCATTTCGGAATTTATAGTTATTAATTAGTGAACTATCGATGCTATTTGTTTGTTTACTTAAATAATGATATATCTTGTGGTCTAATATTTAATTTATTATATCTTCTTTCATATATATCAAATAATTATGTCTTAAAACATAATTTATGCTTAATTTTAACATATGATGAGGAATGTAAGTTCATAAATTTCCAATTTATATTGATGTCTATACCAAATTATCACGTTTTGAGTTATAAAAATTAGAATATTTCTTGATAGAATCTCGTAAAATTAAAATATAGATATATACATATTTTGGATGCGGTAACATTTTTGTGCATGACAGAACAGCAATTGAGTAACTCTTCTAAGAAAACAAAAAACAATTATAAAAAAAACTAAAACATGAAACTCTTAATAAAAAGAGTGAACTCAAATTTTTATTTAAATAATATAACATAAAATAATTAGAGTGTTATCAAATAAAGCATGAGAAGGTTATAAAATTCGAAGTATGAGAATATTAGCAAATATTGGTTGAATACTTTATAAGCTTTACAAAAAACATGTTAGTTATTATCTGTTCCGGCGAAAATTATAAGTTGTGATTAATAATAACATTCACTCAACATCCGAACTAAACTTTATCTCAAACTATATATTGGAAGAATGATTTTGTTTACAAGTACATAAACTTTCCTTAATTTAATAATAATATTAGGATTATCTGCAAGTCATAAACGAGAAGTTTAACTTTTCTGTGAATCGTAGAACAAAGGTGAATATGTGATATCTTCTTGATGCTCATCGTATTATTTTATAGTGATAGCAATGTTTACAACCCACTTCCATTAAAATAAGCGAAAATATAGATTATATCCACAGATTCTACTTTTCATTATTATTTAAGAAGCATTCGTAAATGAACATAATAAATATAAATATTAAGAGTCAAGCTTTAATGTAAATAATATTTATTTGGAAATTTTATAATTTAATGAAATGGATGTCCATGTGCTATTCAGTTTTATAATACTGGAACCTAACAATAATTATTTGTTTATAAACTGCTAATTATCGAATGTTATTAATTTTTGAACTGATGATGAATGGATTTTTAATGTATACATGTTACGATAACACTTGAAATGTTAAAATAGGTTTTCTAAACACGAAGTGTGCCATAGATGAATTCGTAAGTGTATAAAAATATAATATTCATAGCCAAAGCTTTAATGTATTTGCGAATTCTATGATAAATTTGAAAAAATAAAATTCTATGCATATCCATTTTTTTAAAAAAATAATCTGTAGTTTTATATCCAAGCGTATTTTGATGCGACTAATATAAATATATATATATATATATTTTGAATGATAAAGTAACATTTATTCATCAAATATTAATTCCTCACCAATTATTAATAATAATAACATTCTATAGGTAGTAGTTTATAAAAAACGTAATTATTGTTAGGAAAGTTATATCCTATATTATAAAACTTAATAAACTGTAGACGTAGTCAAATGTATGAGACTTTATATGTGCAATCTTTTTATGGTTTATTTATTTGAAATATTTAACTTAACGAAAATTTAAAATTAGTCTAAAAATTTCTACTACTAAACATTTAGTTTAAAAATTCAATATTTTTATTCCCATATTTCAACTCAATTTGTATGTAGTGATATGTAAGAAAAAATACAACTTTAAATTCTCGAATTTCCAACTGAATGAAAACACCTACAATTTGCTTTATGAAGACACATTATGAACCCTTTTTCTCGCCATTTAAATACCCTATTCAGACATCAAAATAGTGGATCTCAATTAACAATCACAAAACAAATATTACTTAAAAATAGCATTTGAAGTCATAAAGTTGACTTTTAGCGCAGTTTTCCGAAATCGAATGGAATAATATTTGTATTTAAAAAAAAAAAGAGATGTTTTTATTGTGTTTATATTTTATTCTGACAAATTATTTTTCAAATTTTCAAAAGCACTTCACATGCATTCAAATGTATCTGTTATTTCTTACATTGATAAGGTGTGGAATTTAGGCAGTGCAAAGTAGGGTCCCTCCCCCCCCCCCCCCAACAAGTGCACTTGAAAAGCATAAAGAAATGAAAGCGGACACACTTTCCCCACATTAGAAAGTCTGTCGCGCAACACTTGCAAAAGGGAAGTCACACAAGCATTGTGAAGACCCCACAGCATTGTATTCATTCAATTGAATAAAAAGCACGTGTTCCGAAAGAACCACGTGATCATAATAGACTCCACTTTAAGCATCATCGTGTCATCAGTTCACTGTGTCACACACTTTCACCGGTTTTGGGGAGATTTAGATGCGGTTTCTGTAGATCAGCATGGATAGTTCATTTAAAAGAGCTCTAATCGTGCCATTCAATTGCACTGTGCTAAAAGATGAGTAGTTAATAAATTGATTTAATTATACGATTGTTTATTATATTACATTTGTTTATTGAGTTTATTCAAGATTGGAAATAAACAAGGTTTAGAAACGTGTTTTTCTTTGGTGTACTTGTGGTACCGTGATTGGAAATCAGTATAGAAATTAATAGGTTTTTATATTAAAAAAAATCTGTGTTGTATATTAATATTATACTTCACAATCATATCAATGTATCTCAATTTACATACTTTTATTAACTTCCAATATGATAACCAATGTATTTTCAATCAATGCTTAGCAATATATAAATATTTGATGCGATCACCTTTTAGTGACTTGGTATATATTTTTTTAATTACTCTACTTTATTCAGTTGAATTATTTTATACATGGGAAAAAAGAAATGTAATAAATTTCGCAACTTTTTTCGAAATGTGGATGCCGTGTAGATTTATTTGCTCTATTTTTTTAAGTATGCCACTTACACAAGTTCATGAATTTCATGGTTCATTGAAGAACCCATCAATAGTTAATAAAGTGTAGTTTCTAAAAGGCATATATTTTCTTTCTGATTTATTTTACAAATACATTTATTCTTATAGTATTGAGATAACTTTGTGTATTGAAGTTGGAATTCGTACAATTGAAAAATTGTTTTCGACTATGGATTTTCAACTGAGCAAACACGCAATTTCAAATTATTATATTTCAAAAGAAAATCAATTTCAAGATTAGCATTTTATATTGCTCATCATAATGTGAAGATCGAAAGAGTTATTAGTTAAAATTACTTTGCTAGAATTAGTAATTGGTACATTACTAATACATAAAAATAAGCTATTAAAGACAAGCGTAATAATATATAATTCGTGTTTTTTTTTCTTTTCTAAATCTAAAGAAATTCATAAATGATTTTCAAAATGAAATATAAAACAGTTATACTAATTAATTTGTATGAAATAAAATAGTATGGAATATAGAAAATTTATTGATTATTTACTCCTCTATCCTAGTTGTATAATTGAAGTTAACCCCCATATGAATGACATAATAATTTCAGATAGTTCAAAGCTGACATTAAGTAGAAACACTACAAAGATAGTTTTAGATTTGGCACAAGTTCACACATCTGATAATCTTAATGCTTATCTAGATCAAATTATTTGTATTATCTGTTTCGGATGTATAAATGAGGATGTGAGCTAGTTGTGTATTTGAAAAGCTTTCTATTAGCTAACAAATGTAATTGAGTCTTTAGGCTAAGCAAAAGGATAGTTTGATATCAAAAAAATATCCCATAATTCTGCGTTTAGAATGAAAGTTTGAAAAAAGTGATACAATTTATTTGATGTATATGAAGTTTTTAATACGTACTGATTTGTGCAATTATGAACTCGTCAAATAAAAAAAAAAACTTAATATAAAATGTACAAATTTCAATTAAACCAATTTAAAAGTAAAATGTTTTGATTCATGTTCTTTAAAAAGTTTAATAAAACATTAATAATAGAATTAATATTTATCAATAGTTTAAATGTTTTCTTTTTATCTTTACTTTCATTCAATTGTGAACTGTGTTAGTTCAACCAAAAAATAAATGCTAAGTACGTATTACAGCATACAAGCACCCCATACATTTCCACAGTGCATTTACAAGAAAATCAACATATTTTCAGAAACAACTTTTTATGAGTGTCCTTGTAAAACGTTAGGAAAAACGAAAATTCCCGAATTTAACTAAACAAAATGAGTTCCAAGTTCTATTTTTTTCCCTTTTGAGTACAGAAAATTCGATTCAATGTGTTAGTTTAACCAAAAAATATATACTAGGTACGTATTACTGTATACAAGCACAACTAATCCACCATACATTTATTTAAAAAAAATCAACGTATTTTCAGAAACACCTTTTCAGGAGAGTTATTGTAAAATGTTACGTTCACCGAATTTAACTAAACAAATTGAGTTCCAAGTTTTATTTTCCTTCCATTTTAAATACAGAAAATTCTATTCAATGTGTTGGTTTACAAAAAAAATATGCTAGGTACGTATTACGGTATACAAGCACAACTAATCCACCATACCTTTCTACAGTACATTAATACAAAAAATCAACATATTTTCAGAAACACCTTTTTAGGAGAGTCATTGTAAAACGTTACTTTCTCCGAATTTAACTAAACAAAATGAGTTCCTAGTTTTATCCCTTTTGAATACAAAAAAGAACACATCCCATCAGTTAAGGAGTGATGTCAATGGGGGAGTGCATCGACAAAGATGCCGACAGGCTGACGGGCTCTCAGCGGGATACGAGAGCCGTACTTTACGGGAGGGCTCCGTTTTGTCAATGCCGTAGGCGGAAGATGCTTTTCCCGCAGACTGGAGACGCTTCGTGGATTTCTACAGTGGACGACTGTATTGTTGCGATGACATTTTCATTGACAACATTGTTAGGTTAGCTTACGTGGTGTCTGTTCAGGATGATGGATGACCGCTTTTCTTTGCCTAGGATTTGTTTTTCTGCAGTTGTTGCAGTACCTCTTTGAAACGCTGTTTTGTGAGTTGTGTGCATTTATCACGTGGAATTCAAGAGCACTTGTGCGAATTGAAGCATTAAAATGATGAAAATGTTTCTGAAATCAATCGTCCCATATTTCTGTGTTTTTCATTCATAATGCAAACTTAAGTTCGATTGGATTATCAGTAACGATACAAGGTATTTTAAAATTCAATCCAGGTCTATTTTTGCACAATTCTGTCGGGCGCATTTAAACTGATAAACACAATTGACTTTGTCACGCGAGCAAGTTTTATGCCAAATATATGATTTTTTTACAGAAACTTGATTAACTTTTATGAACTTTAACAGTAGCTAAAAATCTGTAGTGTAGTTAAGCTCTTTTGCTAAAACCTTTTGACACAAAGTATGCAAAATCACTATTTTTGTTATCTCATGTTTAGTCATTGATCTTAAAAAACAAGTGAGCTGAAGGCTAAAAGTATTTTTCCAGTTGATATTTGATATGAAATAGCATTATATTTAAAAGTTAATAATATGATTTTATAATAAAAAATAAAAAGTGCTTTGACAAATTAAACATTACGAGTGTTGGAAATAGTAATCGTTTTAGCATTTTGCTGAAATGAAAAATGTGATTTTAGTTTTTCTGCTAAAGAAATTTTGCATCTCAGTTTAAACAATGATACACACATGTGTCATATACAAGTTTTAAGGTCTTGATAGTATTTGTAGAAATAACATAAAATTTAACCAAAAATACTTTATATTTGATTGGAAGAATGCTTGCAAAATAATACAATCCGAAGTAGTTCACATCTAGGCTGAAAATAATATTTTAAATTAGAGCTTGAATATTCGATAACTACAAATACAAAGAAACAGGTTTGTTATCATATATCATTAACCTTACAGGGGATTTATGTCATTAAATAATAATAGAATCCCAATAGAGACATATAGAAACGACATTTTAGTGACTGTTGCTGACAACTTGTTTAATATAAATTTATGATATCCAATTCAATTCATAGGGATACACATTATTCATTTAATCGCCATGTGAAATTAGAAATATACAATTTTTATGCAAAACCTAAATATAAAATATTTAATAATTGCATAATTACTTACGACTGAAATTTCAAATTCTGTTCATGTTTTTATTTCAAAATCTATTCTCAAAATGTTCTGTGCTGATATATTTTTTGTTACAGGTATAATGTTTTGTCTTTTGAGTGCTGAAATTCAATTTATCTTGCATGAAGTATTTGTTTAATCAGACTTAGAATCGCTAAATGCTATTGGTAAATTTTGTTAGAAATAAATATTTTTTTTTCCTTCTTTTTTTTCCATCTTATTCAGCAAGTTATTTTAGAAAAGTCTTTGCGTAATATATCTACACTACTTACTTAAATTCTATAAGAAATGTTTTAAAAAAAGATAAATTTAGTTCTCAAAAGCAAATAAATAAAACCTTCTTATAATAAATATGTGCACTTAATTTTGTTTCAATTTCTGTTCAATTCCAAGATGTTATTCGAACTCACAAAAATTCTATTGAAATAAAAAAATTAGGAAAATTACGTAATGTGAATGTGTTTCAAACATCTGAAAACCATGCCTTCCAAAAAGTGACCAAAACCATGGAACGAAAGTAGAACATGCACCTAGCATATAAGGGGAATCTGTTTCGATTCCTCACGTACATGCTCTGCAATCTTTGTAAGCATGTCGGATTGTGACAGTCACTGTCTCTGAATGTCCACTTCTACGTATGTTTGTATTAAAGTATATCAAGTACAGAGTAAGGTATACCAAACATGTACAATTTGAGGATATTGAATGGCTGAAATTTTCTTATGATAGGTATATAAGACATTTAATTAAGAAAACGCCATCAATTTGGAGTTTTTAATAAACAAAAATGCAACCTAGTTAGAGAGTTTTGCGAAAAATTTGGCGACGAAATTTCTCACTTTTTATCCAAGTTCTAATCCAGTATCTCTCTTTGGAGTCAAGATGGGAATTATCTATGAAGCATTTTCCAGTCATACTTTAAAGCACTTTAGGTTAGTTTTTGTATAATTATACTAATCTCATCATAATCTTCAATTCAATATATGCAGAATTAATATAGTTTAGCCTTAATAAATTGCAATGTTTCTATCAATTGCCATTGCCGGTGTTTCCAGTCGTATCATCTGATTTAGTTTTGAAAAGCAACTTGTCTCAACCTTGCTTTCATTTCTCAAATCACCTGTATCTGTAGCATTTATTGATTCCTGTTGAGGTTGTCCCTAGATATATAAATGGAGAGCCTTTGTATAAGCTTTTTCTACATAAGTATAGTGTAAACTCTAAAACATAAGTAGAAATGATATTGATTATGCCAAATAGTCACGAGTCGATTTTCAGGCTGTTTGTTGTATCATCCTTTCTTCCCCTCAAAATCTCATATTCCTTAATTTTGATTTGTTATTTCCTTCTATAAACCTATATTTAAATCATTTTGAATAAATATATCTCGTCATATATATTTTTAGTGTGCCGAACTCTAAATTTGGATTAAAAAAATTCCACATAACTAAAAAGGAAAAGTACTTTGTAAATTTCTGTAAAATGTACCAGACTGATCCAATTATCAGTCATTGAATAAAGTGTACTGGACTTTATTTCACTAATGCAACCCTTAATACAGACATAATAGGTAAACATTTATTAAAGGCAGATATTTAATTACATAACCCTGACAATTTGGAGTTTTTGTATACAAAAAGTTCACCTAGTGAGAGAGTTTGAGAAAAATTTGGTGTGAAAACTGCTCACCGTATATCCAAGTTCTAAGACGATAACTATTTTAGGTTTTTATAATTACTGGCATCTGTATTAACAACTCGTCTTTTTAATGCGTACGGTTGTAGATAATTTAAACATGTTTGTAGCCCTATCTTTATACAGGAACTCCCCACCATAGACCTACTGCAATGTAGTATTACATATATTGCATTATGTTCATCATTTAAGACTATCCTTTCGTTTAATTATCATTGACTAATGATATTCCAACTACATTTTTATATAACATGGTTTTGAAAATAAAATACCACGCACTAGACTAATATTTTTAAAAAAATAATTAAAAAAATCAATGTTTGAAGAATAATGTAAACATTGTTTGTCAAATGAACGACAAGTTTTAATGGCCATTCGTGTTAAACTAATATCTTTTTTAAAAAAAAATTCTTTAAATTGATTGAAACAAATTTACAGTTAGGAAGTTTTATATAGCTAACAAAGCTAACAAATAGCATTAAAATATGAAAATATATTACGTAGAATGCATAAAAAATATAAATCTTGCTGTTTTAGTACACTCTACTTTGTAAAACCTTTTACAATTTATTTACCACTTCATCGCCACTTCATTCTTGAATGGTGATCGACAGGATAATTTAAAGAGAAAAAAAAACTAGCCACCCAATTACTTTATAATTACACGAATTTTGACAAAACAAAATTTTTTATAATGATATAAAATATTTTAAAGAGTGTTTTTTAAATAAATATTTTCTTCATTGAACATTGCATTCAGTAACTACTTTTAGTAGAAAAATTATTGCACGTAAATGTATGAAAGGAATAGTGATTTCTTTTTTAATAATTTTAGCGAACCCACACACCTAATATAATATTTCCCAATCACATTGTGTACTAAAATCCTGCTTAACGACCTAGACAATTTTGTATCATATCTAGCAAGTGATAATAAAACGTAGAGTTTTTAGTTTTTGGATATTAAATTCATTTTAACTCTTTTCCCTATCTCAGTAAAGTCACCTGTTCGACACAAAAAACTTTTTTTATTTAAATTAAAATTTTAATTTAAAAAAACTAATTGTGATAACAATATTATCAAAATTAAATGGTTTACTAATTTTAAGTCAGAATTTTTTTTCATTAGATTTGAAGCAATATTTCGGATGACTAAGTGTTAAGAAAACATTACATAATCTTATGATGAGACTAACTTAAAAGAAAGACAATTACTTTTTATGATTGACTTCTGCAAAATGATAGATTTGGATGTCTTTGTTTATTATAACTATCAAGTCTATGAATAGATAACAACTGAATTGCAAAGAAGCTAAATTTATAGTTACATTTTAAAATTTTCTTAATACATTAATTTGTCTCATAAACTGTATGAAACATATTTTTTTTAATTAATAATACTCAAATATTTACTTATTTATTATAGGTTTAATGCTTGATATTGAAATGGCTTTTAATTTGTATCCAATATAATTCATTTGAGACATTTGAGGAAAATTGTTGTATTGAAAAGTTTTTACTCATGAAGTAGAATAAAAAGTATCCTAAAAGATACCACCTCTTAAAGGAGACGGCCACTAGGCTCTTAAAAGAACCTAATGTTAGTAGTGTGTTCTGGGTATACCTTCGTTGGTATAACTATTTAATGTTTGCAATATATAACAGAAGATGCTTCTGTAGCTACTTGTGATAAAAAGCAATAATGTTATTAACTTAGTCAAACCAGCACTTTCAGCGAAAGAGGTTAGTAGATTCAACCAGAAAAATAATAATTAGCGGATCATCACTGGAACAATTTTCTTCTTTAAACCCTCAAACGGAAAAACACGGCATTGATAAGGCCTAAATGATTCGGCAATGAGTGGATAGAACATGATGCGTATCTTTATCCGTCTTGCAAGATTACTATCTTGAGATCAATTGGGAGAATGCTATCGGAGGCATTCATCTGATGTTTTACCTACCTAGTATCTTTCATCACATGGGCATGCTACAATGGATTTGGATCAGAGACGTTCCTTAATGACTAGTATCAAGATCGAGGCAAAATAAAGTATCTGAAGGTGGCATTTGGAAATGTAGCCAGTTTTTCCTCTGAAAGTGATTAAGCGTTTTCCAAAAGACCAAAGGAGGTTTCATTCTGATAGTAAAATAGCAAGTAAATGGTTTATCATTAAATTGAGAGACTAATTTTAAGTTAATTTTTTCCCTTTTTATAAATATGCGTTCCTTAAAAGGGGAGAAGGGGGGACCCGAAAGCTTAAAACTTATGTGTAAATTGACAGTTTTTTAATTAATCAAAGACTACAAAACCTTACTTTCAAATCAATATAAAACAAAACACAGTGTGGTTATTAGAAGAAGTATTTTTTTTAATTGTTTGCAATAAGTATTTTTTGTAGGATAATTGATTCTGCAAATTTTAGTTGTTATTTGTTTACAAAATGCCCAGATATTACACAAATATACTTTTATCTTAAAACCTATCCAATACTCCAAAATAAATCTTTTTTAAGCTCATGCATAACATACTTCAACTTGAACTTACGTATACATTTAAAGAAATATACAATAAAATAATTTTTAAGAATTCTAAAACTTCTAAAAATGTCTACAATTTACTTACAAATTTTCATAATAAGTCAAGATTTGGTTGTCAATCAAGTCTTGTTGTTAAATACGTAAATGTAATTAAATATTACTTGTGGAAAATTTTGAATAACAATAATAAGTATTAAGTAGTGAGGACTGTAAATAAGAAAAATATATATAATCGAAAAAAAGCAAAATATTTAAGTGCCTTCGGTACTTCAAAGAAGTGCACATTTCACTTTCAAAAGCAACTATTAATTCCTTTTTAACCAATAAGAAGTGTACTCATTCTTGAAATTTTTAACCACAAAACCGTTGGCTCGAATCAACTTCCTAGACAAGCTATGGAAGATGATGCCTTAAATTGCGTGTGTTTGGATTTTTCATATTTCATACTTAAATCCTATATTATAGAGTATATCAACATGAAATGTAATCGTCTAAAAACAAATTTTTCTTCAAAATATTAAGTAAGATAAATTCTTGTATGAATATAAATCATCTCATTACTTTTTTTATTACAATTGGAATTAATTTAAAACTATAATGGGAACTTTCTAATTTGTTGATTGAAATTTCTGAAAAAATTAGAAACTAAGTATCCAGACAATGTAGGAACTTAAGCTGAAGGTAAGGTAAATTATATTATCTATTTTTTAATGTGCAATACTATAATAATTTTAACTTAAAGAATATAACGCACTTTAATTTCGTTCCTTTTTAATGATTATAAAGATTTGATTTGTTATGCATTGATAAATTAAAGAAATGAAGTATAATTTATTGTGCTGTTATTTATTTCCATATCTAAATCCTAGGTAATTGTCACACAAGCTAACAAACGTTCTTACATTAGTCTGCCATTGTGATCTTGAAATAATATAAAGAACGACAACAATTATTGAAATAATACAAAATCATGAAATAACAATTAATTTGTAAATTCCGAGTTATTGCTTTAAACACGATGAAATTTAAACATATTGAAGAATTATCAATAAAATAAGTTTCTTTCAATCCACATTTAAGGAAATATTTATATTAGTTGCTCTAATAAAAATAAAACATTGTGATTTAAGTTCTCTTATATTTGGTTACCTCACTTCATACATTGAAATTCAATAACTATATCACTATCACAATGCTAGAACAAAAATTATATCAATCGACATTGATAAAAATTGGGAGGTAATGACTTATAAACGAATGCTATTTGCAACTATAACCCTTAGACGCTATGTATGACAAAAATTCAATTAGATCTGCTTTCATTTGTATCGCTATTGTTACTCTTCAAACAAAAATTATATTCACATTTTTCACGACTTCATTAAAATCAATATCCTGATAAATATCGCTAAATTTATCAATTTTACATTACAAAATTCTTATTTCTTAAGAGTACAAACAAACTTTGGCACTTACCGTTTCATTATTCTTTCGAATACTATAATCCAATCATATTATTTCAAACACTATAAAAAAGACGCGCAATACAATTGGCTGAAAGAAAATCATTCCGCGAAGTGTATCTAATTGTCAGGGATAAATCTGAAGTGACAATATCTAAAACTCTCAGCCCATAAATCAGCAAATTCGCAGTATATAAATCAGCGCATTCACAGTGTATAAATCAGAAAGATGGTTTGGTCTGCAGTACCTCCAGAACAAGTTGTTTACACTGATCTGACAGTGGAAGGTTTAACAAGTTTGTGCGTTGTTTACCAGATTGTACTAATCCTGGGGGTAAGATAGAAGAATAGACTCGCCGTGGGGTATGATCCAATGAACAAGCAACCGTTTGGCCTCAAGCAATACATTCCCCGAAACAAGGGGGTGAAAACGAGATGGGATCCAGACAAACCATTTACTTTTGCTGAAACCATTCCTTTTGTTCGGTATGCCTTGCGGTAGAGTTCCAGAGGAATAGTAATTGCTTCTAACTAAAAGAAGACCATTTCCCACCCCTGATTTTTTTTTTTTTGCTCGAAGCAGTACTTACATTCGGCTGTGGGAAGTTTAGCTGCTCAATTCCACTCTGGTAGTTCCTATTAAATTCGCCGTTAAAATCGATTTTTATTTCAGTGTAGAGTTGTCTTGCAATATATATTAAATTGCTCTATTAGCTTTCTCTTCTAACTGTACATAGATATCGAAAGATCAGCTAACATGCAGCCAATGAAAACGTATTTTTCATACCATCCGACTGCCTTTCCAATTAAAAACTTTTTTTGAAAAGCTGAATCAGCACCATATCTCAACCCCGTTGTTTATATTGACCCTGCCAACCCGAAATTCAGAATGGATCCTATTTAAAATTTTGTACAAATTGTCCTCTTGATATAAATAGTTTAAATAAATAAATTTAAGTCGTACTGCTTCAGTGAATCAACTAAACGAAGAGCGTTTTAGTGATATTTTTGATGAGCCACGATGAAAATTACATTGGCAAAGATTTTGATTGTTTAACAATAGTGTTTCCATTTAAATCTTTTGTATTAACTTCGATTTTGACGATGGGTGGCAAATCTGCGGACGCCTAACTAATGCCCTTGACGTCATCCAATCGATCAGAAACTTGGCCGATAGGTCCGATGTCGATGACAATGCATTCTATCAAATTTTTGGGCTGTTACTATCTCTAAAAGGTCGCTTTTATGGAATACTAATAAACCAACTTGCCGTCATCCATTCGCGCTTTAGCTAGCAATTAACCGACCATTGTTGAAACTCTTTCCTATTGCCGAAATTTGTTTAGTAAATAAATAAATAATAAAATTACTTTAATCAGAATAAATAAATGATAGTTGAATGTTAGAGCATAAATTTACGTTCATTTTTAATAAATAGATTTTGAAACGCAGTTTGTCGCACATTTTCCTGACAGAAATGTTTTTGACATCGGCGCAGTGTTAATGAATATAAAAGCGACAATGCATATAAAGGATATTTTAAAAACTCTGTTTTTACGGGTTATATTATTTCTTTCCTGAAGCCACAGAATCATTAAGAATTATTTGATTTGGACTTACATCAGACATTTAATAGGGTTTTTTAGAGTGTCATCCCTCATTAATATTAGTAAATGTACTGTTTTAATGAATGGGGCATCAAATATTTTCAAACGGATGTAATATAATAAATTTATCTTTGAAAAATAAAACAAAATTGTTGAAAAGTCACCAAGTATCCTATATGCAATTGTAGTAATTTTATTCTTAAAAATAATTTTTAAAAATAAATTCTTAAAATAATAAATCTTATGAGTCCCATAATGTCAGTGACCAAATGGTATAGTGGTTAGAGTGCTAGCTTCTAGACCGCGAGGTTTGCGGGTTCGAGTCCCGTGTTAGGCATGGGTGTTTGTAAATATATGTTGGCTTGTCTAATGACGAATGTTTCGGCGCATTATAGCCCTCGTGTTGCTGACGGCGCCAGATAATCTGAAAACAACCAACCAACCCATAATGTCAGCGATATCAGTTTGCATAGAAAGTGAGCAACAGTTCTACTCATTATAATGATTATATGTTACGAAAAGTTGAATAAAAAAACCCGACACATGCAATAAATTGTTTCGAGCATTTTTGATGGATTGCATTTTATTGGGCAAGAGCAAAGTTCGACAATATTGCGAATTGAATGCTATGAATTTAAACATGATATAAGTACATTCTGAGGATGTTTAGCTTTTTAATTGGTTTGTTTCGCTTTAAGCAAGCATTCATTTGGTCATTATAACATTTCTAAAATCATATTTAGGATTCAAATATATTTTTATCTTGGTTACTACTAGTTAGTTAAGAATCGGAAATTTTGCGGCGCAAAAGCTACATAAGGATAATATTATACTTAAACATTGTTATACCAAGACCTGGACGACTAAAACTAACCGATATGTATGTCAAGAGGGAATTCCTCCAACGGTATCCTAACATCGGACTTTCATTCACAATCACCGACTTGTCTACTTACATTGAAAACAGATTGCAAAGCGCTGCGATCTTGAGACAACTCGTATGCAAAAGCAAACATTCTGCTTCTGAGCCGTAAGTTCGGCATTTCTTTTCGCCAATTTTACTGCTTACATTTCACCGAGTTTTTTCTCTTTTATACGCAACTGATGATATTGCTTTTTTATCGGTATGTTATCAGGACATGTAATATTTAAGCACATCTATGAGGATTGTCTAATAATCCACGTGGGTTGGCGAGAGTTAACAAACAGAGAGCCCCTAGCAAGAGCAGAAAAACTCTTAACTCTTACTTCTTTTTATCATACTTCAGAGTATCATAATCCAATTAAATGGTTTCAGAATACCTTTTTAATACAAAATAAAGTTTTAAAATGTATTTGCCTTTTAATTTACTATAAATTTATAGGTTTTTTTGGGGTTCTCTCGTACTTGGCATATTCTATAGGGTCCTGCTAGTGGTGTGCAAAGAATTAAGATTTGTGCTGTATGGAAATTGTCCATCAATTCCATGTTACATATTTTTTATATTTTAGATTGATTATAATGTGACGTGTAGGAAATATTGAAATTATATGTGTTTTTAGAAAAAAAAAATAATAATAAAAGAGGTGGAATATAATGGCTTATTAAATAAATTTTGTTTATTACTTACAGTTTAAAAAAAAAATTCTAAATGGCATTGAAAGATTTTTGAAATTTTTTAATTCTTTAATTATAGGATATGATTGTATATTTATCATCATATTGTTGTTTTCTCAAAATTAATACTTATCATTGGTTTATGATGAATGAAACGATATCTGGAAACATTAATTGGTCAATTGCAGTTTTGTCCTCGTATTAACAAGAACAAACCAATTTCTAATTTTAAATGATTTGTTGAATACATTACATTCTCATCTTGGAGATATCGATGAACAGAGACCATAAATTTTTTCATATGTTTGCAAACTAGGAAATAAATAGAGTTTTGAATTCACATTAGTTTATTTATACAACATTGCGATTCAATTTTCTCGGGTAAAGAAAAATTCCCAATGAATGTCTCGGTAAAAACATGATTTCTCAAATTGTGAAAGAGAAATTGATCAATCTGAAATACTGTCAAAGCCCAACTCGATAGGTAATTTAATTTACCATATGTGATTTTCATTAATGTGTGTGTCTGTTGGCAATTTATGAGTTAGAGGGTACATTTTAGAACGGAAAAATACAGATTTATTTAATCGAAGCTTAATCTTACGAATTCTTGTTAAATTCCCCCCTCTCCATTCATTTTTGATGTCTTTCGATTAAAATCAAACCCAAATTGTTGAGTTCAATTTGTGCTGTTGAAGTGTATTCTATTTTTTAAAAAATCGATTTTCTGGGACTTCTTGCTGGCATTTAAATAAGTAATCACAAAAATGGCATAATATTAAATTTTGCTGTCCCTCTAGATTTTATCCTCTGGAGTCTAAAGGCCATTTCACACTTGTATCGCCCGACCTGCAACTCCCATAGCATAACGTAGGGTTGGTTGTTTTCAGATTATCTGGCGCCGTCAGAAACACGAGGGCTATAATGCGCCGAAACATTCGTCATTAGACAAGCCAACATACATTTACAAACACCCATGCCTAATACGGGACTCGAACCCGCAACCTCGGGGTCTAGAAGCTAGCACGCTAACCACTATACCGTTTTATCGGCAGTATAACGTAGGGAGAGGGGTCGCAGGCTCTGCGATTTTTTCTGGCAAGCTTTAAAGATCACCAACTTGGCTAGAGTGGCTGTATACTGAGACAATGAAATTTAAGCATAAGTTCGGCATCATCTTGGCGAAGTAAAATTCGCCAATTTTAATGTTTACTAAGTTTGTGTAGATCAAGAGTGCACGTGTTTTTGATTTTTCATGTATAATTCATTTTATATTGAATGTTTTTGTTTCAAATGAGGAATTTGCAAGGTTTTCATGCAATAGGCAAACAATGCAACAATATACAATGTAAGCTGTGCGATTGTGTAATTTTATAAACATTTTTCAAGTATTAATAACTCGTAAACTAAAATGGCATGTTTATGTGTGATCATTAAATATAATTGCGGTATGAAAATAAACAAAACACCTTTGTAAATTAAAAAAAAAAGTATATGTTTTGTATTATGTGGTTTGAGAATAAGCACAACAAATAATAAGTCTTTGTACAAAACTCGTTTGTGTGTATTCCAGTGAATTTTCATTTATTCATTTTATTTTTCGAGTAATTTTTCAAATCATCCAAACATTATATGAAGCTGTATCACAACATTTAAATGCTTTTCTACAAACGCTTTAAATGAGATTATAATGTCTTTTAGGTAAAAAATGTTTCAAGAATAAGTAAATAGCAATTATAATAAATGAATATCACATGACTGTAAATCATAAATATAATACGTTTGGAAGATTTAGACTATTACATGGCAAAGAGAGAGAGAAAAAAAAAATCTTGTTGAAGAGTTTAAATTTTCCAGTTATTAACCCTTAGTTAGTCGCGAGATTGACAAAATGTCCCCATAATCAATTCCTCAATAGATGCCAGCCCATGATCCAAGCCTTACAGTTTTTTTTTTCAAGTTACTTAAGAAAAATGAATTTTTACATTATCTGTTCAATAAAGTTGTGTTTTTAATTAAAATACCCACTTACTTTGATATTTGGTCACGAATTTAATGGTATGCATGAAAATTTGAATTTGGAGGGGGACATTTGTTCCCCACGCGACTAAGCGCGAGACAAAAAGTCGCGCGGCTAACCAAGGGTTAATAAGTGTGCAGAGCCCTAGTATACGAATTCCAACTGTTACAGTAGGTAATATAGGTGTAAAATGGGATTTATGCTCTGAAGAGCACTAACTCATTAATGAAACTCAATACTTATAGTTTGATTTCATTTAAATTCTGATACCAAAGTATTCGTTTTTAATACTTTATATTTATTTGCTTCGATTTTGATTATTTGTGTGTGGCGTGTAATTCTGCGGATGGTTAATTTACCCCTTTCCCGTCATTCAATCGAGTTGAAATTTCGCAGGTAGATTGGATGTCGATACAATGCATTTTATCAAATTTTGGGGGCTGTCACTGTCACTAACAGGCCGCTTTTACATACGCTTTCATTTACGGCATACTAATATACCAACTTGCCGTCATCCAATCAAGCTGAAATTTGACATATAGATTTGTTATCGATAAGAATGCTTTATATGAAAATTTGAGAGCTGTATCTAAAAGATTGCTTTTACGCATGCTACTATTGCCATTTCAGATGACTAATTAACACACTTGATTTCATCCAATCAAGCTTAAATTTGGCAGATAGATGTCGATGACAATGCAACTTTTGGGGACTATTTCTGTCCCTAAATAGTCGCTATTACACATGCTTCAATTGGCATTTTTATTACTAATAAACTTGCTTTCCGCCATCCAATCGAGTTGAAAGGTACACTCGTTATCGATGATAATGCTTTCTATCAAGCTTTAGGATTGTCACGCAAAGGCCGCTGTTACGCACGTTTCTGTTGTCTTATGACAGACTTATCAGCTTTTACTTACGTCCTTTGATCCAGTCACCAAACTTAATTCAAACATGTTCAATTTGGCGATATTTAATAACTGAAACTTCCCCCTATTACAGTTGAGGAAACAAAATCTTTGGAGGGCTAATTAACCTACTTGTAATCATTCAATCAAGCTGAATCTTGGCAAATAGAATACATTATATCAAGAATAGAATACATTATATTACTTATGTGGATAACAATGTATTCAATCAAGTTTAGGGGGCAAAAAAAAAGTTACTTAATAGTTTTAATTTGCTTTGTGCACTCAACGATCTGGATGTGTAGCGGATGAGCAACGGCTAATCTGTCCAGGATCTACAGCTTAACGTGGATTCCGAACCACGACGAACATCCATGCCTAACCCGGGATTTGAACCCGATACCTTTGGCTTCTTCTTCAAAGTACTTCATCTAGTCGCCTCCATAGACCATAATTGCCCATTAATTTCAATTGTATAGGGGAGTTGTCCATCTTTGCTGACAACTCTGCCAAACCTCCATCGTTTATCCCCGTGCCGATAGTTCCAAACCACAACGTTGACCCCAGTGCTGAAATCACGTTCGGCGAATGGAAAGCTTTACTTTCTGAATTACTCCCCCGGCACGTGACTGCAGATCCAGTCTTATTAGTACAATCCTTGTTCGAATCTTGTTCTTCATTATCAGCATCGCTCTGCTGTGGAAAGTTGTCACATTTGGAGCCTTTCTATTTTACATTAAGAAAATGTTGAGGTTTTGTATAAGAGAGAACATATAACTTTAGACTTGGCCATTACTCAATGGTTTGAATGGCGCTTTTATGTTTTATCCCGTTGTTTTTACTCATGAATGTCTGGAATTTATTGAATGTAAACTGTCAATGATTCTCAACTTGTCAATGACTAACATTAACAGCAGAAAAGAAGGACAGTTTGACGTCAGTGGATTCAATGAGACCTCCAAGATTTTGAATGGACCCGAAAGGGATACAGCAGTTCCAATCCAGATGGCCAGAATGTCCAATCCAGAATGTTATCGGCTTGTTGTTTGGAGCGGGATTATGAATATTAATGAGGTGTATAACTATACACCTCATTAATATACGTGTTATTAATATGCTTATTGCGTGTAAGCAGATATACAATTATATATATGGGGGAGGCATAAGTGTTATGGGGTGTAATACTGATGTTATTATATTTTTATCGGAATGTATACTCTCTTGTTAGATTAGGGTTTTTATCAGATGTTGAATCAAATATATATTGATCAACTAATAAATTTATTTCGATCCATTCTTTCATTTAAAGCTAATGGGTAAAAATAAACACTAATGGGTAAAAATACATAAAAATCTAAAATTAATCTTTTTGCTAATAAAAGGTATCACAAATTGTATTTTTGGAAATGGAGTTCCCAATTAAAGATAGTATGTATGTTTTGTAATTACAAAAAAATAGGATTTTGAAACTACATTAGTTCGTACTAATAATCAAATTGATGTCATACGTTAGTCACCAGGTTGCATGGTTCATAATTCTAATCTTATATTGGACAACCAGCCAGGAAAGTGTAAAGGGATGAACTTGCATCCTCTTGAACTGGTTTTTGAAAATTAAAATAAAATTAGAAAAAAGTTAAAATTTTAGGGGGGGGGGGGGACATATGTATTTTGAAACTATGACTAAATGTTACAATGTATATATATATATATATATATATATTTTATTATTATTTTACGTATCCTGTTTGTTTCCTATTTCGTATTTCTTATAGGTACATATTGCAATTGCGAGGTGGTTTTCAGGTGCCTGTTGTCTACTATTATTGGAGATTGAGTAGAAGCATTTATTGTTTTTACTGTATAATCATTTATAGGTTGTTTTCTCCATTCCTGGACAGTATTTTGATTTTTATTTATTTCATCAGATATACTATCTTGATATCTACTTTTAGAAATCAATTGAGCATTTCCTATACTGCCCTCGAACTTTTTTTAAATTTTTATTTTTTATTTATTTATTTATTATTATTATTATTTTTATTATTTATTTATATTTCCATTTTTTATCAAACTTGAAAGTTATAAATTGTTATTTTTTTGTCTTCTGGTTCCTCTGTTCCACACACTTTCTCTTAAATACAGCGATAACTACTTAAAAAAAAATAATATAATAATAATAATAATAATAATAAAAAAAAAAAACATAGACAAAGAAAATCTTTATTTTTTTCTGTATTTTTACCATTTTCTTCTTGTAGTAGGGGGCTCCGATCCCTGCTTACTAACGCTCATTAAACACCGAGCTCGCTGCGTTTTCTGATTGCTAATAAAAATACATAATAACTGACAAACGTCCGTCAATTCAAAGCTTACAAAACCCACCAATTTAACTGACATGAACTTGCCACATCAGCTGCCTCGTTATTTTTACCATCAGAGTTCTGATTTTTTTAAATCGAATCCTAAAAATCTGGTGTATGTCATTGTATAACTTATGAAAAAAAAATCTATCGTTTTTAATACTTTTTCTGCTCTTTATAAAAATAATTTCAATCGCGCGACCTTGAAATTGATTTTTTTTTATTTAGATATTTAATAACTGGAGGGTGTTTTAGTAAGACAAACGATTAAATTTCTACAGTGATTAGATTTCCCTCTAAAGGGCAGCCAATGCAAAAAAAAGTATATTCTTTCGCTTTGACATATAACACAAAAACTAAAGTTTGCATCTCTAAATGTCTCTTATTAACAGGTTTCCCCAAAAAATTTCTAAAGAAAAGCTAAACTATTGTTCATATTAAACTGCTGTTGAAAGTTTAAAAAAAATTTTAAAAGGTGTTTAAAAAACCATTTACAGTTCTGCCGTGCTAAGCACTGAAGTCGTATCTGCAACTAAACTCAAAATGATGAATTGCGGCTTAGTTTAACAACTTTATGTAGTAGATTCTAATTTACTAACTTTTTTAATATTTTCCATGTAGGTACGACAGTTAAACTTTGTCATTACATAGAACAAATTACTATCTAGCAGTAATAACTCAGTTTGGACCAAAAATGCAGATACGACCTTTGTACTTTGCATGGAAGTTTAATTTTTATTTAGAAATAGTCTTTTGTACGTTTTTATAGCCCGTGGTCATACTTTCCCCATGACTGCACTTATGTCATTACGCCTTATTCATTTTATCTAAAAGTCATGCATTTTACCTGGACACTACTTATCAACAGCTCTTTCGTTTTAAAAACAGTATCTGCAAGAAGGTTGCTCTAAGTAGGCTATTCGAATATCGTCAATTAGTTAATAGCACTGTTTCTGAATCTACAAAGGGTTCAATAGCACCATTCTGATACATCCATTAAAAAAAAAAAAAAAAAAAAAAAAACGAACGTTGGCTGTATCTTCAGTTCTAAAAGTCATAAAATATTTCGATGTTTATCAAAGGTTTTTGCTTACGGTTTTTTATATATCTGGTGCTCCTTTTTTCCCTTTAAGGACTGTTTACCAAGTAAATTTTAATCTAATTTTGAACACTTCAATACGAGCCCCTATTTTTTTTTTTATCTTGTCTGTCGATTTAGAATAATTCGTTTAACCAAAATACCGAATGAGAGAAAATGTTTTAGCAAATCATAGGCTCCTCTTTGTTTCGATAATAAATACCAACAGGCAATATCATAGTGAGACTCAGTGATAGTCGTCTATAAATTTTATGAAATATCGTAACTCTTTAGCTCTGCAACGAGACTTTATTCAAAAGCCACTATATCAATCACTTAAAATAGGACCACACTAAGAAAAATAAATACTCAAAATAAAAATATGCGCCTACTCGATTTAATTTGAGTACAAAAACATGCAATGTCAGACTAAAAAAATAAGTACTTG
Source organism: Linyphia triangularis (assembly GCA_963978545.1). Lineage (NCBI taxonomy): Eukaryota > Metazoa > Arthropoda > Arachnida > Araneae > Linyphiidae > Linyphia > Linyphia triangularis. Next base: position 15,776,348 of record OZ021721.1, read on the forward strand.
TCTTGGATATAAAATACTTTGAGAATACGAGCTTCACATACGAATACATATGACGAAAAAGAAAGCCTAGAAAACGACTTTTGTTTGTAGGAAAATGTTAAGGAAAAGGTAAGTTTTTCTTTGGTGATGTAGTCATTAAGATGACAGCCTATTGATCAAAAGGTACGTGGTGCAAAACCAGTCAGTCAAGTTGATCCATCTAAAGTTTAATTTTTAAATGTTGTTTAATTTAAAGTTGAAATACGTGTTTACAGAGCTATGCTAAGCACACAGCTTCCTTGTAGAGTTAAACTAAGTATTTTAGAACTTAGGCTTCAAGGCCTTAGAATTAAACACAATAAGTACATTTGTATTTAATTTTTAATTATAAGTGCTAGGTTTTAACAAGGTACTTTGAAGTTTCAATGTAACTCACTTCTTTACATCGAACAAAATTAGGATGTTCTTAATCCATTGACAAGTTGATTCCAATGATTTTTAAAGTAATTTTTCACCAATTATGTTGTTATTTTTCACCAGGAGCAACACGATGGCAAAAAATCAAAGCTGTTGGTTAAGAAAGAGAGTGTACTCAAACCGTAAGGTTCTATAGTTCCAGTCAAATCATAAATTTTATAGTTATAATAATCGCCTGCTCAAATATCTTTTATTAAACTTCCAAGTTTAAATATGAACAAACTTCGCACAAAGTAAATGAAATATCAGAAACTAAAATTGCAGAAATATGATTTATTCTAGTGTTGGCTATAAAATTGATAAATAAGAACTTAGGCTTTTGTAAACAGTATTCAACAAAGTGTACTTATTCTTTTTTACATATGTTTATTAAATGTAAATTAATTAATACCTAATATCCGTGTCTATCTCTTTTTAGAAAGTATGAAAATCTGCATGTAACAGTATTTTAATTATCCCTACAACTTTTGTCAAAAACGGAAAAGTTAAACAAATAATAACACTTGTTTTGAATTTTGTATATATATTTTTAATATAATTATTGTCCATCAAAACAAAAGTGTTAAGTTAATATAGAATTATCTGAAAATGTTAGCATATGTTATGTGAATTAGATCACGCTTATTTTTTTATACGTTCCACTAATTTAATGAAGATTGCAGAATATTATCTGATGTTGATGAAACGTTTTATATAAGTTCAGTTCCCTCGTTATAGTAATTTGCTTTACTTTTTAATTAAGTCTAATGTATGTTCTTTGAAGTCTTTCTGAAATGTCCATGACTTACCCAATGACTGATGAGGCTGAATTTTAATAAAATGGCATAAAAAGATCTAAATGACGGGTATACGGCACCAAAATATCATAACACTTAGACAATTAATATTAATCTAAATTTATGGGGATAATGACTCATGGAAATTGCCCTCCTGATGGCTGTGGGGCTAACGCTCTGGCACCGCGTTCGAATCCTGGGTTAGGCATGAATGTTCGTTGTGGTTCGGAATCCACTTTAAGCTGTGAGTCCCGGTCTGTTTACCCGTTATTGAGCAAAAACAATCGGTCGTTGAGCGTACAAACCAACCAATGACTTATGGAAAGATCTACTAAAGGAACTTTTTGCATTTGAGTATTTAATGGGTGGGTTTTTCGAGTTGATAACTCCGAACAATTGATCACAGAATTCTATTAAGTCTATTAATATTTCCTGACACGAGTATCGAAGCCAGGTATTTAAGAGTTTGGCTTCGATCGCGATAGGACTAACTAAAGAATGAATTCAATACAGACTTCTCAAAATTTACTTCTTAGAAAATGTATAACACATTTCAACTTACAGGTGTTCGCAATTAAAATTCAATTTTCAAAAAGGTATAAAAATATTCTAAATATAAAGTTGGATTCTAAATCTAAATATGGCATAATATTATGGGATTGCCATTGAACTTTTAAAAGTTTGGTTTCATTTTAATATATAGATGACCCCCTTAGGACAGAAAAAAAAAAAAAAGAAAAAAAAAAAAAAAAAAAAAAAAAATTACAAATATTAAAAACTTTCCATGAATAACAGCGGTACTTTTCTTTTTTTAATTCATCAATTAGAATACAAGATTTAACCATCGTTCAGATTTTTTTCCGCACTATACTTCTGTGGATAAAAACATCCTGATTGAATTGAAAATATTAGTATGTGCTTGGCAATTATCAAATGCCTTCATCTTAAATGAGTTACCATGTGAAATAAGCTCAAACGCACGATCTGAGCATGAAATTATTTGGTTGTAAGAGACACCAGATTAAAAAAAAAAATAACTAAAAAAAATCATGATCTAAAGCGACACACTTGTGGTATCATGATATAGGTGAGTTTTTGTTCGCAATACCATATCATCTTGCGCGTCTTTATATTGTCTGCTGTCACCCGAGTACAGCAATGAAATTAGAAAACTACTTAGGGAACTTCTTTTGATGGACGATAATTCTCTCCACATAGATCAATGATGATGATGCAATCTACTGAGAGCGGATACATGGCTAATATGCAGTAACCAGTGTAATCCTTGAGTGGAAAGTGTTTCGTTTAGTTATCAGTCTACGAAACTGCAAGCTTAATAGGCAGTTATTGCCTTCACTGCATTAAACAATGTGCGTTGTGGAAGAGTCTGAGACGTTACTATCAATGTGAAACTTTTATCAATGTCATTGGAGATTTTATTCACTATTAGAGTACATTTGGTTTGGTTGCCTTCAAAGAAGGTTTTTAAATTATGTTGTGTGTTTCTAAATGCAAAATTTCCTTTGTCTCTAATTTGTCTTTTGTTGTTTGTTCCTTTCTAGACTTGAATGTGAATAAGCCATCGAGTGGTTGTCAAGCTTCACGACGGCGAATCCTACTACATCTGCGCAGTGTCCGCAAGCGGCCGAGGCTATATTTAAAAACTGGTCCCCGATTTACGTGTCGACAGAACAAGAGAATACTATGAGTTCGTATTACACCAATTCCTACATGCCGGATCTCCGCAGTCCGGGAGGGGTAGTCGAACAATATAACGGACAACCTGTCCACAACCAACCAAACGGTGACATGTGCGACCAGGGACAAAGACAGTACATCCAACCTCAGTACGCATCTTCCCCCGTTCAAGGGGCCACATATCCCCGATTTCCTCCCTACGACAGATTGGAGATTCGTCCTATAACTTCGTCGCCAAACTCACCGAGTCCACCGGGTCAGTATTACGGGAATCCCTGCAATCAAGCCCCACCAGGGCCGCCCTTGCCTCAACCAGCTCATCAACCTCCACAGCATGCGCCCATGAATCATCCCAACGCCTATGTGCCCCAGGATGGGCAGAACAACTGCCGGGGGTCGCCCCATCACGACCCGAACGGTGTTGTCCAACATCCGAACATGTCACCAGCTCAATATCCGAGTTGTAAAATGCAGCCCCAACCGGTTCCACACGGACCACCTCATCAGCAACAAAGTATGGGTCATGACCCGAATGGGGTGGTCCACCGACAAGTGAATTCGGAATGTGGTCCACCTCCCAATGCCATGCCCCCGTGCCAAAGTCCGGTTCAGTCCCCGCAACAACCACCACCACCACCACCACAGATGTACCAGAACCATGGAGGACCCCCGCCCAATCAGCAACAGGTTCAGCAACAAGTGCAGTCGGCTGGAAATATGCCTAGTCCTCTATACCCGTGGATGAGGAGTCAGTTCGGTAAGTCTTGATTTCTTTGATTTTTGGGAGAGAATTTTTTTTAAAGCTCTGAAGTAAGGACTGCACTTGGGAAACTTAGTCAACTCTCTTAATACTTTTTAAGATAGTGAAAAATATAGGATAAAAATAATAATCTTAATATATAGATCCTTCTAAAACTGTCATATAAATTTACTGAATTCCAAGGACAATCATGATTTAAGGTAAATAAGAGGTAAGGAAAATCTTATATTTCACTGTTAATTAATTAATATTTTATGCTAAAAATGCATTAAAACTAAAATTTTAAAATTAGGTTATAAATTTGTTTGTAATGATAACATAATATTATATTAAATTGGAGAAAGAACCGATTTAAGAGAATGAATTAAGAATACCTTTTTCAAGGAAAAATTTTCATGTTGATTTAAATATATTCAAGAGCATTGGTTAGTCACGCAATAAGTGATGTTAAAAGGATGAGTCTTTTTATTAGCAGCAATATTTTTCTACTAAAATGGATAAAAAATTCCGACATTTTTGGTCACAATGGTTACTTCAATAATTTGGTATTGCATCAAACCCATTATTAAATCAAACTTGCTTCAACAATTGTAATCGATAGAAAACTCCTAAATAATAAACTTCCTAACTCTCATAGAGAGTTTAATTGAATAAATGTTAATCGCTGAAACAATTAACTTTTTAAAACAGGAAAAAATGTCTAAAATCAATGTATGTGTTTCAGTTTTTTCCCTTTGATTTCTGCATTTATGAACGTGCATTAACTTTTCTTTGCAATTTTTAATTGCTCATTATTTTTTTTATTTTTTCGTTGTGTTAAGAGCTCTTTAATGTGTTATATTTATTTGTATTTGTATTTAATGTAGTGTTTGTCCTTCTGTTACGTACACTTTGTATGTGTAACAATATTTTTTTCTGGATGAATTAAAATTTCTAAAACAAACAATGACCCTCAGTTCACCTCCCTCAATAAAACAGCCCTTGTATAATTTCTTCATTTAGTAATCACTGGATTTTCCAGATAATTAAATTTTGGCAATCGTTTGTACGTATTTACATGATTATATATCCATATAGCATTTATTTTTTTCACTTTGTATCATCTTAGAAGGTATAAAAATCGTAATGGCAAATTCACAAGGTATTATCATTCAATGTTGGCATAAAATTTTTTCGTCAAATCAATATTGTCAAAAGTCTCTATTTTATTAAAATTTTCGGTGTTTTGAAAGCCAGAAAATTACTTCGTTCATTTAATTTATTTTTAAAGGAGAATATTCAATTAAGTTTCGATATGAATTACATAGACTAAAGAATGGTGCTTAGATAATTCAATAATTTTAAGCACCATAAGCGAACTCTACTTTAAAATTAGTCTTAAAATATTTTTAGTATTATTATACAGGGTATTTATAATTAAGGAACCGTTTGTCAACAGATCCTCATAATTTTTTGTATCATGAGAAAAATGTGCTGAAATGCGCAATTACATTCATGTAGTATATTTTTTAAACGATTTTTAACCAAATTGTATTATACTCAAATTCCAGAAAATCCTCAATTTAGAGATCCTACTATCTCAGTAATACGTACACAATATTCTATGGAGATTTGTTGGAGAATTTTCTAAACTAGTGCACTTTAACAACGAGCACCTTATGAATAAATGGTTATTTATTAATTGCAAAAGCCACTTTTTCACTATAATAATACTGAAATGCGAAATAACATTAATGTATCCTACTTAAACGATTTAATCAAATTTCTTACGAGGTAGCGGGTTCGAGTCCCATGTTAGGCATGGGTGTTTGTAAATGTATGTTGGCTTGTCTAATGACGAATGTTTCGGCGCATTATAGCCTTCGTGTTGCTGACGGCGCCAGATAATCTGAAAACAACCAACCAAATTTCTTACATTAAAATTTCTGAATTTGTTTAAAATAAAATTATTGAAATTAAATATTGCCGCCTGTTCTACTTTATTTCAAGATTTGCACGAGTCATTGAAGCCTTGGAAAGAAAGTAGTTGACAAAAAAAATCATGAAATTGAAAGTGCTTGAAAAAAGTGCAAACTTAAATTTTTTTTCTGAAATTCGGAAATTTTTTTAGTTTTTTAAAGAATTGAAATTAACTGGATATGCTCAGAAATATCTGCATTTTTCTTCAAAAAATATTTACAAATACAAAATAGTGAGTTATACTCTATTTTACTGGAGGAAATTGTTGATAACCCTCATTCTCTTAGAATAATTGCATAAAAATAAAATCCGATATTTTGAAAGAAGGATTTTTCCATGCAATATGAAAAAATAGATTTTTAAATCGTTATCAAAATAAATTTTACCAAAATAATTAAGGATCAATGCAGTTTGTTTGTAAAATATGAAACATTTGTTAAATAATTTTTCCAAATTAGTAATTTTCATATTTATACAAAATTATTATCGGATTTTTTTTCATAAAACAAATTACATAGCTTTTGTATATAATCATTACGATTCTTTTTACAAATATTACAATTAAATACATTTTTCGTTTCTTAATTCTCCAAATAAAATTCCCTTTAAAATTAATTTAACTTTTCTTTAATCAAATATTGGTTTAAAGATATGCATTTTCAGTATGGTAAATTAACCATACAAATTGTATTAGTTCAAGATAAAACTTTGCATTCATCATAATTTGAGTAGCTTGACCATAATTTTAAATATTTGAAAATGAGCATAAATATTATTGAATCATGCTTGAAGTTTTTTGTAGGTTAATATATTAATGCCTTGCATAAAAGAGAAAAAAAGTGAAACATATGGTTCGATATATGAAATATTAAAAAGGTTTATTAATTTATTACTTTGAAATAAAAAACTTTTTAATCCAAAAGCTTCATGTTATTTATGTTTGGCATTTTTCAATATATCCTTTTGAAAAAGAAATAAGATATTTAATTATTTTACAATTTATGCCTTTAAAACCGATGTTATATTTCAAGATTTATTGGCAATTGTCTTGTCGTCATTTAAATCACTAACCATTTATTGAAGGTTTATAAACCTAACCTTCCGAAGTTTTTATGGATACTAAATCCAGATTTTTATTTATAATATGGTTATACCATTGACCTTTTAAAGGTTGATTCTATTTTAATATTAATAAAACCAATTATTACTAAAAACTATACACATTTACGAACCTTCCTTGAATTACAATGTTACTTTCCGGGTTTTCTTTTTGTCTTTGTTTTTTTCGTCGATTGGAACAAAAGATCTAGCATACATTTCCCTCCTACTGTACAGTACATATATGAACTCTTTCTGTAATTGTACTGAAAAGAAAAATCTATTATTATTTAGTCTGTAATTGTTATGATAATCCAAGCAAAAAAATTAAGTTGTTAACATTTTCTTGGATATTTTAAAAGCTCATAAACTCATAAAAAATTATTAGATGAATTACATCGTATATAAGATTAGAACTACATGTATGATAGTAAATTTTTAGCTAGTAATTTTGCAGTGAATAATTTTTTTAACTATAAGCAATAGAAAAACGTCAGGCATATTTAACCATATATACGTATTCTCGTAGATAAAACTACTTTCGATGAAGAAAAGAATGTGTAAAATGTAGTTATAAACTTTAACTGATAAAAGAAGTATTCTGAAAAGTAGTCAAGTATAGAAAGTAGTTGTTAAATTCCAAGTAATTTTTCATTCAGCATTCAGTCCTCCATCCTTATTGATAATGAAATAATTATTGACAAGAAATCTGCTTACAAAGTGTCATTTACTTAGCTATGAGTAAAATCAAAACACAATTTTAATGCAGCAATATTTCATTTCATTATCTAAAATAAAAACCTAGTATCTCCAATTTTTGAAGAACAAAATCAGCGAAAACACTTCAATAAATCTAGTTTTATTCCTATGTCTGTAATTCATTTCACCACCGTTCGGAATTAACAAAATATAATCCTAAATTAGAACAAAACTACATAAAATTCAAAGACCACAAAAAATACCCTTAATATATATATATATATACGTAAATACCATTCAAGTCTTTATAATTGGACAAGTATAAGAAAAAGTAAGGCACTATAGTTAAAGAGCGTATTTTTTATAAAATGCAACTTTTACCAAATTTCCGACACATTTCCATACCTTTAAGCGAGTGGAAAGTTGCGAAAATAAAAAAAATCCTTACCAGTATAATTCAATATAAATCTTAATCATTATAAAGTCTAGAAAGTCATTAATCATATTTTCTAAGTGCTCCTATTGACGCTGTTGTAAAGACCAAATTCTCTTTTTAATTAAATTGGTGCGCTAGATAAAAAAAATCAAATCGTGTCGGTTTCGTCTGGAAATATTTACTTTTTAGTACATTTTGAAGTCACTTTTCTAATTAATTTAATTTTTTTCATTTTTAATGTACAAAAGTAAAACTATTCATTAAAAACCATTTTTGGAATAAGTAATTCTATGAAACAATAGTTTACCAAATTATGTTAACCTCGGATGTCCCAGAAACACATGTTTTACAAATAGTAAATCTTTTAAGATAAAGTGCCTAGTTTTCCTCATATTTCCTGAAACACAGATTTTTGATTGAAAATTGCACATTTAAGTTTATGTTTGAATAGTCTTTTAAAGCCTTATTAAATTATTATTCGCATTTCCTTTTTTTGGAGTGATTTGGAATCGGTATTTCAGTAAGATAGAATTCATACAAGAATACCAATATAATTGAATACAAAATATTGTGAGGATTTTCATAAAGACTTAAATTTTTTAACAAGCAAAAACACTCTAAAAGTGGTACTTTTAAGATTATTTTTATTTAAAAAAATGGATCAGCTCTCAATACTTATTTAACAATAAGGAATTTGATTCTCTTTTAGTGCTTATATTAATAAATAAATTTGTATTGTATATTATCATTTAGTTTTTCTTTTATAGCCCTTTGAATTTTTTGCAATCAATTTATTGCTTCAATGTCATGCAAGTTATAAGAATTGGCCCATAAATCGAATCACTCGAAAGTTTTCTTAGATACATAAATGATTTACATTGATTAATCATCTTTCCCTTAAGATAATCATTTTCCCAATCTTATCGATAATTTTTCAACAATTCACTCAAGCAAATGATTATGATTTATTATTTTTTTTTCAATTTACATAAGGAAAACATTTCCTGAATGTAATTTCGAAAAGCCATTTATTATCCTCAATCCATAACAGTCGGACCATATAGCAATATAAATTTATTTGAAAATATGTACTATGAAAAAGAGGAAAAACATATTATAATTCTGTAGTAATCGCATTAACGAAATAACTATAAGAAATTATAATATAAGAATAATATCAATTTAACAATTATAATTAAAAAAGAAGTCTAACCTTACCTAATAAACAATGAGCTCTCCAACTGCCCCTTATCAGAGGGTTCGACAACCGAATGGACTGAATTGAACTCGTTAAAGATAAACTTAAATTTATCATATAACTTAGTTATCGTAATTTTAATAATTGCTTTACAAATAATCATTTTATCACATAAAAATGTAATCTTTTGTACATCGAGAATATTTGCTTTTTCCCAAATAAATAATCATCTAATTTAGATAATATGGAGGACCGAAATATCTTTTTGAAATAAAACTAGTACACAATTAGCAAGATATAAACAAAGATTGTTTGAATATGACTTGTTCAGCCATTTTTTTTACTTCGAAATATTTGTGTGAGACTAAAATCATAATTATGTTTCAAGCCTTAAGTTTAAAAGATCAGATCCTTGATTATGATAAATTATCAAACTTAAAATTTTTATAATATTACAGTGTTGTAATGATCCAAAGATCTATCTGAAATCTTAAATAACTATGTATTCTGTTTTCTTGTGTTTCAAAAAACGATCTGGTTCTAATTGAAGTGTTCTAATTGTTGTGGTAAAAATCTTGCTGTTAAAAATTAAATTTTTGTACCTAATATTGCACATTACATGACAACTTTAACAAAAATAAAAACATAATTACTTCTTAAAATTCCATTGAGATTATAAATATTTTTAAAATAGAAATACCTTTGTAATAATTTTTGTAATCTTATTTTATAATCAGAGATTTTCTAAGCGTTTTTCTTTTTTTCCTTTTCACCGTCTTACGTTATTTTATTCTATAATATCCATATATTTTTTGGTATTCGTTAAACTCATAATCAAGAATTCATTCCGGAAATGTCATTTTAAATACTTGCACAACATTCTCTCTTTATTTTTCTTTTATTTGCGTTCTCTATTTAAATTATGCAAATGTTATCCTCCGGTACATAGAATGCAGGTAATATTCTGTTCAAGTGTAAATACAAAGAATTGTTATAACCAACAAAATTCTGCCTTTGACTTAACGCTGCTTTTATGGCAAATACTACTGTGAATACCAGTTTTACAAGTATCGTCATTTTTTTTTAAATTCCAATTAAGGTTTAGGTCCTGGTATTTAGTAAAAGTGTAATGACATAAAATAATCCTGGGACTTTTAAAGGGATTTAAATAATCGATATACAATTATATATTTATATTATTGATAAAGTATTGATTTTTGTAAGGGCGACATATTTTTAAGTAGTTATAGTAAATCGTATTTTGTATGATATGAACAGGGACAAGTAACATTTACAAAAAGCATTCCATTCTTTTAAATTTGCCAAAGTATATATTTTAATTTATTACAAATACATTTGATGTTAATGCTAAAAATTAAATCTAGTTTCTTTATAAAAACTCTTACTAAAAGCGTTTGAAAATCCTCGATATTTAAAAATATTTTTTTTATAAAGTAAAATTGCAAGTGTAAAAGTATTACCTTTCACAATTCGGCTTCGGAATATGTGATACTAGAATTTTTCAAAACCTCGTTGATCCCGTGAGAACAATTTTATTTAGTTTTTCCGAATAATGTTATTTTTTTATGAAATTTTTATAATATAATATTTTTGATTAGTTGCTGTTTTATAAATACCAATCGAGCAGCTCCATATCTAGTATGTATAAGGGACGTTAGTAATCATATTAGAAAACGTATATATAGTTCATTTAAAGAATGCTTATTGCTCTTATTCCCCGAAACCATTGAGTTATTGATTCATCACCAAGTCAATAATTTTATTAATAAACTTAGTTTTCTCGAATATAAATATATTTCAATGCATTTTATATTCAGGAAAACTAAGACTTTTCACAATTTGATCATTTTGCTAAAGTGAATTGCTCTCTGCGCTTACATTCCGGGAAATAAATAAGAAATACAAATAAGTTTGATTTCATAATTTAACGACCTATTTATGTGCACAATAACGGCTAATCAGGCTAACACCTTCGCTTAACGTGGATTCCAAATCATACAAAACATCAATGCCATTTGTTCCACACAGGCATCAGGTATGCGAAATACAAATAAGAAAACGATGGATTGTCTTCAATTCATAACATTACATTATACAACCTAATAAATTATTATAAATCGAATAACATTATCAATATCCCATAATATTATTTATATCGACATAAAAACCGAGTACAGATATGAATGTTTTATATAGTTAGTGATGGTATACCACTTAAATCATTATCGATAGCCCATCTCAGTCTATCATACATTTAGGCTTCTGGCATTTTCCCTCTCTGACAGCTGTGTGGTTATCACTCTGATCTCGCATGCCAAAGGTGCTGGGTTTGAATCCTGGGTTAATCATGGAAGCTCGTTGGAGTTCGGTATCCTCGTTAAACTCTAGGACCCGGCCCGCTTAACCGTCATTGTGCATAAAAATAGTTCGTTGAGCGTACAAAACAACAAGACGAAAATTATGTATTCATTTATATGTGCTTGGATATTCCGTGCTATCTTGATTCCACGTTAAACTGTAGGTAGTTACCCGTCTAAGGAAATTTATCAAAACCAACTATCCAAGTAAACTATTGTTAGTTTAACTTGAGCTTACTATAACCGAGGTTCCCCAGTATGAGGTCAACATTCCCATATTAAAATCAAAGTTATGACCAGAAATGGTAACCGCCAGTTAATTTGCAATTAGTTAAACTCTAAATGCTACAAACATGTGCCATATATCCGTTTGAAGGTCTTGATAACATTAGTAGGATTTAATAAATTTTTAACAGAAGTATTTTAAATTCGATCGAAAGAATGCTTGCATAGTAACTATAGGGAAGCACCTCACATATTGATGGCAATAGAAAATTTTAATTGGAATTTGGATGTTCGATGACAAGTATTCTCGAATTTGTAACCAAACTCGTATACTTGGCGGTATTTTTGTTTATAAAAAGACATTTCAAATCGACAGGATTTATATTCTCATAAATATGTCATCTACCTTACTGAGGGAGACTGTAGAAGCTACATTCTGGGGTCAGTTATTGTCATACTACTAACTTTTACAACTTCACAAAATTACATAATTCCGTTCTGATGAGTTCCATTCTAACCTGCTTTCTTCTGACCGTTTTCTTTCGGTCGAAAAAGATTCGGTCCATTTGAGCCCCAACACCTCCTGAAACCTCGTGGTGGAACACAAGTAATAAGAATTTCAAATACCACAAATATGAAAATTTAAAATATGCAAATATACAAGTCTTTACAATATACAAATATACAAATCTTTTTGCATTTGAAAAGACTATTTGAAATAAATAAAGACCGTTGTTCATTGTTTGGGAGGGGGGGGGGGGGAGAGGCTTTGCTTCATAATTTTTTTAATTTTTACTGAAATGTCCTTAAAAGTTTTCCGAGTATGAATATGTTAGTACAGTGTACACAATTGTTGTTATACTATTATTTGTAGAAGTTTTGATGATTTCATTTTTTAAACTTAGTATCACAAACAAATTTTATTAATAAACTTTTCATTGTCATTCAGAAATATCAAACTTGACAAGCTAAATCATTTAAATGTTATGAAAAACTCACATTACGCACAAATTTTGAATAGAATTTGTTATAGTTCGAATAACATTTTAGTTGTATAGTTTCTCTTTTGTCACAAGCGTGGAATTTAATTTTCCACATGCTTTCCTTTTCTGAGACATCATTTCTAGGAGACTGAGACATCCCAATTGAAAGTAAATACTAATCGTTTTACTTATGTTACCCACTTTTCTCTTTGAATTAAATTTATCAACATCATTTTGCTGTTTAGTTTCTCAATTAAAAGAGAAGTTTTGACTGGTTCAAATTGAAGCATCTTTAGTGAAACGTATGTAAAAAAAAAAAAAATTACAAAATTGTACCAATGGTTCTTTATACTATACTTTTCGTGTCAGGTATTAAAAATAAAATTAAATATCTCTTTACTCACCAAGTGTGTTTTGAAGATATTTTAATCAGCGAAAAATGTCAAAGTTGCAGATTCTGGTTCTACTAAGGATGTACAAAGTTGAAAGGGATGAGCTATTTGTTTCTCAGTAGAACTAATACATAATAATAAGACTATCAATTTCAATAATTTAGAATAGAAACCAGTAATTAGACAGAATTATAACAACATATGTAATCAAGCGGAACATTATCATTTTAAATCCCTTATATTAACTTCGATTTTGTTTGTGTGTGTAGGTGGGTGTGTTTATTTATGGGGGCAAATCTGCGGAGGACTAATTTATCATCTTACCATCCAATAAATCTGAAACTTTGTATATGGATTTGTAATTGATGACAATGCATTCTATCAAGTTTTGATAACTGTCACTAACAGACTGCTTTTACATACGCTACTTTTGACGCTTCGAAAGGCTAAATAACACATTTGCCATCGTTCTTTCAAGCTGAAATTAATTTTACAGATAGATTCATTGTAGATGATAAATCATTCCATCAAATTTGGGATTCGATTCTACTGTATCTTTGCACTACTAATTACCCACTTGCAGCCATTTAATCGATCTGAAACTTGGTAGAGAGACTCGTAGTCGATGACAATGCATTCTATAAAGTTTGAGACACAAATGGAGTTAGTCCATGGCTCAGATTCGATGGTTTTCTTCGTAGTAGCCAAACACAATAACTGTGAAAAATCGATCTGAACTCGAAATCAAAACAAGTTACAATAGTATATAAAACGGCGATGCATGTTAAGGATTTATATTAAAAACTCTTTCATCATTCAACGCTTTTTTCAAGTAATTTAATTTAGCTGAAACCATAATAGTGCATCAACTATGGAAAGATCATATAATGAAAAAGAAGTCCAACTGTAATAACTCACATATCTATTGCAGTGATTTTCTTAGTTTCAATCAACACTTGTTTTTAGCTCTAGGATATAATCATGTTGGGCATTTTACCCATTCAATAGAACTTATTATATAAAAGAAAGCATCTAAAAATATAGTTACCATTAAAATATCAGGCATAGCTTATTTAAAATATGATTTAAGGAGCACAATCGCTAACTTTAATTTTGGTTATCTTTAGTTTTTATCTAGAAGCCTCATTTAATGGGGATTTCACTATTTCTGTACACATCTTAATTTCAGATTGCTGGACTACTATAAGCTCTTCAGTGGCAGGAGACACCGCCTCATGTTTTTCTTTTTTTCTTTCTTTTTAATTTTTAATATTTTTGATAGCGAAATCATCACAATTTTACACTTTGGAGACACATTTTGATTTCTTTGTTTCATCAGTATTTGTGGGCTTTGATCTGTACTATAGTTAGAATTTAAGCTTTGTTCCTTGGTGGAAAAAATTCTTAATTTGCCCAATTGAATATAAAGAAAATTTATTAGCATTTTAAATTTCCGGGAAAGTAAAAATTATTAAGAATGCCCATTTCTTTCCAGAAGTGTAAGTTATCCTGTGGGAAAATTTGCATTCCCTAAACAGATTCCATAGATATATCTTTAAGGTAATAAATATATATAAAGCATTGGTTAGTGCATCTTGTAAATTGGTTTAGCCATCATCATAAGACAGGGGTTGGCAGACTTTTCTGAGTTAAGAACCAGATATTCAATAATCAAAATCGTAAAATTTTCGAAGAGCCGTAAAGTAGATATTAACTGTACCAATATGAGCTTTGGACTTTTCTGCGCTAAGATCCAAACATTCAATAATCAAAATAGTAACATTTTCAAAGAGTCGCAAAATAAATATAAGCAGTACCAATATAAACTTTTAGCTACAAACATTTGTATCCCATTTTCATGGTATAAAGATCATGACAGATGACACAAGTAGGGAGCTCATTTTTGTTTGGAATGAAGACATACAAATCCATCCATTCTTTCTTAAATTCACGAGTTTTCTCGTAAATTTGTCTCTGTCTTTTGGACAAAGTCGATGACATGTTTTTTCGATATCAAAAGAAAAGGCAAAGGGAATTTTAACAGTGTCAGGGTGCAATCACAAAAGTTTACAGTAAAGATGCTATCATCCTCAATCGCAGAAGCGAAGAACGTCAACAAAAGCTTGATGCAACTGAGACGCAGGGTAGGCGCACTGCTTTTGCACAGTCTGATTTCTATATTTCGACTGAGAAGATGACAGGGGGGGGGGGGGGAGAAGGGGACGTGGTGTTTTTAAATTGGTATTTGAGAATACCAATTTAAAAACAGTGGTAAATTGGTATTTGAGAATATTTGATAGGTCAGTCCACCCTATCCATCTCCCTACTTTTTGTCGCGCTTTCCTTTTTTCTCGGGTTTTAGATTACTCAGTAAGTTTATAATGGGTTTTTGCAAACAACGCACCACTTTATTACCGTTTATTGCTTTATCAGTTTATTCTTAGGTTGAGTTACTTAGAACTTGAAGATCCACAAATATCAATGAGGAGCTGCTGACCCCTGTTCTAAGATCTAACAGTATATGTTAAATACGATTTTAGTAAGCAATTGCACCGCTAAATATGTATCTGCTTTTAATTTGCTACTAAATATATTTTCTGGTATTTTTCCGATTTTTTTTTCTAATAGTTAGTCCCATTAAACAAAAAGAGTAGGTCACAAAACGATACCCTCATCCAACCCTATGATCTGATTTTCTTTGTTTGATGTGCTTATTTTTTTAAATTTTTTTTTTGCTTGCTTTGCACGCTTGTAAATGCGTTATTTATTTGTGAATGTCCTTTCTTTTCTGTGGCTTTTTTTTTTTTTTTTGCTTTGATTTGGCACATTGGATTTCATTTTGAATATCACACATGCATTCAAATTGTCAAAACACTTGACGAGATGAAGATGTTGAAATGTTCCTCTTCTTTTCATTATTCATTTTACAATCTCAACTCCTACTCAATTTAGTTAGACAATTTTTCAATTAAATATGGCCTTTTTAGATTGAAATCTGAAGTTACTAGGATTAAAATTAGTTCCTTATAAATTTTCCCTCACAATGAAGTGCAATCATTAAATTGTAAAAGCAAACGCAAATGATAGTGAATTTGGAGTCAGTCACACATATCAGTCAAAAATTTTGTTTATTTTCTTGATTAATGCAAAGAAAAGTATTGAGCGAATCAAAGATATTCTTATTAACAAGTTGTACTTCCTGGGAGTGGACAAATACAAAGGACTTTTGAAGTAAAACACGAAGATCACGAAGTTCTCTAATTAACCATTTATAAATATAAATTAGATATTATTTTTCTCTCAAGTTCCATTTTCTCAAAATGGGATTCTACTAAGTTTTATGGCAATACTTATTGCTTTTTAAGAATTGTAATAGGACGATCTTGTTAGGAAAAATTTAGAAGTATTTGAGAACACTTTATTTAAGTTTTTTCTCTGTATGAATTCCTCAAAAATATAACTTTAAAAATAAGCAACTTAATAATAAAAGAATACATTGTGACTTAATATTAATTAATGCTTTTCCTTGTTTAAATAAATATTATTCAGAATCATACATCAATTTTAAATTACATAAGTTAAAGATATGTTCTTCCTATTGATCAACTTTTATCAAGAAATCAATCCACAAGTGGAAGTGCACATTTATTATTTAAATTTTCCTACTCATTTTATTTTGGATGAGAATTTAATAATTTTTTTTGCAAGAGTTGCTGCTAGTGTAAAACATGCGTTAAAAATTAATTATAAAAAGTGGAAATTAAGTTTCTCATTAATAAGGATAAGTCCTTTTAAACCTAGTTTAGAAAGTGTTAGTACTTCCAAAGCATTTTGTTACACAAATGTAATATGCAGAGGCCTTTTGTAAGCCCCATTCCCTCCTCAAATAGAAAATAAACTATCATTAATCCAAATGTAACCGATTTTACGTTTTAGTCCAAATGAATGCAATCTGTCCCAGAGGAACATTTCAATCATCTTTTGCGCTCTCTAACCAATGCTTCTGCTCTCGAATGTGTTAACCCTCATTTTACAACGTAGGCCTGGATGATTGCGAGGATGATTGTGAGCGCAAGTGTGATCTGCAGGAGGAATACGATACGTTGTCATCTTATGAGAGTGCGCCTCTGCAGCCACCTTTATGTCAAGAAAGCTCTTATCCGAAGCAGAATGAGAGGCCGGAAATAGTTCATAACCCACTGCTTTTAGGTAGGTTAACCCGTGAAGGCAACTCTTATGTCAATACATAAGAAAATGGTATTTGAACTGCTGAAATCCTACCACATAAATTGATTCATTTTAACGCACTGTCCAATGACATTGAATTGATATTCGATTAGGATAACAATTTTATTCAAGTTAGATTTACAGTAAACTTACTAGGGTATTTGGGCTCGCTTTTAAGGGATTATTTGATCCCTTTTATTCCTTTAAGTTTAAATAATCTTACATTTTTACTCTGTGTACTCTTAAAAGCAGGATTACTTTCGAATACTTATTAGCTGTGTCGATATAAAGTTTTACCTAGCATCAAAATAGTTGGTCCCTTTAATATTTCCTTCTGATTGCTGAATGAGAAGAAAATGCAAAATTCAAAATATGACAGTTCAGAATTACGTTTATTAAATAAATTTATTCGTATTTTAGAAACTATGAAAATTCCAACTGGTTAAGTAACAATTGTTTCTTAGAAACTAACTTTTAGATATCAATAACAGTGATAAAACAAAAACATGATAAGACGCACATTTCTGAACTCAGATGTAATTATGGAAAACTTAACTGTGTATCCACAAAGTTGTGGAGTGAATTCCATGAGGATCAAATTGCAATTATGGTTAAACACAAAACGACGGTCAACAATAAGCACAAGTCCAATCTTGTTTGGTAGAGTTTAACTCTTCTGAACAATCAGCCAATTCATATCCTGCTGTCCTTTAACACCATCTAATACAGTAGAATTTATTATAGCTGATTGTTCCATTTATCAACCACTCTATTGTGGAATAAATGTTTTATATTTTCTAAATTAAAAAAAAACTTGAATTCCTCTCTTTCCTTCTATCTTGTCCCCTATATTGCACAGTAATGGCCATATATGATATTGAAGCCCATTTCTAAGGGAAAAACCTGTCTCGCAATATTGCCTTCCTGCCCGAATGAAGGACAATTTCGGACAACGCAGCATAAATACATTAGAAACTACTTCAATTGATTTATTATTTCATTACAATATACTTATTTTATAAATATTATTTTTACATATAATCATTCGATCTTAAAATAACGTAATCTTTTGCGCATAAAGATTGTTTGCTTTTTCCATATTATTAATTGTCTTATTTAAAAGATTGAAAAGTGCTGTACCCATATTGCAAAATATAATGTTAACAAAAAAATTAGTAGAGGGGCGTATCCAGGATTTTTTTCGAGGGGGGGGGGGGATATATACCGATATTCATAAGTCATTTGTAATAATGATATATCTAATAGTTGTCGATAATACTCTAAAATTATATATCTTTAATTAAGTAATTAATATTTTAATCAGTTAAATATACGGCACTATTGATCGACAAATAATTTCTTAGCAGATAAAAAATATAAATTTTATCAACTTTCACACACAACTTTTGCAGAAAGTTTAGCTCAGCACATATTTTAACTCATAATATTTAATGTAAAACCTAACTCTCGAGGTTTTTTGGTAAGTTAATTAAGGACTTCTTTGACAAATGACATTAATTTCTCTATGAATGAACATGGAAGCCAAATCATTTAAGTAATTTTGGAAAGTAGTACTTACAAATAATATTTAAACAATATTGACTAAAAACTAATCGGTGAGGCATCACAACATTGTTTCATATCCTTATTAAAATATAAATTACTACTTTTATGTTAAAAAATAGAATTAGTTTTCCAAGCAAATCTTCAAGATTCAAATACCATGCAACACACAGCGTGACTCACTTTCAATACCGTCATTGTCTGTAGGAAAATCTGCAACTATCTGTTGGTTAGGAACTTTCTGGAGCAGATCAATATGGCACCAAGTACCAAGCTCAGACAGAAATGGAAGAATACGATAGGCAAAAAAAATAAAAAAAATCCGTGCAATGGCTGTATCTTGTATTTTAATTGATGAAATAATAAAAGTCAAGTACAGTTGTAAGTTGTGGAAGGTCTTTATTAATTGTATATATATGTATATATATATATTTTATCATAAGGGGGCATCTACATATTAAAACTAAACTAAACTTTAAAAAGTTCAAAAGCAACCCCATAATATTATACCATATTTAAATTTAGAATCCAAAAAAAAAACGTCTAAATACCAAATTTCATAGTTTTCCAATGAGTGGTTGGTAATTTAAATGATGTAAAAAAAAATGATAATTTAATGTTAAAAAGAAAATTTGTATTTTTGGCCATATATTCTTATATAGTTAATATATTTTAGCTATTTTTATTTCAAAAGATAGTTTGTTTAAGGTCAAACAAAAGTAACATGCAACTTTTGTATTAAACAGCTTTTTACTAATTAATTATTAATTTTTTTTTTTTTTTTTATTTTTTTAAATAGAAACATATTATATTTGCTTCAATTAAAATTATCATGGTCGAAAACCCCTCCAGATTTTTTTTCATTCTATTTTGACTTATGGTTCTTGATATTATAGCAAAAATGTCAAAAAGCTCACTTTAAAGGACCGCGTAATAGATTACGTCTTAAAGCATGCAAAACGTACGATTCTTCCCCGCGATAAAGAAATTTGCCCTCAAGATCGTCCAAAATATTTTCGCTCATTGACGTGTTTTTCAATATAATGAACTGAAATTTGGTATCTAGTTTAAACGAAGTATTCTAAATCGAATGAAAACATAAAAAATAGGGTTCGTTTTGAAATTTTTAAAGATAGAGTTAAATTTACTTAGTATACAGCTCCCTAAGAAAAAAAAAATGTTTCAGACAAACAGAAAATCGTAAACAAAACATTTTGATGCAAACCGAAAGATTCTGCGATAATTAGAACCGAAGCCATCGATCAGATTTTTTTTTTTTTTTTTTTTTTTTTTTTTTTGCGTACTGTAACATTCGTAGTCTGCAGGCAAAAAGACAAACAAAAAAAGGGGAAAGATAACAGAGGGAAGGATGGAAGTAAGTCCGCACGTAAAGAGGTTTTTCATTTCCATTCCTAGAGAAAAATAGGATCATCGCCAAAAACCAGAGGTTCTCATTATAGGATAAGGATACTATAGAAACGAACAATTTCATTATATTTTAGTATGGGAATTTGGGAGGGATTGATTGTTAGATGTTGGGAGAATTATTTTAAAATATGTTATTGCTTTTTCTGAAATAAAACTTTTACTTGCAGCAAGACATCCCCATTTCTTGAAAGTTAAAATATATTTTCTTGGGGGAGATGATTTATACCCGTATCCCCCCCCCCCCCCTATGCTAAGTGCCTGTGATATAGTAACTTGTTCAGACTTTTTTTTATATATATAGCCCCTACATGTTTGTGTGAGGCTATTAAAGTCATGGTACCAATATAAAATCTCAAGTTATAGTGCTACTTGATTTTGATTAATTTTCAAGATTAGACAAAACTAAAAATATCATATTGAATAAAATTATTTCAGTGTGACACAATTTTAAATATCAAGTGTAATTTCGTTATATCAGTGGCTGATATTCATGAACTGTATTTAAATGTCTGAATTTTTGTTTCGAATGACTATTTTGAACAATTCCAGAAAACGATGTAGTTTTTAATTCATTACGTGACGTTTGTAGGTATGCAAATTAGAATAACAACATAATAATTTTTATAAAATACATAAAGTTTTACGATATTAATGGCCTATGCATTTTTCTTAAAATGTTTTATTTAGCATTAAAGCACTTATTAAAATAATTCGATTCAATACGATATAAAGCGGAATATTTATGTTCTTTTTAGATTTTTCCTTCCAAATTTCCTTAAAACGACTATTTTTTAATATAATATGGCTAATGAATGTAGGTTTTCCTATTTTCTCAATAAATCTATTTGTACCCAGTTTTACATGACTTATTTAAAAAGGAAAAAAGACACAACTGTATTCATTTTATGAACAAAATTGTTTAAATACAATATAAATTGAAGAATCAAAGGGTCGAATTACAATGTTATACAGTCAACTAGCGATAACTCGAAGTTCAAGGGACTGGGCAAATTCTTCGAGTTATCCGAAGTTCGAGTAATTGAAAGTCATTCGGAAGTTATTTTCTATTCAAGGCATATTTCACCAGAGACATCTTTTGCTTGTTCATGTGGAGCAAGACATAATATTGTGTCTTGCTTTCAACTTTTCTAGCCATCCTGCACTTGCGATAAATCCTTTTACTTTTAGTAAACTGGTAAAGTCCTTTTCTTTTAACATCACCCCACTAAGAGGGATTTTGGAATTATGGTTTCGATATGACTCAAACCATTTTAAAAGAGCACCTTCGACACCAGGAAAGGCCTTCACTCATTTACACGATGGATAGAGTTTCGATGCATGTCTTCTCAAAATCCACTTTGTTTTTCAAAATGGTTGAAAGAGTATTCTTAGAAATTCAGTACTTTAAAGACACGATTTTCTTTTTACAACGCAGATTTTGTTCGGTGTCATTGATCAATATAATCTTTTGAGTAAAACTAAGCGTATTCAACTTCCATTTTAACATTATTCAAAGTCAACGTTAACCAACACCATTGACTCACACTTCAAACTGAAATGGAAAGTAAAGGCAACAAAAGCCCGTTTACTTTTTGTATGCGTCGTTGCGAACGAGGTTTTCAGGGTAACAAGTTCAATTGTAAAACACGATGTAAAGAGGAAAAGTAAAAGTCGTTTTTTATTAGTATTTTGTGGTTTTTGTGTGTGTTTGTAATGATAGTAAAATTTTCACAAAAACTTCGACTTAAGTGATGAACACTTCGAGATATGGAGATAACTTAAATGTTGAAAAACTTTAAATTGTCTTGGGGCCTAATGAAAACTTCGAGATAAACGAATATTCGACTTATGAGACTTCGAGTTATCGCGAGTTGACTGTACATGATTGTAGCCATATATGCAAACATATATCGTAGGCTATAATTTCGCCACGAAAAGAATAAATTATGATGGGAAAAATTGGATATCACTATTAATTAGAAAATTTTTACACTACTAATTACTATTTTAATAAAACAACAATTTCAAATTAACACTTTTAAGAAATAATAATTTTTTTTAAAGAATGTGATTTGATACTTCTTTTCGAAAAACTTCATTAAATTATAATTTTGTCTTACAGTAAACCATTCTATAATGATATAGACTATGACTTTAAACATCAAATTAAAATGCTTTTAAGAATGTATTTTATAATTACACGTTTGACATTATTCAGTTTAACTATATATAATACGAATTCATCAAAACCATTAAAAAATATTTATAAGAACTTGCCAGTTACCATGTAACATTAATATTACCTCTTGACACCAAAAATATAACTTTCGATAAACTTGTCCAAAGGGAATATTTTAATACCCTAAGGGAATAATAAAGAAACGTTTGTCTATTCAAAGTGAATTAAAAATTAACAGTAATTGAATTAACCTTGCAGTTGTTTTTTGCCATTTGAAAAATCCGTTATTACATTTAATAACTGTTATTGAAAATCTGAAAGTTTTACCAAGAATAAAACAATGTCCTTGAAGTAGACACGAACACAGAATGTTGAATTCAAAACGCTGGTCAAAATGTTTCCAAAAATTTGAAATGTTTTGCTGGAAATTGGTATTTAACCTTGAAGATCATTTCCAATAATTGTTTCCTATTAAAGAGGAAATAAATTTTTATATCAATTTTTTGCATTCTAAGATTTATCATATAAGGAAAACTGTACGTGTTAAAACTCGATGTTTAGAATATTCGGAAAAGTAGTGTAATTAATCTTTCCATACCCTAAAATGAAATATTTAGAAAATAGCTTTTGTGGCGATTAAGAACGGGATTGCTTGTCGTCTTTTTAAAATCCCACATTTCAATACACGGAACAGTTAATGGTCGAATGGAGATTTAAATATTTTGTAGTACTACATGAAAAACAAAGGTATCTCACGTTTATCCCATTTTAATAAAAATAGATTTTGTTTCATTTATTTCTTTAAAATTAAAATAATTTACATTCAGATTGGCTCAACAAAATTAAATAAAAAAAAATTCTACGTCTCGGGTTCGTAATTTCTAATTAATGTTTTACAAAAGAAAATAATAATAATAATAAAATAACAAATGCAGCATTTAATTTTCTAATTAATGTTTTTCTCTCAATAGAAATTTTCGTCGTGTCATGTATTCCATCTATTGGCAATAAAATTGCATTGCTGTTCTTAATTTCTATTCTTGACAGCGCCTATAACTCAAAATTTTCTATTGGGAAACGAATTTTTCTAAAAGGGTTATCATGTTAATACATCTTCCTCTGTCATTTTTCTATATTAAAGCAACTTAAGTATCGACACTCAAAATTTCATTCAACATTAAAAAAAAAAAAAAAAAAGGTCAGAAAGTATCTTTTACTGCTGAAGAAAAGATTGCGCAGAAAGAAGAATACCTTCCATTTTGAAGCTCATAAATTTCCTTTTAGTGTTTAAAAGTACAAAGGCGCAGAATTGTCTAAAAGAAAATCCTCATCTTTGAGTTAATTTAATAAATAAAGCTACTAAACATCCCCAAACTAAAACGTGCTCTTAACCAAAGAAGCACACGAATCCCATAATTAAAGCCGCCGTGTAATGACAATAATTGAATTATAAGAAGAAGAGTGTTTTGATTCTTTAATATTCGTAAGTGAAAATATGATTAAGATCCGCGTGACTGTGATATTTCTTCATTTGACGGTGTTCTTCGAGCGTGGAATATCAACTAAATGAAATAAAGTTGTAATTAGAGTATGGTGTGAAATCCGAGAGCCCATAAAACATATAAACAAACTACCCACAGATAAAACTCTATTAAGCTTGTTTTATAGTGCAGGGTAAAAATAAATCAAGCGCAGCATGACTTCCACGTGTAAACAATCTAACGCATAAATCGATTTTGCTCTCATTTTGAAGCCACGCCTATCTCGTTGCTCATTGGCTCCTGTTTAGTTACCTGCGGTTTCTCACTTCTGTTACAATACAAACTTGACGAAGTTTAATCGCAAAAATCTACCTGCTTCAATAGAGTAGAAAGTTTTTCACACTTTTCCAATGTTTCCAATGACAGTCGCAGTGACGAAGCGGAGATGTTTGAATATGGTACCATTTATTATGTGGCCGGCTATGGTCGTTACAACCAATGACAGCTTGTTTTATAATCAATTTTGTATATTCTTATTTCCCTTGGAATTATTAATATCTCTTTGTATTATCTTACAAATAATTCGAAATTTTCAAAAGGATTCGACTTCTTTATAATAAAGGGGATTTAATTGAGGTGATATTGCAATTAGTTTGATCTAAAATTATGTTTATTCCTTTAAAATGTATAAGATTTTAGAGTTTCGTTAGGCATAAATTTCATAAAATTACTAATTTGCAGAGTTTGTAATGTTAAAAAGATTGTTAAGTAATTGAAATTGTGTATGAATGTTACTAATAAAGAGGAAGGATAATCTCATTTCTTTTTGACAACTCAGTAGATAAATCAGGATATGCATTAGGATACTATTTCACATAATTAAAACTTGCTAGTGTCAATCTTAAAACAGGTCCAATATTTAAGCGCTGGAGTACAACCTTTATTTATAAATAAATAGCTATTTTGTACTAAATACTATCCCTTTTAACTGGTGAATTATTCTGGCTAAATGCAAAAAAGTCAATATTTAATTGTATAATTTAAGAAACTCGTTTTCGTCAACCACATTACTACTTCCAACATATCTTTGGATATATGTTGTATATGCAATGATCATCAGAATCACATCACGAATCTGTGGAAATATTTGCCAGGGAGGGTTTTTTTGGGGTGGGGGGTGGGGGGGCACCCATTCACCCATTCGATTTGCTTAGGAAGCTCTGCATTGACAGAAAATATGTGGAAATCCTTTTTGTGTTTGAAGGTCGACGGAGAAGGTTATACAAAATCAATCCTCTTAAATTTTATTAATTTAGAATTAAAAAAAAAAAAAAAAAATTATTCAAAATGGCAGAATTTATATTAGAACGTAATCCATTTTTCTTAGTAAAATTTAAAATATACAAATTGATTTATAACGTTTTAAATCTTCCACTGATTCATTTTAAATGTAATTAAAATTATTATCTACACAATTAGACCGATTTGATACATTAATAAACCTTCGTTAAACTTCATTCAAATGGTAATTATTTTCAAATTATTTACATTCAAAATAGAAATTACTACGCTAATTTAATTTACGAAATTCAGAATAAAATCCATCGACTGATTTTGATTAAAAAAACATTAAATTTTTTTATCATTGACTAAAATTTTAGTCACTAATTTCTTATAATATTATATTAAAACTTTAAATGAGTTTTACAAATTCGTTAGAACATTTCGAAATTATTTCTATTGTTGAAAATCTTTTTAGCATTTAATTTATTCCACTTGAAGTTTCGGGGTCTTTGGTGTTCTTAAAATTAGTCTCTAATATATCCTACAGCTTTACAATCCCATTGGTGTGCAATGTTTTCTCAACTACATTATCCGTACAAATATTACTTCAATACAGAACACTTGATGTAATAATGAAGTAAATGAGAAAACAATCCGAGTTTTCTTCTTTTTGTTCCAGTGTCAAAACACAAAATTAAACATATAACTGTTTTGAAATGTGGTGTTAATATGGTTTGGGAAATATTGCCTCTTTCTATATGACACAAAATTTATAAAACAATGATGGCCCTTCAAAGATAAATCAACTTTTATATCATTATGAATAAAGCTTAAATCATTATTTAATTACTTAAATTATAAATAGCCCTTCTATATATAACTGCAGTAAAAAATTTCAACTCTAACCTCACAAATTCTCGCAAACTAAAAATCCATACGGAATTGGGAATACAAATATGTAGACAAAGCTTTAGTGCGAAATTAATGCAATCCATTTATGCTTTAAATAAAATATTTTCTCATCTCAATATTTAAATATTTTTAAATGTGAGCTGATTAAAATACCATACGGAATCGGGAATATAAATAATTAAGCAAAGTTTCTGTGTGAAATTAATGTAATCCATTTATGTTTTAAATAAAATATTTTAAAATGTTATTCGAGTCCATAGTTATCTATTGCTTTCAAAATAAATGTCCGCATTTCTCTCGCCATGTCCATTTTGCAAATTCTGAATATTTGATTTTTCCCTCGGAGGGTGCTCTTTCAACAAAGAGACATTAGCGATACAATATGATGAATTATCCAATCTTCATCTACTCAACCTTTCCCACTAAACTCTATTATGTAAAAGGAATTATTCTTGTCTCCACTGAAGTTTTGAAATTACATTTACTTCGACCTCCGCTTGTATATTGCTATAACTCATCGAGAAATTTTAGAAATAATTGTCTGCAAAGAATTTTTCCTATGGCGCATTCAAACAATATTTGAATTTAGTTTCACTTCAACTAGTTGTATTTCATCATAGTAATACCTTATCAGAAACTTAGCAATAATTCAATCAATTTATTTTTAAAATTGTGTTTACATAGCAAAAGAAATATGGGCACTTTAATTCGTTTATTTTTTATTTCAGTTTATTGCATTTGATTTTTGTAATACCATCAAGAAATATTTGACTATTTTAAAAATTTGAGTGGAATTTAGTAAAAGAGTATTTGTAAAGTAATCTAATTACGAAGACACACAATCATTGACATAATTTATCTTATTTTATATTATCACTCCTGTTTGTACTACAGGATATATACGAATGTAATGGACAAGTGTTCGTAGATAACAGTAAATTATTTTACTCAGCATAATTTATTTCATCAATATTTCAACACAGTATAAATTATAAATTTTGAATACAACACAGCAAAACTTCAGAAATTAATAACTAATAATTAACTGATTACTTCAACTCGTGTATTAAACAATTTAATGTTTACAATATTTAACAGAAATGAATTAGTAATGTTACAATGTATGAGTTTGTAAGAAATTCCAATGTGAATCTACACGTAAAGAACTTTTGGATAAATTCCTATAAAATATTTCAAACTATATAAATAAAAAATTCAGTTCCAGAAACACTGAAAAATATACAATGAAATATTTAAACTTTTAAACTGTTTTTAATAGACATTTTTACATGGATCTTTATTATATATTTTGTAACAAATTGCATTTATTTTATTTTTAAATGATGCATTTTGAAAACCGAAGTTTGCTATAACAATTTATTTATCTTTTTTTTCTTAGACTGCCACTCAAAAGGGAAACTGTTAACAAAAAGAGAAAAGCAATAAACTATGAACACCTCATTAAAAAATATTATTGATATGCTACTTTTGAGCAAAGTAGAGAATTTTTTTCCCACATATATAACTAAACTCTGATTGGTATTAGCAGCTCGATGTAGTCCCCTGAGATCGATACTGCAAATACATATATTAAATAGCTTACCGAAAAATACATACTTATATTGAACAATAGATATACTTACAAATACATTTATCGAATATATGTTACAAATACATTTATCGAATATATGAAATAACCTGCCGTCGTGTAATTGAGCAATTTCATACCTAAATTGTGATTGCGTAAATGAGTTTTACAAGTTTTTTCTTTTTTTTCTCCTTCTTTTTTTTCTCTGAGACTCTTAAAAGAACCCGACAGCGAAACAACAATTGAGAGCAGTCTTTAGGCAAATGAAAGCAAATTATCGCAGCAATTCTTGTTTTGTGGAGAGCATATAAATAAAAAAGGCGTTATATAAAAAAATATATTTCCATAATAAAACTATTTTATAAACTATATGTCATTTTCACATCGTGCGTGCTAATTCGAAACCCCAATTGCACCTGCAAGTGTTCTTCCGAAAGTCCATTGATCGCAAAGATACATTTTGCAGTGTAGTGACGCATTCAAAGGGCAAAAGTATTATTTCACGAACAATTCTTGCTTTTAGAAACACGCGATGGTTTTTTTTTCTTCCAATGATTCTTTTTCCGCTTTCATTAGTTTTCTCTTTTTTGGTTTACTAGATTGGATGAAAGTTGATTTTGTAACACGATTTATTTCTCTGGCAAGTTTCTGTTATGAATTTATTGTCGCTTCATTTCTGTTGCTGTGTAATTTCTTTATAAATCAAGGGAATTTTATGGGTTAGATGGTGCCTCTCGTGTCACATTACATGATCATATTCTTCCAATTTCTCAAATGGTTCGAATAATTTATAACGTATTTGAAATATGCGAATGAAACTATGTAGAGTAATAAAATGCTATTAAGCGAAAACTGATGTAAAAATAGTATGACTTAATGTTGCAAAGTAGCAAAAGTCAATATCGTTTACAGGGAGTGTGTGAGATACTGAAAATATATGGTATTTTATGAACTACAAATATATTATCTATCAAGATACATTTTATTTTTTAATGAGTTATAATCTACGGTTATAAACAGATTTTTGTAATCTTCAATATTAACAGAAATTATAAGTTTTTAATTTATGATTGTAGTAGTATGTGATTTGCACTCATATTGATTTCAGCAATTATTTTTTGTGATCTAATATCAACAAACTTTATATACGAATAAAAAAATATTTCTATATCACTTGTTTTAGTTGATGCATGCCAAATAATTTTTTTATTCTCTTAATAACAGTGAAATTTGTTTTTAAATCATTATGTTACAACAAGTGCACCAAACTTTGCCATATTATAGAGCATTTTGTCAAAGAAATTCGATTTTCGTGAAAGCACAATCAGTAAAGCAGATGGCATCCAAATCTAATAATAATAATTTCTTTACTTCGGCAGTTTACCATATTTCATGGATTTTCTAAAAATTATTATACACATAATTCAATTGATATTTTAAGGTTATATATTGGGATGATTAATATTTTCTTAAATTTACTAAGCTGTTTCGAAAAATTTTGAGCTTCAGGTTAAGTATCGTAATTTTAAATAACTCATTGAGATATAAAGAAGTTTCTTATAAAAGAAGTTACAGTGTCTCTCGAAATTGAATAGATGGAGCCAATAATTTTATATCAGTTGAAATATTATAATTTTAAATAATTCATTGAGAATATATGTAATACTTTCTATGAAGAGGCAGTTTCAGTTTTTCTCAAAATTGAATAGATGGCGCCACCAATTTTATATTCTTATTAGTCATATTCCTTTTATTTTATTCTCAATTTCACAACTTTCGAAAAACATAATATATTTACGGTAAATAAGAGAACAAGTTAGATTTTAAATAAGTTCCTCTATGAGAGTTTGAAGGGTCCCCAATTGATTTTATTCATGGAAAATTTATTTATGTTCTCGATGAGGGACGACCAACAAACTTTTACAAATACCATGCATAAGAAATAATTAGTTTTATATATGGCATTTTAATTCTATACCACTGTAAAATAAACCCGATAATTTAATATATAGCCCTATGTTTTGTGATTTGGATCATTAGATAGACATATTTTTCTGGGAGGCTAGTTAGAATAAAACAAATTTTTGAGGTTAAATAATAGCATGTGGAGATAAAAGAAAATTCAATCTAAAATTATTAAGCAGTAAAAGATTACTTTTAATACCTAGAAAGAATTTCAAAACACGACTTGAAATTAAACAAAATTACATAACAAGCTAATACAACAAATTTAAATAACTCATAATAGCTTAGATGTCTAACTAACTTATGCTAAATATGAGAAAATCGATGTTTTTAAATCAAAACATTTAGAGTAAAATGAAGAACAGCACTGCCATCATTATTCACAAGAGTAATATTTCTCTTTAAAAACGAATTGACTATATTAGTTTAGTATAACACCCCGAAATAAAACAACCGTATTTAACTCACTATTAAATTGACAACCTGGTATTTAATGAAAGGGTCTCTGAGTAGGTAAATGCATATAAAATTGAATTCCAGACAAGATAAATACTAATAATGAGATAGCAATATAACCGGCATTTAGAAACAGCTCCAGTGATTACGGCATTATACTTTAGAAACCGGTTCGAGAACTCCACAGGTATCATAATGGAAAGGCGATAAAAATGTGAAATCGCATGCTTTCTTACGCTGTTAACACTAAATCTGTTGATCAACATGTATCATCTTGTTCATCGACTCTAAATGGATATTTATTGCTCCATTGTTTGATTACGGTGGAAATAAAGTAAAAAGAAGTATCTTTTTGTGAAACATTGTAGTAGAATGGCGGAAGGAGTGCTATAATATTTGCGCTAGCTATTTCTTGCTAAAGTGCACAGCGTTAACTGAACTCTAACAGATCTATTGAACAGATTTGGATAAGATTTGTGATTTTGTAGGTTATTGAATGCGGATTCTACAGAGTACACTTTAACTACACAATGAACGGTAATTACAAATAAACACTAATTTTTGCCTTATTGCCGTCTATGCTTTAATTATGTCTGAGTAAAAAGTATCTTCGAAAATGAAACAGTGTTTGGAATAGTTTAATGTAAATAAGTGAGCGTTTTGAAATTCAAACGTGTTTATCATGCATAATTCAAACTTTTAATGTGTTTATAATGTTTCATAAAAAATCTTCATAAGGGCGGATTACAGCCGATTCTAAAACGCTTCGTGCAATAAGAAACAACGAAAGTTCTTTTGAAAGATAAAATTTTTCTGAAAATGCTGTTCAGCGAGCCATTATGTCATCTTCAGATGTCTTATTGCTGAAATCCAAGATACACGTACTTGACTTCTGATATTGCTAATCCTCGGCACACAATTTTACAAGTTTTTTTTTTTCATTTTTGTGAAAAGCCCAACGCCTTTAAAAAAAAAACGAAACAGATGTAGTATAGGACGTTTGGAAATGTCTTTCATTTGGCGTTCAGAAAACTCCCATGAATTAAAAACACGATAACTAAAATAAATTAAAGCATAAATAATAAATGAAATTGAAATATAACTTAAAATAAAATCCATTGCGAGAATCAGCCTTTATCCTAAAAAAAAAAAAGAAAAAAAAAATCCACCAAATAAATTCACTGAATTGTTCTACACTACATCTGTACCAAACAAAACTTGCTGACAATTGAAGGTGTTGCCTCATTCCCTGTAGGGCTATTAGAGAATGATTCTTTTCTGAGACAAACAATAAAAGACAATGCGGCAGGACTTGCAACTCTGGAAAGATTCTATGCCAGGGCGTTTAATGCCTATAAATTGTGGCAGTCGCAATGCCTCAGATTGTTCTAATTTGGTACTAATATAATATAAACAACTTTTAGCTCAGAATCCACATAAGAGATGGAAGTTTTGCAGAAACCCTTCTGCGATAAGAAATTTGTTTAGAATTGTGCTTAATTATCCCGGAGCTTTTTTTTGTATCGAATTAGACCAGAGTGAAATATTCTGTCGATGGAATATGATACAGTTTTCGCACGAACCTTGATGAAATTGGAAGAGGAAGTGCAGTCCATGAGATGCAAAATTATGGGTCTAACTCTTACATTTGCTATCAGAAGGATTGGTAGCCCTTGTTGGCGCTTCTTCTAGAATAGCTGCGACTTTGTTGGATAATGGAAGAGCAGCATTCACTATGCTCAAATTGCCCTTAAATATTATTTCAGACTCGATAGCAGTTTACAACATATCCAAACCGAGCAACGTTGCCTAGCTGTTGCAGCAACAACTTGCTCTTTAATTGCATGATATGAGGTTTTGACCAGTGTTAAAAAGCTTTCGTTCACAATAATAGTATTTAAGTTACTTAGCAATCATTTGCTCAAACTCGAAAATGATCTTTTTGATGAGCAAAACAGCTTCATTTCTGTTAAAAGGTTGGTTTATGTAACATTACATAGAATGTAGATTGAAAAAATATTGTGATTCTTGAATCAGCTCTGAACTTAGCCGGCTCCCATTTCGGCTTCGTAAAAAAGCTATATTGGCTCGAAGAAATGATGTTGAAGCCCTGAACAATTTAATGCTCGGAAAATAAGAAAATCATTGACATATATAAAGGAGACACTTTTTCTATATGCACATTTTTTTTTACAGATCATTTATTTAAAATTCACAAAACCGAATCCGTCGCCAAAATGCAGCTTAAACGGTAATTATGGATAACAGTATGCTACGGCTTCTTTTTGGTGACAGATTCGATTTTTTTTAAAAATGATCCAAACCTTTTAAGAAATACTATTTGTTGATTCATCCTAAATTCATTTACAGAACAGTTACGAATATTGTCTTTTGTTTTTATGGAGTTTATTTTGTAATAATTATTCAGGGTGGCCAATGTAAAAGAGACCAGTTTAAAGAGTCATAGCGTTTCAGATAGGCCTCGTTCACACCAGGCAACTAGTTGATTCAACTAGTTTATCAGGCGGTTGATAAGGTGTGTAGCCATATAAGAAATGATAGGGAATCGTCTGAACCCTTTCACACGCAGTCAACTTGTCCGTTCAGGCAGTTTGTTTGCAGGCACAAGTGCCGCTAACGTTCTCATCCTAACTAGTTGACTCAACACAAAGGACATTATCGATATTCGTCCTTTCACACCAGTCGTTTAGTTGAAGCAACTCAGTTCACTATGGAAAGCTTTGCAATTGTAAGTTTCAATGGGAAAAGTTTAAGGAAGAAATTTGTGTTACTAGTCCAGCGATATGTTACTACACTGTTAAAAATTTTGTTCCACCTTGCACCAAAAATTGGTTCCCATTTAGCTGCCACCAACATTTGGTGCTTAGTTTCACGATTTAATGGTGCAACCTCGGACCGTAAGCACCACTAAATCGCGAAACTAAGCACCAAATGTTGGTGGCAGCTAAATGGGAACCAAATTTTGGTGCATGGTGGACAATTTTTTTTAACAGTGTATCAAACTATATACATTAAGTAAATATCGATATAAAAATCCATCAAACAATATCACATGGATTAGTACAGGTTATGACTGTTACATTTAAAAACATGTGGAGCACCAAACTACGCAAATTTAGCCATTATTTAATTAAGAAATTTATCTAGATTTTTCGAATGTCAACATCGCCCCATGCCTATAGGAGTAGTTTTCGTACATTAAAATTTAAAACATTAAACACCTCCAATCCTATTCTATCCTGTCCTCGGGTTCTAATATCGTACTGATCTCCCGTTAGGAAGAGAAGTTGATTCCACAAGTTGCCTCGTGTGAAAGTGCTAAGAAAGAGTGTTCACACGGCAATCAACTAGTTGAGAGTTCCGCCTCGTGTGAAAGAGGCCTTAAACGTAATCTCTCCTGTTTTGAAAATTATCTAACGCTTCTTCTATATACTGGTCCTCTTATACTATAACTTGAATTCATATATGTGTGTGTGTATATAATGACTTCGCAATTGATTTTTAATAATTGATGCGATTTCCTTAGTCGTAATATTCGAATATTATTTTATTTATTACTTAACAGAGTTCACCCTTAAATTCAACCACCGCAGAGTTTTTATAACACGAATTATAAAGCTGTATTTATTCGAACCCATTTCTCATTCGTGTTTGAAACTTTTTCAAATTTTTCTTCAACTTTCAGACAACACATAACCTACCATCAAAACCTTAACTCACCACACCAATGTTTCAAAAAACAAATCTTACTTGAAGACAAGTTTTATTCATTCCGAATCAAAAAATATATAAACGATGAATTGTATATGGATAAAATAGAAGTGCAAAAGGGAAATACATTTTTCCCCATCTTTTTTATAATTTTTTTTGCTTGTTAATTTAATCGAAAGATTGCGCTATCCATTATCACTTCCATTTCCGAGTGATCGAAATTTCCCATTTTCATCCCGATTTCTTCGCATTTATCTCGACTCGTTCAATCACTTCCCCTCTAATGAGGCAGCTGGTGTATTGGTTTAATATTCGCGGAGAAGAAAATTATACCATTCTTTTCTTTCTTCCTTCAAATATGGAAAATATTTTAATGACTTAAAGGAAAAGCGATTTCCCGGAACGATGAAAGTTTCTACGAATTAGGATTGCGATTCATCTGATCACAACGCTTAAATTAGCCTTGATCGGGATCATTTAAATATGCAAATTGTTGAAGTGTGTGGCAGAAAACTTGTGTTCGAAGTTAGGTATCGATGTTTTCTCCAATTGAAGCTTGTGATTTTTTTTATATCGAAAGAAAAGATTTATTGTTTTATTTTATTGATGTAATATAAGATGTAATATATTGATGTAATAAGTTAGGAAATAAATCCACAAGCGGCCATTTCTTTCTTAAAGATAATTTTAATAATTTACATACTTAAAATACAGGGGGGCCTACAGGAGGGTTTAGTGACGCAAACTGCGTCATCGAAATTTTAGGGAGAGGGGGGGGGGGAGGGGGTTCATAAGGAAATAGAAAATTTTGGGATTTATCATAAGAAATTAGTATAAATAGAAGAAGAATCAAAATCTTACAAAAAAATTGTGTGTTGGGAGAGGGGGGGGGGGGTTGCATATAAAGCATGTTATAAGGCTAATGGAAAAGGGGGGAGAGGTAGGGCGCTTGCATCTAAGTTTATAGAAATATGTTTAAGATTTGAAAAAGGGCGGGAGCGTTTGTATGTATTAACTTCCTTGTGGTTTGATGGGGGATGGGGGAGGAGGGTCACCTACCTTTTAACAGTATGTTTACCGTGTAATAGGATGTATATGGTTTTGAGGGGTGATCTTCATTTTGTTATGTATCTATATGTTTAAAATCTGAGGTGAGGGAGGGGCAATGTTTAGTATACATTAGTATCTTTGTGGTTTGATGGCGAGAAGAGGAAGGGGGGGGGGTAGATATTTCAGTATTTAATTGTTTGTTTTAGGTTGGGGGTATTTGTCTACCTTTTAACAGTTGTTTACAGTGTAATAGTATATTTAAAGGTCTGAAGTAGGGTGTTGTATTTTAATATGTAGTAATATGTTTTATGTCTAAGATGAGCGAGGGTGTCCATCAATTACTACCAAGCAAAAATATACTTACGGTCTGGGGGGGGGGGGGGGGGGTCCTAATGGTTACTACGTATCAGTAATATGTTTAAGGTCTGATAGGAGAGTTCTATTTAGTAGGAAACACTATCTTTAATGCCTCTTTGGTCTAGCCCAGTATATTTAGAAACTACTTTCTATGAAACCTTGAAATTTAGTGATAGTACGAAAAAGATCACTTAATAAAATGACCCAAATTGTTTTCATGTGACGTCTCATTTCTATTATAACTGACTGAAAATCAAAAAAGCAAAAGGCAAAACCAGGTGGAGTCACTGCATAGACATTGACTTAAGGATTTCAAACATAAAATAAAATATATTAGACGCTATTTTAGAGTTTTTAATTTATGTCATTTCACTAAGATGATAATTTTCGTACATATAATGACCACATTTCAATGTTTTATGGAAAGTAGTTTTAAAGTGCACGGGCCTAGAAAATTGTAACATGGGGAATGATCCTTACTAGGACTTCCTCTTAATAGCCACAAGTACTATATGAATTTCTACATTTTTATGGATTTAAAATATGCTGTACATTTTTTACGTAACAATCAATTATTTCTGTATTAATTAGAATAATTAAACATGTTGGTCCAAAAGAGACTGGACCATTAAAATAACATAGGCCAAAGTATGAATGGTGCTGGAAATATGAATGGCCGATGCATTGGGCTAAAGAAGTAAGGGTAAAAGGAAAGCCATAGTGTTTTTTACATTTGGCCTTTTATGGTTGATTTCTCATTCATACAATCACTTCAGTCACTGAAAGTCTATTGCTTTTTGTCCTTAACTTCGAAATTTATTCTCTTTTGGAGAAGAGCAGGGCCGTATAAAGAGGGGATGATAAGGCTCAATCAACCTCGAAATATTCCCCATTATATTATATTATAGAGGATTTTGCCAAAGGTCTACCATTTTTACTTTCCCTCACCCACGTTACGTTAAAACAATCTCGCACCACCAAAATTGCGTCAAATTGCTGCCTCCCTCTTCAAAAGAATGTATTTTTAATTAATTTCAAAAATTAAAAAAGAAATGTGTAGGGTTTTGAAATTAACTCAGAAATAAGTCTAACTTATATTACAGATTAACTTTCTTGGTCAAAATTATCTCGAAGAACAGAAGTTAATTTTTTTAAACTTTAAATTAAACTAAGAGTGCGGAACATCGCAAAACTTTCAAGTACACTAATATTGACATGGATTGGTTTCATTTACCATTTTCAATTCCAAAATGGCGAGATCGGGGTTTACTTGAGAACAGTATCGTCTTCTTACTTCTGGATGGTATGATAGATTTGTTGAGAAAATGTCGTCAAGAGCAAAGTCAAATGAGAGAAGACATTTAAAAAAGTACAAACAATGAGATAATCAAGTAAGGCCAACTTATTGAAACAGTTTTTAGTTTTTGCTATGCACGTTGTTGCATAATCGGTATTAGCTGAATTAATACGTTTTATTACTGTATTATTTTCTAAAATGGGGGGGGGGGGGGATTGGCATCACTGACTATAGCATATCAGCGTGCCTAAAGTTTATATTTAGTCTATATATTTTCATCATCTCATTTCTTTTAAAATTATTTACTTTTATTCTTCATAAATTATGTCATTAAAATACTGTTTATACTTTCTACCATTTGATAAGAAAACGAGTATTTTTGAACTGCTTCCCCACCACTATATGAAAAGCTAAATTGAACTATTTACCAGTTAATTAAGTGGTGGTTTTTGGGTTAAGTTTTTGAAGTCAGCAAAATTTCATTTAAATGGAAATACTAAGTGGTGGCGGATCACTACTAAATAAATATTGCATGAACTTGTTTGTTTCAAATCGAATGTGAGCATGTTATCGAATGTTATTTGTATTCAAAAGTAATATTACAGCACTTAATCTTTAGCAATTCTTATGATCATACCGAGTTGGATTACCATTGTTTTTAAAGACTATTTATACACATTTATCTATTCTGATGGACCAGAACTCAACACCAAGTATTGGTGACACTTAATAATGGTTGGAGCCTATACACATCTGGTTTTATTTTAAAGCACTTCTGCTTAGGACTTCCGATTGGATTTTATGTAATCCTACTAACCTTATGCGGACCTTCAAACTGATATACGACACATAGATCTCATTTATGGTATTGGCTTAACGAAATGTAAATTGACTTTGAGAGGAATTTTATATACCTCAACAAATCTTTTGTCGAAATTTTCAAAGTGGTATATAACACATGTCTGTTAAGTTTATAGTTTAGGTAAAAGAAATTGCAAATTGATTCTTTTCGTAGATCCTCTTGATGAGACCTTTCATTTGACATATTGCACATGTCTATTGCATTTGTAGTTTTGTCTGATAATTTTCCCCTCAATTGTATGGATGGAGGGTGTAATTTTTACCAACTTTCAAAAGATGAAGTATCTGCTTTTAGGATTAAAAATATCATTTCGAAATATTATTTACTAGCTGTGGAGACCCGTCATTGTGTATAGGTCCCAGCCTTTGACGCTTAACAAACCAGGCTCACTTCGCTTACTGGAAGGTTCATACGTGAAAACCAAGATTGCTTCTCTCACTAAAAGTTTCATTGTAACTCAAGCACAGGCTCGTTTCGCTCACTGAAAGATTCATTGCTAAGCAAGCACAGGCTCGCTTCTCTCGCTGAAAAGTTCGATGCTACGTAAACCCTTATTATTAGAATTCTCCCTGTCGAGAAACAACAAATTTTCCTCGTTAATAATACAACCTCCTCCCCTTACTCCTATGACAATATTTTAACATTTTGTTTATGAAAAGCAAGTTTGTTAAAATAAAAATTATAAGGCCAAAACTACTTACTTTAAAAATTCAAAAATGAAGAAAAATAATTTAAATGTATCATTCCGTTTATCAAATGTACAATTAAAAGGCAAAACTATGTACGTTTAAAATATCGAAATTCTACGCATAGTGAAAGTCACTTTTTATAAAGCTACAAGCATAGAACCACAGACAGACTTTGTTTTAATATTATCTATAATTATAAAACAAAGAGTCCTCTTGTGTGGCTGTGTGTCTATCCTCGAGTCTATCTTTGGGGCTTTATATAAAGCAACTTCCTATATGCGTAGGACTTTGAAATTTTAAACATAAGTAGTATTGGCCTTTTAATTGTAATTTTGACAAACAGAATGTTAAAATTGCAATTAGTTTTTTAAATAATTTTTTTAAAGTGACTTCCAATATGCGTTGAAATCTGAATTTTACAAAATAAGTAGTTATGGACTTTTAATTTTGCTTTTTTTTTTAAATACTAAAATTACTAAAATACTAATTAATTAATTTAAAGAAAATTAAAGTTGTTTTATAAAGTGACTACCAATACCCGTAGAAGTCTGAAATTTTAAACACAAATAGTATTTGACCTTTTAATTTTTCTTTTTAAAAACAGAATTTTAACATTTTAATCAGTCTTTCAAATGAATTTTTTATAAATTATTGAAAGTATTTTTGCAAAGTGACTTTCAACTAGCATAGAACTCTGAAATATTAAACATAAGTAGCTGTGATCTTCTAATTTTGTTTTTCGCTAACAAAATGTTAAGTTATATAAAAAAAAAAAGTTATTCATCTGTGATATTATAGTACTATTTCATAGATTTTTCACTAGACCGCATCTTGAATCAAAAGCTAGGACCTATACACTATGACGGGTCTCCAACCAACGCTTCGGAGGTGTTCTGGTCATAAGGTTGGTTGTCCGGTGCAATCACCGGACCGGTCAGTGTCTGTAACAGATAAGCCGGTTTGCACGAAAGTTCTTTTTTTTTTTTAGTTTTTCATTTTTTTTCTATATAAATAGATCTTTTTCCACAAACTATCAATCTTATGGGAACTGAAGTTTACTCAAAGGAGGAATAGTTAGTAGAGAGAGAGAAATTTTTATTTAATTAAACTAATTACTAAAGTAATTAAATTATTAAAAATAATTAATAAAACTACTTATTGAGATTAAATATAAGTATTTAAATAATAAAATAGGCTAATCATTACAAATATTTACTTATTGAAATTAATGCAGGAATTAATTATTGTAATTACTTTATTATTAACACTCATTAAAATTTGATTAATAGATTGACAATTTATATCACCGTACCGATTTTATGGCCAAGTAAGCTCCTAGCCACGCAGCTAGTTATAGACAAAATAAATGAGAAACTTTTATTCGGAAACATTCTTTTTCGTTCTCCTCAAAATGTGTTTTACTTAAAGCACAAAATATATTCAAATTTATCAAATATTTCTATTTATCACAGTGATAACAATAAGAGCTTTTTTCATTAATCGGTGACGTGCTTTAGTAATATATGGGTGTCCCCTAAGTATTCTTATATATCAGTCTCCGGTAAATGCGGTGTAGATTTTTTTTTTAAAAAGATAAGTCGCGATTACTTTATCTGATGAGTTAAATAGCGATTAAAGGATCAACTTTGTCGCTATTCCTTGATGAGTCAAGAAAGAAACAGGCTATTAGGGAACAATTTACATTTCTTGAGCGAAAACAATTTTTTCTTTTTTACTTTCTATAATTATCCAGAACACATTATTCTTTTCTGAAGTTATCGCGCTTTTCAGTGCCACACCCATTTTCGTTTTACAAAAATCGCCAATCGTCAATTCTTTAACATAAAGGTTGCGCAGAAACATCTTGAATCTTTAAGTGCCCTTTTGCGTCTTTCGTTTATTACCTTTCCTTTGCAGTAGATAGCGATATAGACTAGATTGTATGAAAATATTGAGAATATAATATATATTGAGAATAAGTTTTGGTGCTCTTGTACGTTGGAATTATGTGCGTTTGATCACTTTGGCCGTTCATTTCGTTGATTAGCGCAATAGAAATTACGATATAATATAATTTTGAATATTTTAGTAGTAATGTAGTTGGAGTAATAATATTTGAGTATACAAATATGAGCTACGTAGCTTTATATTATAACAATTAAGAGTGATAAGAGTGGTTTTTTGATACTAAAAGATATCAAAGATTTAGTGGCAACCTCAATCATGTCCACCAAATAGTTTATATTGTAGTAAGATTTCTTTTTAACGTTTCAATTAAAATTAAAATGAATACAAAATAAAATGAAACAAAAGTATATTTAATTTAAAATGTACTATTTAACTGATATTAAATCGAATACTAATATCAATGTTTCATTTACTTACAAACTTAAATTACTTTTTTAGGCTGACTGCTAATTATAAAAAATAAATGTTTAAAATACATATTATAGATTTTTTTGTCGTAATAATCCATAGTAGTTAAGCATATTAGGAAGAAATCAAACAGAAATTTCATTGGGGTCGCTGGAATAGTTGCATGACATAATTAATTGTTTAGACTAGCGACTCTTTACTCCCAGTTTATGGAGCTTTAGGGGTAGAGATGGAAACAATCGAGTCACTCGATTATTAGCAATAATCGACTTATTTGATTGTATTCTTCGACGGTGTAACGAGTAAATAATGAGTGAATTCAAGGGCATTGCTATATCAATTTTATATTATTTTTAATTTATATATTTAATTTTTATATATTGGCAAAACTATCCAGTTTTAATCCAGATATTGACTCTCTCTCATGGGGGGGCAAACAATGTAAAAAATCCTATTAACTTTTTTTTTCCAACTTGGACCACTTGTTTTTTAGTTTTCCTAAAGTTGTGACAGCAAAGTGAATATAATAAATAAAGTTCCTTTCTTTATAAATAAACATTGTTTAGTCCTTCTTATACAGTATGTTTTACTAATTGCTGAAACACGCACGCACATGCACATATTATATTAGCTAGTGGGTTTCAAAGTCTTTTTATACAATGTAGGTGATCGGCACAACTAAAAAGGTTGGAAATCACTGGTTTAGACAGTAACCAGTAACTAAATTAACAGATTTGTCATTCTAATAAAACCAAATGGTGCTTATTACAAATCCGTCAAGCATTTTCCCATACCGTGATTACTTTTTGATGAAAAATGAGCTAAAATATTGCCCGATGTTTATCTCCAATCACTTTCTATTTCTTATTAAAATTTCAACGGAACCCTCTAAACCATGTTATGGTAGTGTGTAAATAAACCTTGACAAACCCGAGGATGAATTGAGCAGAGTGAAAAAAGAACAAAAAAAAAACCGCTATCAGTTAAACTGCTATTTATCTGGACGGAATTTTTAATCTTCATTTTTTTTCCAATGGCGTTGAAGCGAGAAATTCATATCTTTCCCATTCAATGCTTTATCTCTTGGGTTCCGGTGCTCTATCATTCTACTTTTATGCTGCAAAACATCCATCTGGTAAGCTTTTTCTTCATGTGTCACCCCTCCCACTTATTCAGTACGGGGTATTTCACAAACTTCAAAGTCCTCTTGTATATTTTTGGTTCGTAATCAATTGTTTTTATTAGCGTTACAGTGGTTCAGATTAATGAGATTATTTCATGTTTGCTCTAATTACTTTAAACCTAGAAACATTGTTTGTTTGAACTATTTCTCTCAAAACTTTTATGATAACATAAATAGCGGTGGGAATACTTCAATTAATCCATTTTGGGAATTAAAGAGAAAATAAATTTATATATTTATATATATATATATATATATATATATATATATATATATATATATATATATATATATATATATATATATATATATATATATATATATATATATATATATATATATATATATATATATATATATTATATATAGGGGAGACTTGTGTACCTAGGCCCCCACACTTTTATTGAATAATATTTAGTTCTAAGTTTTTTTACTAACTTGGGTAAGAGGTAACACCCAATCGCTCTTTTGGCAACCATTTTGAAATCTTAGAGGAGAAAGCTGTGACAAGTTATAAGTGGAAAACGTTTTTATATGGTCTGCAGTAACATTTTGCAGCTCATGTCTTTTATTGTTTTACAAAGTTAAGTCAAATACCTTTCTTTGAATTCTAGTA
This sequence comes from Linyphia triangularis, assembly GCA_963978545.1. NCBI lineage: Eukaryota > Metazoa > Arthropoda > Arachnida > Araneae > Linyphiidae > Linyphia > Linyphia triangularis. The sequence continues at coordinate 15,818,651 of OZ021721.1, forward strand.
AATAATTTTGTTTGCAACATTAAGTAGTAAATGAAATGTTTAAATACTAAATGAAATGTTTAAATAAGTCCTTTCTTCATGTGCATTTTTAGTAGAAGACATTTTAGATGAAATTAGCAAGTCGTGTACCTAGGGCCATATAGTTGCTGATTGTGTTCAAATTGACAAAACCAAAATCTGTTGTTGCTTCAAAGCGATAATGCATGCAGCTCATTTTTTTTTGGAATCAGTTTTTCGAGTTATGAAAATACTTGTAATTTACTAATAATTTGACACATTACAATTTATTATAGCTATTAAATGATAATCCAATGGCTGATAATTATTTGATATTGTTTCTTTTATAAAATTCATCTGTGTATCTTTGTTTCCTATTCATTATGGACTGAAACCTCACTGAAAAGAGAATGACCCTGGGTACATCAGTTACTGGCCATAAGTAAAACAAGATCTTGTACCCTAGGGCCATTTGTGAAGTTTTTTTTAAAAACCTTCTATTTGACAGAATCTATTATTTTAATTATTTATATTAATCCCAATGAGAAGTAATTACTATAACGATGTATGTATATCAGTTTCACATTTTTAAACGGCTCAGTGGCTCAATTTTTGTGCATTGAAAAAAGGCGGCCCTAGGTACACAGGTTTCCTCTACATTGAAAGACTACTAATATTTACAGATTTATATAAAACTTCATTTTGCAATTATTTATTTTAATTAATTTTAGCACACTTATACCATATTGATTTGTTTCCTAACTTTTTTTTATAACTCACTTTTAGCTATTCAATTGTAATTTGGAAAAAATGACAAAACTTCGAAGTAGTTATTCACCACGATAACATTATCTGAACTTGAGTTGTTTTTATTTAAAATCTCACCTATTAAATTTACCTCAAATACCATCTCTTTCTAATATGATCCTATTGAAAACACTTACGAAAATATGTAAACAACCCCTCAAGTGAAAGTGATTTATTGGTCGCCTTACTTCCCCGTTTATTCAGAGCGAATCACAGGAAAGTTCCCTTCACTGGATATTCGGAAAAAAATCCATTCTTTGTTATGAAGTGCCGCCATCTAAATTATGAAATGCACCGTCAGTGCCGCTTTAATTAGATTAAAAGATAAGAGGAAGATGGATGGAAGAGATTAGAAGGAATATTTACGTTCATATGTGATTCCGAAGAGTCACTACGATCATTCCAAAATGAAAGAACTTGAAAAAACTCGCTTGAACAAGTGATAAGGTTCTTATATTATTACAATTTTGTCTTGGATTGAATTGAAATTAATTGCTTATTTTAGTTGCGTGGTAAAGTGAATTTTGGTTTTCAACATTTACTACCATTGATGATTGTTACATATATTCGAATCCAGTCAGCTAAATAATGAATTTGTGAGGAATCTTTTTCATTCTAGTTTTCTCCCATTTTAGAAGCCTGTTTTTTTTTTTTATTTTTTTTTTATTGGCATTTTAATTAGATTAGGAAATATTAAAAATCAAATAAAAAGATAGTTTGTATGAACAGTAATTGTTCACATTTTGACCAGAGAGACATGTTTAGAGTAGAAAATTAAGAATGCACAGATGATCACACCAATATATCAAAAGTTAGATTTGTTGATGGGGTTATATTTTTCAAGCCTTACCCCAGTAGCACAAATACGCTTGCCAATATCGTTCGACACTAGCCAATCCTGATCTGGACCGTTGTAGAGTGGCCGTTGCTACTGATCTTGGAAAATCTCGCCCTGCGTTGAATAAAATATACTGAAAGTTTTGAAATGTTGATGCATAGTTTTAAAATTGAAATATATTTTAATTAAAATGGACGAAGGGTAAAAAATATGTTTTGTGAGGTTTTTGACATGTTTATTTTTTTAAAAATCGTGTATTTTCGAGCGATGCTCGAGATTTGACATAGATTGGCCAATCTCCTCACAACTCCTGTCCTGTTCTAAACGTACGTAAGATATTTTTTACTCATCCCATGCTGGTCCCACAGCAAACAGTAATTTATCTTAAGTATCCCCCACTGACCGTAAGAGAGAGAGCAACTCCCGTTTTAGACATTACCCAATACCACTGCGGTATCTGGGAAAAGGAATTTTGTTAGGACCCATTTCAACTCAATTTCTCTATGACATTTCTTTACCATTTCGATTCTCTTTAACTTCAAATACTGCCCATATCGTCAAAAAACACAATAAATATTGAAACTAGCTAGAGTGAACATTTTTTTGACCTGTTACGCCCCTAAACAACCCCTAAAGCACCGTTTCGTCCCAACAAAGACATTACACAAAAGCAACCAGAGAATCCCTTCCAGTCCAATTTGAAACAGGGAGGGATGTGATATATGACTTGTCTCCCGCTCCGTCTGTCAACAACAATGACGCTGAAGTTTCTAACGTTACATCACTGTTTTTGTTGTCTTCCTTAAAAGAGGAAGAAGCGAGTCATTATTCAAATGCTGAACAAGTTTTGTGTTTCTCCAGTTTAGAAGAGGAACATTTCTAGATTTTCAAGTGTCTGGGGAGATTGCGTTTCTTAGTCGTTGCTTGATAATGCCACTCTTAAGAAGATTTTATTTTATTTTAATATTCTAGTCACTTGTCAGTCAGGGATTAATTAACCTTTAACTGTTGTATGCGGTCTGACAGACTTCGATTCTGTTTTTTGTAGAATGCTTCCACCAACTAAAATATTTCATCTTTGACTTTTATATTAATTTTTCTGATACTATGTTTCTTAAATTTCAAATAATGTTCACAAATTTGTTTGGTACAGTATGGAGCATGTGTTTCCCTTGCACCAAAAATATCAAATCACCCAACCACAGCAATTAAAGGTTAAGCTGTAAGTGATTTTTTAGTAAAATGCTTAAAAACTTTCTTAAATGTTAAATAAGAAAATGTGGTTTAGCTCTTTTTCTAAAACATTTTGACACAAAATTTGCAAAATTACCTTTTTTGCACCACCAAAAAGCAAATAAGCTGAAGGGTGAAAAGTGTTTTCCCAGTTCATATTTGGCATAAAATTGCTTCATATTTAAAGTTAATAATGATTTTATAATTCATCATTAAATCAAATTAAACATCACGAGTGATGGAACTCGTAATCATTTTATTGTTTTGCTAAATCAATTTTAGCTTTTTTTGCTAGAGAGATTTTGTGCGGCAGCTTAAACGCAGTTTGTCACTCCTTAAATTGACGTCAATTGCTAAGAAGTTCAAGTTCATTAACTCGTAACACGTGTTGCTCATATTTCAGTGATTTAGAAGGGGCCCATTTAATTTCATACTTTGGCAATTTTACAAGTTTGGCATTTTGTTTTGTAAATGAACGTTAAAAAGTTATCGCATTAAAAAAATACGTTACATTCAACTTCACTAATATAGGGTTTAAATTAGTTGATATGTGTGTTTAAGTTTTTTTTCATCGTTTCACCCACTGGTGCTTTTGTAAATCCATCTTAGAAAACTCACGAGTTTAAAGTTCTTTTTTGTCATTAAGTTCTTTTCATCAGATTAAGGCCGGAATTTTTAGATTAATAGTTGAAGTGTAAAGAAAAAACTTTTTACTTGTTTAGTAGCTTAAATGAGTGTATTGATATGTCAAGTACAGCTGAGTAGTCTCGCACTGCTGGGGACCCTTTGAAGGACATAGAAATTTGCATTTGAATAAAAAGTGTTGTTTTAGTATTCTTTAAAGTTCACGGGAGTAGGATTGTAAAAAAACACACATGATGCTCCTTTATTAACATCACAACGATGACTAAAATACAGGGCCAAGGAAAAGAAATCTGAAATTGGATATTAGGCTTAGCTTAACTCCGTTTCTGGAGTAAATAGTAAAATAAAATATGAACAAATAATAACGTGTTGAGTACGTACTCAAACAGTGATATTCGTATTCAAGAACAAAAACGTTTGAATAAGTACATATTAAGATAGGCTTTTTGTGACTCCAGTTTTAATAGAAAAAAAAGGGTAAATTATTTTATATTTTTTGTATTATTTTCTTGTGTCTTTTCAATTGAATTTAAATTAAAATGAATTCAAGCAAGTCATATTGAAAATAAATGTTCAGTCACATTGAGTTGCGTTTCTACAAGTAAGTTACTCTAAAAAAAATAGTTTTCATATAGCGATTGATTACTGAAGGTATTACGCTCTGCGCTCTGCGATAGATAAATAAAATTGGCCTAATGTGATAGAAAATAAAGTAAAATATCGTGATAGAATACTAAGATATAAAAGCAAAGCATGGTAACGTATTACTTTTTCCTTTCAATAACCGACAAAACAATCGAAAATTACTTTCCGGCTGAGAACTACAAATGAAAAGTTTCAAGATGCTCAAATTTATATGGATGTTTTCCGAATAGAAATATTCATTCAAGGTAAGAATACAATTTTAATACAGAATTATACATTTAAATTTTTTAAGTAAGAATTCAAACAAAGAATGAATATTAACTATGTATAAATTCAAAATGTTATGAGTTTTTGTAATTTAATTATAAGAATTTAATATTTTTTTTTCCATTAGGGAAATATTTCAATGTGACGTTATTTTGATTCATTGATAGAGTTGTAAAATCAAATTTAAATATAAACTAAATTTCGCAGTGTTGAAATTAGAAAGCTCAAAACACATTCTTAAAAATTAGTCTAATTAAAAGATTCACGAAAATTAATATATTTTTAAAACTACTGAATTCTACAACAACTCTCGTAGGGAAAAAATTTATCGTAGAATTTTCAACACTTCATTAATAAATGCAATTCGTAATCCAAATAAAGAGTATGAGCAGTTTTCAGCAACAATAATAACAACAATTATATAATAATAAACTATAAATATAATAATAATCGATAAATATAATAATAATGATGATGTTAATTGTTAAAATAGATAAAAGAAATAAGAAAAAATTATGAAAAAAAACAACAAAAAAAAAAAACACAACTTCTATTACTCAAAAAATTCTTTGAAAACGGCTAAATAATTATAATGAAAAAAAAATTAAAATTATAAAGTTTCTGTGATTTCCAAATAATAACCTAAAATGAATAGATGATAACCGCATTCATAATTCAATATATTACATTCATTTATTTAAAATTTTGATGTGCATGAGAATTGTATTCGATATTCTCTCGATAAGAATTCTATCCGCCTAAGATGTATTTCTTTTTATCTCTTTGTAAATTTAAAGTAACTAAAAAATGTAACCCATCAAAACTAAGTTTATAATGTACATCTATCCTCTATATACATTTCCAATTTTTATGAGCAATTGCTACTTATTGAGCTCCGATTAAGTTTTCATAATGTTTGACCACTACAAAGAAAAACGAATTTTCTGAACCATTTAGTATTTTTTTTTTTAACCCCAAACTTTGATTGAATACAGTATCGTCCATAACAAGTCTATCTGCTAAATTTCAACTCGATTGGATGACGGCAAGAGGGTTAAGATTTTGCTTCGTCCCTCAGTAGGGGAAGGTTTCAGTTATTAAATAATACAAAATTGTAGATGTTTGAATTAAGTTTGGTATCTGGATAATAGAATGCTTCTGATAAAACTGACTTGAGGCAATAGAAGCGTGTTCAAATTTGGTCTTTTAGTGGCAGTCCAAAAACTTCACAGAAATTATTGTCATCGACAACTAGTGTATCTGCCAAGTTTCTAAGTTTCAGCTCGATTGGATGACTTTAAGTGGGCTTATTAGTACTTTAAAGCGCCAGTAGATGCGCGTGCAAAAGCGGTTTTTTATAGATAGTGATAAGTGATAGACCCAAAAACTTGACGGTATGCACTGTCATATATATCGCATCTATCTGCCTGGTTTTAGATAGATTGAATGAGGGCAAGTGTGTTAATTTGTCATCTGAAGAGACGACGGTATTGTGTGTAAAAGCAGTCTTTTTGAGACAGTGAAAGCCCCCAAAACTTGATATAACGAATTCTTATCAACAACGAATCTACAAGTCATATTTCAGTACGATTGGAGGACTGTAAGGGAGTTAATTAGTCATTTGAAGCGAATATAACAGCGGTCTTTTTGTAACATCGACGGCTGCGAAAACTTAATAGAAATGCATTATTATCGAATCTATCTGTCAAGTTTCAGCTCAACTGGATGGATGCAAATGGGTTAATTAGCTCTTCGCAGATTTGCTCGCTAGCCACACACACACACACAAAATCGAAGTTAATACAAAGGATTTAAAAATGACTTTCTTTTGAACAAATTTATTTCCAATATTTGATGGAAAATTTACTAAATGCCAAGTTAAAAATTGAAGTTTTATATAACCTCTTTTAATGTAAGTAAATCGCATACATTGAATATCGTATTGATAATTAGTTATCTTTGATTATGGACTTACCCTAGTACCAAAACAACTTTGGCCAATTCGGTTAACTTTGGCCAAACTCGATGTAAAACGTTGTAAATCGGGCGTTAGATATCGATATTGGCCAATCTCGTCCAATGCTGGATAAAAATATTTTGAAAGTTTTTAAGTGTTGATGTACAGTTTTAAATTTCAAGAATTTTATTTATAAGAAAGAACGGAGGGGATAAATATGTTTTGCGATGTTATTGACATGTTTATTCAAAATAAAAAAAAAGTGTTTTGGAACGAAGATCGAGTTTCGGCTAGAATTGGCCTATCTTCCGCAATCCCTATTTCCAACGTTAGCCAATGCTACAGTGCTACCTGAGTATGCACAGCCAGCAATATAACCGAATATTAAATATTTATAAAAAAAACAAAAAAACAAAACATAAATCATTCTGTACAACTTTTTTTTTTGGAAATTGCAATTACTGCAAAAAGGGAAATAAAGTGAGCAAATTAATATCCTATAGTTATTTTTAAGAAATACATTTTTCTTGGAAATAGTAATAAATATTTAAAGACTAGATAAAGTACCAGGCGTTGCTCAAACAGCAGTGGCCAAGCGTTGCCTGGTACAACCTGCTTTATAATGTCCATTGAAAGATTACCTCGTATTCCCCCATATAGAACACATCATCCCAGGGAGATTTCTAGCAAGTAATTTGGAATTCCGTGGATGACTTCCTGGAGACTTCCCTGGGAGGATGTATGCTTACCTTTGATTCCACTGCCTCAGCATTAAAACATCGGAATGAAATTGTTTGAAAAGAGTCAAGGTACTAACAACTTGGTTCAAATTGGTCTCATATCCCCTTTCACCCTCCATCACTGATCTTAATTACAAAATACCAGAATGAAATTTTATTCACGATAATCTGGATTAGTCATAATACCTAGAGAAAAATCCTGATCAAATTGGTATGGCAGATATGAAATTATTATCGTACTCTGTTTTAAAACCCTATCTTCAATTTCCCCATCTTAAATACAAAACTTGAGAATGAAATTGTGTTCCGATAATCTAGATTAGACAAGATACCTATAGAAAAAACTCGGTTCAAAGTGATTCAAAAGATTTCAAATTATTTTCATGTCTTTTAACGGGTAAAAAAGAGGGAGGGTTTTTCAAAATTTCAAGTAGCCAGAAATTGCTCGCTTGATTTGAAGATGAAGTGTGCAAAATTTCGTCAAAATTTGGAATAAAACTGTAGCTTCCTGTAACTACACTTTTATTCCAAATACATACTACATAATACCAAATACATACCATACATAATACCACAATACATACCAAAAACATACATACATAAGGATAATCTTCTTTGTAAATATAGATTCGAATCAGATATATATTTAAGCCAATGAGTAGAGTAAAAAAAAACAAAAAACAGCATTTTTGTAATATATGATAAACTAACACAAGATATAATGTAATGTTCAAATTCATTGGTAAAAGATTGGTTAGTTTTGTTTATCCTGTAATTTCTTGATTTCTCCTTAAATAATAGGGAAAAGCGTCTTGATAATGAAAATTCTTACCTATTGAATTATAAGAAATAATGAATTCTTTATAAGCTATCAAGTGATTTATTTAGTTATATTTTATTATTGGGAGTGTTACTTAATCGACTTTCTATATGATTTACTTTTAACGTTTTATCCATTTCTTATTAGTATTATCAAACTTTGTTAAGGTGTTCCTTTTGTTCAAATGAGTCCTCATCCTCATACATCCACATTGCTTAATTAGTAAAATTGGCTTTCTTGATTCCAATACTTCAATTGAGTAGATGTCAGCAAAACACAAAGTGTAATTTTGTCTTTCTTTGAAATTCTTTTCTGTATTTCGAACGTTGATGTTAATTATTTTGAATATTCTAAAATTATTTAAAAATTCTTTCCAGTAAGTTATAATTTAAATTTTTTTTTTGTATATATATATGTTTCACATTTTTCCACAGAAATGTTTAAAACATATTTGGCCAAAGCACAAGCCTATCTTCCAAAAACCACAAAACGTCAAGAATCTCACTTTATGAAACGTAATGGTTGCCAAGCGGCTGCGTTTTATTTCTTTGGGGTCCATTGAAAACAATGGATTATTAGGAAAAAACCCTGTATGTAATCAGTAATTGGCAAGCTAGAGTTTTTTTTTTTTTTAAATAATCTAATTTCAGTGCATTAGGTACAAATAATTATAAAAAAAAGTTTTCATGTTCCTTTTCAATAATGCAATTAATTCAATGTTTGACCCCAAAGGGCCGCTTGGTAGTAACCAAAGCATCTCATAAATATTTCCGATTTTGCTGATCAATGTACATGGCGTATTTTTTATTTTTACAACGTTTAGTTGTTTTTGGAAGGTACCAATTGTTTTTGTACCGTTTATTATGCTTGAGAGAGTAAGCTGTCATTATCTCAGTTATAATTCTCAACTTCCTCTTCTCCTTTTCTGAAAATATTTCCTGAAAACATACAAAAGGCACACCCTCTAATCGGACTGAGAAAATAATAATAATAAAAAAAAAGAGTGATCATGTTCATCAAATCGTTTCGGCTGTAGAAAAAAGTACTGGTCACAACCAGAAAAAGGAGAAAAATACAAACCTCTGGCAACTTCAATTTTTTAATATTTTTTTCCCGTCATATTCTCTTGTTCAATATGGACAATTACGTTGTTACTATTCGTCTACTCATCGAACACAATACGATGGCAAAAAATCCTCCTTCTTCGTTTTTTTCCCCTTCTGTTTTTAAATTTTGCTTCAAACACCCTCGCCTTTGATTGGTTGGTTGGTTGTATTCAGATTATCTGGCGCCGTCAGCAACACGAGGGCTATAATGCGCCGAAACATTTCGTCATTAGACAAGCCAACATACATTTACAAACACCCATGCCAACACGGGACTCGAACCCGCAACCTCGCGGTCCAGAAGCTAGCACGCTAACCACTATACCGTTTGGTCGGCCCCTCGCCTTTGAATCAAAATAAATAATCTTACTTTAAAGCAGTGATATCCATTGGGCACCAAAACTTACGAAAAATGGGGAGAGTTGTGTTTTTAAGATGGTGGCTTTCGTTTTTTTGTTCTTAGTTTCTATTTTCTACTCATTCGTATTATTTCCCTGAGTGGTGTGGCAACATATTTGTTACTGATATCTCATACATAATTTTCATTTAATTCGACACTTCTTTTGTGTATTATAACTAAATACTATTACTTATGTAAAACGATAAAAAAAAAAATTATTTAATTTTCCTTCAGAATCGATTTTAATTGATTCTTTATTAAATTGTATCAAATTTCATAAATAATTTTCTTCATTATTTATTAGGCACTAAAGGAGGAAAGGATAGCCGTACTGAGCAGCCATATTTCCGAAGCTAAGCAAGATCTGTGATTCATCGTGTTCACCATCCAAATTTATAAATTACAGGGTGCAATTCTCTTCAATAATTAAAGTTGGCCGCATGGAGTCTGTAGTAATCAATAGGACTTCCTAAAAAATTGTATTTCCCTCAGATAATGGGAAAAGTTTTCTTAACAATATTTTTTAAAAGAAAATCCCAAAATTAAAAAAATAAATAATTTTTTTATAAAATAGTTAAAAATTTTGCAATAAAATTTTTGCAATTTACATGCCAACGACAACCATAATATTCAAAGTTTTATTAGACTACTTTTTGGGAGGGTTTCTTGTTCGGTTGGCTACTTTTCTGGTAAGATTTAGCCAGTAAAGTTATCTTCCAGATAATTCCTTGCAGTGCAATACTTCCATCTGAAAATTTGGATAAAATTTTTTTTCTTTAAGTTTTAATTTTTTCATTATCTCATTAGTGCTTATGCAAAATTTCATGAAAGATTACTACATTCTCCTCTAAACTGAACCTCCTGTGTATAAATAATTCTAAATAGAATCATTGTGAATTTGACTAAAGTCGTGATAACGTACCTGTAGGCAAAATAAAGTTGTATTCAATTTTAAGAGGAAGTTTGGAGTTTTGTCTTTCGTTTACATTTCTTGTTTAATTTTTGTCTCTGGAGTTTTTAGTTCTTTAGCTTCCATCTTGTCTTCTTTTATAACTGAAAAGGGGCCTGTCTCAATGTATATATAGCTTGAAGAATCAACTTACTTCTTACAATAAGCTTACAATTAAAGAAAATATTTAAATTTATTCATTCTTTATTCTAGTTTTCCTTTTTGCCTCGGGTATCCGTATTGCCAACTTTCGAATTATGAATTATTCGAAATTATTCGACTTACTAATAGTAAATTAACGAATAAAACCTATATATATATATATATATATATATATATATATATATATATATATATATATATATATATATATATATATATATATATATATATATATATATATATATATATATATATATATATATATATATATATATATATATATATATATATATATATATATATATATATATATATATATATATATATATATATATATATATATATATATATATATATATATATATATATATATATATATATATATATATATATAAAATATATATATAAAATATATATATATATATATATAAAATATATATATATATATATATATATATATATATATATATATATATATATATATATATATATATATATATATATTTTATATATATATATATATTTTATATATATATATATATAAAATATATATATATATATATATATATATATATATATATATATATATATATATATATATATATATATATATATATATATATATATATATATATATATATATATATATATATATATATATATATATATATATATATATATATATATTTTATATATATATTTTATATATATATATATATTTTATATATATATATATATATATATATATATATATATATATATATATATATATATATATATATATATATATATATATATATATATATATATATATATATATATATATATATATATATATATATATATATATATATATATATATATATATATATATATATATTTTATATATATATATATATTTTATATATATATATTTTATATATATATATATATATATATATATATATATATATTTTATATATATATATATATTTTATATATTTTATATATATATATATATTTTATATATTTTATATATATATATATATATATATATATATATATATATATATATATATATATATATATATATATATATATATATATATATATATATATATATACTAGCTGAATACCCGTGCTGCGCTACGAAATTTTACCATTAGCATTTTAGCAATCAAAAGACATTCATGTATTCTACACTTCAGACGTTTGCTCCCTTTTCGATCCCGACAAATTGATTTATCAAAATAGGAACTTTCCTTTGTTGACATTTTAAACGAAATTTATAATTGTGAATAGTAAACTGGAATAGTTTATTGTGTTTATGTTTGCTCTTAGTTCTAAATTTCAAAGTAGTAGCTGTATTGGAATTAAGTTAATTAGACATTAAGTTAATCCTCGTATAGTTTCAATGTTGCGTCGTCTTTTCATCCCTTAAAAATTCGTTAATCGATATTGGAATGACTTATTTTTTTAACATTTGCAAAAAAATATCAGAAAAATGACTACATTGGAAGAGGAACATTCGGATATCCCTCGTTTGGAACATTTAACCCCTTTTCGACCACTTAAAGTGTGTTAATCGAGATCGGAATAGTTTACTTTTTCTATTTTTACCATTGTTGATATTTGTGCCGATTTTCGGAGTTGTGACTATGTGGGAAGTAGGATTTTCGAATGTCCCCCGTTTGGAACGTTTAACCCCTTTTCGACCCCTTATAGTGTGTTAATCGAGATCGGAATAGTTTACTTTTTCTATTTTTACCATTGTTGATATTTGTGCCGATTTTCAGAGTTGTGACTATGTGGGAAGTAGGATTTTCGAATGTCCCCCGTTTGGAACGTTTGACCCCTTTTCGACCCCTTAAAGTGTGTTAATCGAGATCGGAATAGTTTACTTTTTCTATTTTTACCATTGTTGATATTTGTGCCGATTTTCAGAGTTGTGACTATGTGGAAAGTAGGATTTTCGAATGTCCCCCGTTTGGAACGTTTGACCCCTTTTCGACCCCTTAAAGTGTGTTAATCGAGATCGGAATAGTTTACTTTTTCTATTTTTACCATTGTTGATATTTGTGCCGATTTTCAGAGTTGTGACTATGTGGGAAGTAGGATTTTCGAATGTCCCCCGTTTGGAACGTTTAACCCCTTTTCGACCCCTTAAAGTGGGTTAATCGAGATCGGAATAGTTTACTTTTTCTATTTTTACCATTGTTGATATTTGTGCCGATTTTCAGAGTTGTGACTATGTGGGAAGTAGGATTTTCGAATGTCCCCCGTTTGGAACGTTTAACCCCTTTTCGACCCCTTATAGTGTGTTAATCGAGATCGGAATAGTTTACTTTTTCTATTTTTACCATTGTTGATATTTGTGCCGATTTTCAGAGTTGTGACTATGTGGGAAGTAGGATTTTCGAATGTCCCCCGTTTGGAACGTTTAACCCCTTTTCGACCCCTTAAAGTGGGTTAATCGAGATCGGAATAGTTTACTTTTTCTATTTTTACCATTGTTGATATTTGTGCCGATTTTCAGAGTTGTGACTATGTGGGAAGTAGGATTTTCGAATGTCCCCCGTTTGGAACGTTTAACCCCTTTTCGACCCCTTATAGTGTGTTAATCGAGATCGGAATAGTTTACTTTTTCTATTTTTACCATTGTTGATATTTGTGCCGATTTTCAGAGTTGTGACTATGTGGGAAGTAGGATTTTCGAATGTCCCCCGTTTGGAACGTTTGACCCCTTTTCGACCCCTTAAAGTGTGTTAATCGAGATCGGAATAGTTTACTTTTTCTATTTTTACCATTGTTGATATTTGTGCCGATTTTCAGAGTTGTGACTATGTGGGAAGTAGGATTTTCGAATGTCCCCCGTTTGGAACGTTTGACCCCTTTTCGACCCCTTAAAGTGTGTTAATCGAGATCGGAATAGTTTACTTTTTCTATTTTTACCATTGTTGATATTTGTGCCGATTTTCAGAGTTGTGACTATGTGGGAAGTGGGAGAATTAGTGATGAGTGAGTCAGTGAGTGAGTGAGTGAGTGAGTGAGTGAGGGCTTTGCCTTATATATATAGAGATATATATATATAATATAGTTATTGGCTTGTGACGATATTTTGTGACTCACAAAAATTAAAATTTATAAACAGAGCGTTTTGTTAGTTGCTTAACTGTTTGTCTCTTAATAAAAGTAATTAAGTATAGAAAATATTAAAGTATTATTTGTGTTAATTATAACACCAGAACAGAAAATCTATTATATCAATGCATCGGTTCCATATTTTTTCCCCCGATTTTATTGCTTCCCTGTGCATATTTTCGGTAAAAGTACAATTGAATTTCAAATTTAAATTTTTGGTTGGAACTATAGAAATGCGCCATTATACATATTCATACTCTAACTAAATTACATTTGAAAGGGATTTGATTCATATAATATTTTTAAACTACTTGTGTGTGTGTTTTAATAAATTTTCCCATCCTTGAAACATCTTCATTGTCAAACTTAAGAACCATAATCGTATTTTTCATGTAGTATATTTAAATTAGGTTCGTTTTCTTATTCATATTTGTATTTCGTTTTGTATTTCGTTTTCGCGCAAAAGTAATTTTAGGCAGTTAATTATTACTAAAAATGGAATGTCTCATTGCTGATAATGCATTTCATACTTTTCATTATCTAACTTCTATAAACTTAAACAATTAAAATGCTGATGATGCACGCTTTTATCACCCAGAAAATGACAAAGAAAACCGCCGAGAGTAATGTTCTGGAGGCAAAAATTTCAATGGAATAAAGCATTCATTAATCTACATTAATTCTTGTCTCTATTCATTTAATGAAAAAGTATTAAGAAAACCTTGAATGTCTCTTTGTTACTTCTTTCTTTTATTTTAGAGCAAATGGGAATTTAGAAAATATGTAACATAGTCAGCTAATAGTATTGTTTCCTTCTTTTGTTAGGCTCCTTCCAAGCTCTTCTCTTTCTGAAACTAATACCATTTTTGAAACATTCTAAGGTGATATTTCTTTAAAAAACTATACTAATTTTAAATGGCATATGCTGATAAGTATGCGATGACATTGCCTGGTTATTTCTCTTTTTTTTTTTTAAATTCACTGTTTCTTTTTTGGCAAGATATACTTTGCCTTACCACTTGCACAATGAGACTTGTTTGATGCCAACTTTAAGTAGCTTGATTCTCGTTCCGTTTCAAAATAATCTTTAACAAAGAACGTCGGTGAGCCCAAAATGAATGAGTTTGAAAGGGACACGTGACTCGTTTGGTCACGTGGTCCAGCGATTTAAAGATTCCCACAGATGGCAATATGCTAAATAGCACTTCTTTTTTACGGTTTGTAAAATGGGCGAATATTTGAAACGTTATCGTTTAGTTGTCAGTTATCTTCTAATAAGAAACTGTATAATGCCTAGTTGAAATGGTTTGCAGTATTTATAACATGCAAAGACTAAGAAGAGAGAAATTTGAATTTCCTAATATAATTAAAAATATCACATTTAGTTATTTTGTACATGTGTACTTGTTTAAAATCCAGTGTGATATTTGTGATATCCAGTGTGATATTTGTGATAAAATCCAGTGTGATATCCAGTGTAAATTTTGCGCTCCCCTGACGTGTATTTTTAAGTGTTCTCTTTTATCCAAATTTTTTGAATTACCGATGGAGGTCCGGTACTAACCGTTTCGGTTAATCGAGCTTGTACTGTACATGGAAACATTAGTATGCCCATTTATACTACAATGTCGTATGAGAATTATTTAAATGAGATTAGTTTTGCTTTAAACGGGTCGTACTTTTTCTGAATTTTTGAATTAGCAGTTTATTTTGCTGATTCATTCTCTGATCATTTTATATAATTATCAAAGATAGTTGAAGGAAATAGCATGGATGTGATTTTGGTATAAGTTTTATGAATATTTTACATAATGCGTTGCTTAGAATATAACATTGTTATTCGTTAATTATATTATATTTATCTTCAATTAAAAAAATATTACAAAAAATTTTATTAAACATTTTACACAAAATAGGGAAATAGCTTTGAGCTGTATTTCACGTGTTAAAACTGAATTTCCAAGCTAAATTAGTTTTAAGTTTGACTCATATAATTTAAATACTAAAATTCTTATAAATCGCTGCCTGCAATCGTCTATATTAAATGAGTTCTTCTGTACGGAATACACTTTTTATAGTCAATATATATTTTTAGTTCATTTTGTTCGACCATTGATTAATAACTTTTTTAAGTTATGATTTACTGATTCAAAATCATTTGAAAAAGTAGGGATTTGATACCAGATCAGTGTTATGTAGAATTCGGTAGGTTCGTTCAGCCATGAGATTATTTGCTGGGAGTGAGAGGTGCATTATGCAATATGCATACAAGGATAGGATAGGAGGAACTTTGATTTTTCAGTAATGGGAATTACATCTCATAATAAAATGTTTATTAATAGTTATGAAACAATTTTCATCTCAAATGAATAATTTAAAAACATTTCCCTGTGAACATTTCTTTTGGTCTTCTTTTCTTATTAATCTTTAAAAGCCAAGAAGATCTTTGCCTATGCCCATGAACATAAGCTTTCTTTTACCACGAGTTTGAATAAACTAACCCCAACAAATAATTTTGTTAAATTAACCTTCATATAAATTTAATCAAAACAAGTCATTTGTAATATATTGGTACGATCACTTACATTACACTTGCTTTATTTCCTTTGTTTTGACACCAAAACGTATGACACAAAATCATTGGTTTGAATTTTTCTGATTTAAAACATGCGACATAATCAAATGGTGCCAAGCGGTAATAATTAGTCTTATAGCAATAGGGCGTGTTTTCGTAATGATTATACATCTCTCCAATTTCAGATCAATTAGCTTATATTTCATGGCTGTTTAGTTAGTGCTATCCCTAAAGTGAATTGATGGAATTAGTATAAAATCAAAATATGTTTCGCATTTTATTGATTTCATAAAATAGCATATCGTGTAACTACAGGGTGTTTCACAGCATACACAGTGTATACTTTATATAGATTTCAATGGATCTCGTTAAGACGTCCTTATACGTTACAAGAGGGTCTCAAATATATTATAATGTTTGATCATATCATGCTCAACCAGCAGGGAGAGCATTGGTATGAGTCACTTAAATTATTTGGCTTCTGATACTCTGAAAATCACAAATTAAAAAATTAAAAAAATTAAAAATACTCAACAAACTTAATTGAAATCTGTAACATTAAACAGTTTGTGAACCACCCTTAACGTCATGAAAGAATCAACAAAAGCTAAATTTATATAATAAGTTTAGATATTTATTAAAGCAGTTAAATTAAACACTAGTTTGTTGTAAATAATACTGTATAGAATTTCGAAAATAATTATCTAACTATATGAGAAAAATAACCCGAATTATCTCTCTGTTTCCTGCAGAAAGAAAACGTGGAAGGCAGACATACACCCGGTATCAAACACTCGAATTGGAAAAAGAGTTTCACTTCAATCGCTACCTGACCCGAAGAAGACGCATTGAAATTGCACACGCTCTGTGCCTCACGGAGAGACAGATCAAAATCTGGTTCCAGAATCGTCGCATGAAGTGGAAGAAAGAAAACAAGGCCAAGCTGGAAGCTGGTCTTACCATGGGCCCTACACCTCCTGAACTCACCCACCTTGGAGAACATCCGCAACAGTGAAAGGGTTCTCATTCTAATTTCCTCTCACAATATCAAGAACTTAATTAGAAATCCCATTTATTGTGTCACCCAAATTCTCATTTCGTGTCATCTGTAAATGAAACACGATCATTCCCATCAATTTACAAGGATGCAGAGTTGAACTGAGAAAATCATACTGTGTCATATTGGTAATATTACAAAAGTGAAATTAAACTGTCAACAATCTCATTCTTATGCAAATTACACGACTATCTCAATTCACTTGAACGAGCAAGACATTTTTAGATTTGAATTTAATAAATTCCACTTTAAATTTAAAATTAAATATTTAGTTTATGGTTACTAATACATTTTTAACTGTCTTGTATATTTCGTCGGAAATATAATATTTGAAGACATTCTGCAGTCCTTGTAAATTAGCTTTTGTACAGT
This sequence comes from Linyphia triangularis, assembly GCA_963978545.1. Taxonomy (NCBI): domain Eukaryota; kingdom Metazoa; phylum Arthropoda; class Arachnida; order Araneae; family Linyphiidae; genus Linyphia; species Linyphia triangularis. The sequence goes on from OZ021721.1 coordinate 15,836,341, forward strand.
TTAGTGTATTAAATTTTGACTGGATGTTTTATATAACAACGCAGGATTTAGACAAATTGTACACTAACTAGCTTTTTGAGAATTCAAGTGTAATGAGTCGAAACTAGAAAAGTTATGGGATGAGCATTTCGGCCTAGATAATACAAGACACACGTGTTGAGTCTTTCTATGAGTGCAATTCACACAAGTGCAAGTGCAACAATAAATTATTACCGAAGTTTTGTTCGGGCAATAAAGATGTTCTTAGCTGAGCCGGTTGGACTTAGAAAGGCAAAAAAATAAACTTCAGAAAATAGCATCATTTTCCGAAGAGGTAGCAAATTCCAAAACAAACTCTGAAGCAATGTGAAAAAAATTGATTAAATGTGTTTCATGAGTCAGTTATTACTGAAAACAAATACTGGTGGAGAGTTATTATTATTTTTTTTTGTTTTGTTTTAGTTCCCTATCCTTTGAATTGTTTGCAATTTTATGGGCTTTTAAGTTTAGAATGTTTTTATATTGTAACTGACCGAAAAGAAAGTCTCTGTTTTTTTTGTTTTTTTTCTTTCCGTGAGACGTTTTCTTAGGAATTTGTTTGTTTATGAAAAAAATCAAATTATTTAAGTTATTATTTTAGACTGATTAACAAAAAAAAAATCGTTGAGCGTTTTTTAAAACGTAAATGCTTTTTGTTATTATGTTTTGTTACTTTTTAAAATGCACTGCAAGTGAAATGCAAATTATATACATAAAAAATAGTTTTATTAAAGTACTCCAATGTGTTCGATAAAGATGCTTGAATTTAATACATTAAATTGAACATAATTGCGCGTCTAACATGTAAATTTTCCCAGTGATTTTGATATTTTAAATAAAATTTAAGTTTGAGTACAAAATACCAACTGGCATGCAAAAGAGGACATAAAACTCATTCCTATTTTAAATGTATTATGGGTGTAACTTTGTACAAAATGTAGTAAAAATCATATGATGATTTTAGTTATATATGTGTACTGTTAAATGTGACTTGTTCTTATATGTAAATGTCCTCGCACCGACAAGTAAACAGAGCATGCATAATTTTTGACGTGTGAAAGGCTCAGAATGCATTATTAGTAAAGTATGAAGCATAAAATCACATTAAAAAAATTAAAAATATTTTTGAGTACAATGTGATATCTGGTTACACTTAAAGGTGAGTGAATCCTTAAATTGAATATTCTAATTGGCACGCTTGAATTTGGATAAAGATCAAGAATTTAAAAATTACAGAACCGTCATATCAAACAAATTGTCTGAATCATAAATATATCTTTTGCATTCTTAGCTTTCTCAGTTGCCTGTATAAGGCTTGACTATGTATTGTATAGCGTTAATTTTGTTTTCCCCCATGAATGATATGTACTTCAAGAGCTATAAATATATATATAATTTTGTTTGGGTGAATAAAAGCAAAAAAGCAGCAGCACAACAGTTACCTTGAATTAGGATGTTTTATTCTTGGATTATAAGAAACAAAACCGGTACTTTTAATGCTAAATGAAGCAGTTTCGTATAATATTTATTTTATAAAAATTCATTTTTTTATGTTTAACATTTGAAATAATTTTGGTGTATCAAAATTGAGTTATCGATATAAAACAGGTATTTTAGTTTGCCAAGGAAATCGATAATAATTATATTAATTAAAAAAAATCCCATATTCATAAAGGCTTTCATTATCATTTCTTCTACCCCTTTTTTATAATTAAAATTGTTTTTGATTTCTACATTTCAGCATCAGACATTATATTTCCACAGTTAAACGAATACTATAAAGTCTTTTTCACGATTTCTTTCTTTTATCCTTTTTTTTTTTTTTTTTTTTTATTTCTTTATACTAACTTCGATTTTGTATGTGTGCGGGCAAAATCTTCGTAAGGTTAATTAATCCACTTGTCGTCATCCAATTTAGCAGAAATTTTGCAGATGGACTCGTTGCAGATGACAATCCATTCTATCAAGTTTTGGGAGAGGAGCGGGAGGGGGGGGGGGGTAAACAGAAAGTTAGTCATTGACTTGAAATCGATGTTTGTTTTCGTAGAGTTCAATCACTAATTAAATATCTGTGGTGAAAAATCCTTTAAATAACTTGCATTTGTAAAGGATCTATAGTAAAATCTTTGTTTTAATTATAGTCACGATAGATAACGGCTTCCTTCCCATTGGGAATCGGAAGATTGCTCGCACCTTCACGAAAGGGCTTTATACTAGCCATTTTTTCTTTGTCACAAAAGGATGGCAACATCATTTTTTTACCCCCAGCAGAATTGAAATTGACATTTTTTCGATCTTGGTCATTCATGTCTGTCAAGAAATAAAAAAAATAAACATCATCCGTTCCGCATGAAACACCTTTTGGGTTCAGCTGCATTTCAACTCTTCCTTTCACTGGGGGTGACAACACATACAAAAGCTTCTTCACTTGGTTACTATCATCTGGTATCTATTCATCTCAAAGAAAAGGATTTTCGAACAAAAGGGAACGCAGACTGACGCAATCTCCTCCTCCCTGACGCAAGGTATTCACCCCACAGGACTACTTGTCTTCAGATTCTACGTGCCCTCTGATTTTCTTTTCTCCCTTTGTAGTATGTCTAGACAAGACGTAGATAAGGGAAATGGACTATTTTGAGAACTTCTCACATCTTTGTTTCATTACTGCACTATTATTGAATTTTGTTCTGAAGATAATTTTTACAGACATTGTTACACAACAGAATTTTACAGAAATTCTTCCAATATATATTAAATACTGCAATCTATAGTTGAAATAAATACTGTATGTTGGGTACTATAACACCAGCTAAGTAGGATTTAAAATGAAAAATGGCTAGAAGTTACCGAAAAAGACATGATGAAAAAAAGAGAAATGGAAGTTATTTTCGTAAACAGCTTAAATCGGACAAGTCTCTTCTGAAAAACTAACAGAAATGCAGTTACTCCTTGTGCCTATTGAAATGAATTATAAGAAATTGTTTTATCATAACAAGAAAGCAATGGTAGAGCAGATCAAATAACAATTCATAAGAAGATTATCATTTCTATGTACTTTGAAACATGTTTTGCGGAACAAAACTCAACTTCTTTGTCTTTTTAAAGCACGTATTGAACTTGATAAGGATATCTTTAATGGACAAAGAAACGAGGGTAATTTAAAAGTGACTTCTTTACATCTCGGTAACTTACTTTATTTAATACTTTGTGGAAAGCATTTAAATATTTTACTTCATTTAAGTAGTTAGCTAATCAATCTGGGGCAAAGGGTATTTTTAGAAATAATTTTAATTAAAAGATATCCAATGATTAGCCTTCATTAAATGAATACTTTGTATAGTCACTATATGAACACTAAAATTGTAAGCTAATAGTGTGTTAATTTTAAATAAAAGAGGAAACCAAGTAAGATGTGCCTGTTATCCATTTGAAAGTGTAATCTTTCATTTTAAAATACCTTTGAAATGTCTTATAAAATGAAAATGGAAATACTTCTGGGCAAATCTCTGCTGTACGCACTGGACATTTTGGCTTTTTTTTCTATTCGTAAATAAATTAGAATACTAAAATTATGAAGAATCTAGTAGTTATGTTTTTTTTTTATACAATATTAGCTAGTTGCAAAGTTATATTGAAAAATAATTATTTTAACTAGGTCAAATATACATTTGTAAGTCCTCCCACTTTGCTTAAAACAACAATTTTTGTTTCTATCTAATTTTGCCACCAGCTAGTGTTGTATAAATCAAAAAATAACTACTATATTCATCATAATTTTAGAATTCTAATTTGTTAATTCTTCTGGTGAGAAGAGTTGAAAAATGAACCAAAATGTTCTGTGCGTCAGATATATAATTTTACCTTTCTGATTTAGTAAGATAACTGAATGTTCAAAGTCAGGTGTTGAGCATCCTTTTCACTTGCAACTGCCAGGTGAGGTTACATCCTTCTTTTTCGGCACGCCCCTTTCAGTAGGGGAATATTGGAGCTCAACACCTGTGAAAAGGGGAATGTAGTATTGTCAAGCGTAACGTTGCGTAAGAGACGGGGGTAAAGTTACGATGGGGGTCAAATTTCGGGATCTAAGTTCATGGGGAAATGCTTAAAGCCGTTTTCTCAATCAAAACCTATAAAACAAAGAAACAATTTTTAGACACCTAACAATCAGGCTTGAATTGATTGATTTACAACAACTTTAAATGTACAATGTTAGTTATAATGATATTGTATTCAATTTACCTTTTCATATAGCATGAAATAAAAATTTCAAAATGGTGATCGACACTTTGTCTAACATTTAATAATTGATTATATTCATTAATTATTTTACATCTTTTTGGGGTTTAAACTTGGTGTAAAGTCAGTAATAGATGTTTGTTAACTAACATATTATGTGTTTTAAAAGAAAATTTTATTTTTATATTTGACTAGTGATTGAATTAAAAAATATAAACAGTTATAAGTTTAACAGTCAGTTCAAACTGTTTAAGATCTAGCACCCTGAATAGAAACTGATTTTCGACACTATCTTTACAATGTATATATTATTGAAGTTATCTAGATTTTTTAATGTCATGTAGGTCATTAAAAGTAGTATATTAATCCACGTTGGACATTATTAAAATTTCTTAAAGTTTTCTTCATATTGTCAGTTTTCAACGCACAATTTTTATCAGTATTTATTGAACACACATTTTACAACTGTTGTGCTGCTGAGAAATGTTTCATTGTAGTGCAATGATTTATGGGTCATGTAAAATATTAAATAATGAATCCGGTGCTTTAAGACAATGTTTCATTTTCTTAACTATTATTTAAAATTGAAATTTAGACAAATGCGTCAGTTGATTATAATTACTTTCATAAATATATACCTTCTTTATTTATAATGACTGGCAATAACAGTTATGCAAAAAAATTTATGCACTTCTGTTTAATATGATTGAGTAGCATTTCCATATATTTATGCATTATAAAATAATGTTATAACATATAGATATTTTCTTTAACTGTTATAAAATAACCTCAATGTACAACTTTTTAAGTAGTTATTTTTTAAGTTTTTTAAACTGTCTATAATAGTTTAAATTAAGTATTTCTCATAATTTCTATCATTTAACTAAGAATTAGTAATGGAGAGGGGAGCGAGAGGTTTTATTTACATTTAAAACCTACACCATAAATGCATTGCAATCTATTTCAAACGGCATGCTAAGTCAAATCATCATATATACCTCACTTATACGTAAAACATATTAAGCTTCGTGATTAAGTGTTTTACATGTAGGAAAGTTTTTATTTCCAGTGTCCGTAATTTGTATTTTGAATTTATGGAATCATAATCCCAAGCAACACGCTCCAATTTTTTACTAACAATAAACACTTGTTGTTTGTTTTGATGATTTTTCATGGTATAATCTGTTTAAGAATGATATAATAATTATATTTTTCATATTTAAACAATAATAATTTATCTATATAGTTAAAAAAAATATCAGAAACATAAATATTATTTTATAATAAAATATTAAATTGATTGTATTATTCTGTAACAGTATAATTTTATTTAGAAATAAACAAAATTAACTTAAGCAAGATTGAGTATTAAGGACATTTTACCTGTAGTAGTATTTCTACTCGAAGCTTTTACACAGTGATATTTTTGCAGCCAGTATTTTTGTGTTCCTTTTAATAAGATTCTGAGTGTGGAAATGTTTGATTGTTCATGATATCATACTGTGAGCTCTTCTGCGTGCTTAGTATTTCAAGTGTTCATTCCCTTGGTTAGGTATTAGTAAAAAAAAAAAAAAGGCATCAAAAAGAAGCTGCTCCTCATGTCATTCACTAGTAGTATATGATCTTGAATATCATAAATTCATGTGTCTAGTACAACTGTGAAAATAAAGGAGTGTGATACATTACTGTAGATTCTTTACCCTTTAATAAATTTTTTGTCTAGTATGGTGTGTATTTTATATGGGTTATTTATTCATATATTACAAATAACTAAAGTCATGTAATTAGGAAAGTAGAATTAAAAGAGGAATAATTAAAGAATGTCAAATCAATCAACGGTCTGAAAATTGACAACTCATAAATTGATAATTTTTGCATCAGTTGTAATATTTGTAAAGTTAACAAGAACTGTAAAATTTCATATTTGTTCAGTTTATAGTTTTTCATAAATAAACCTTTGAAAAAGGTAAAATTAAACAAATATTACAATAATATGGTATATTCAAATAGCTTTAATTTTAAAACTATTCAAGTTTGAGAACTCAAATTTGTGGTATTCTATTTTAGATTAAATAAGCTTTATTATAATACCCACCATGACTATAATTTTTAAAAATTAAGTATTTAACAAAACTTTAGAAATATTTTTTTGAAAATCTCAAAAATTTATATTTTAACCTTTCTTTAAAAAAATATGTTTTGAAGATACTAATTGAATATTTGTATGCCAAATTTACAAATGAGACACTTACGGATTCCTATAGAGCTACTTTTTTTTTTCATCTATATGATGTTAATTGAAACAAGAGTCTGAGATTTGAATAATTTATTCGGTGGCATTGAAAGTATCTACTAATTTATTTCATAAGTTTAGCTTCAAATTAGTATAAGTATCAAATACAACGTTTTCTAATAACGCATTAAAAATTACATGAAGTACATGTATTGGCACATATTGTTGGTCAAAATATTAAACTAATGATAAATGGTTCAGGATTTTAAAATATTAAAGTGGATGGGGATACCACATCTGTTAAATCGTATCATAGTTTAGTCAAACTCAAGTAATTTACCAACACCAAATTGTTACATAAATAAATGTGACGAGTGCCACAATGGGCTCACGTTTCTAAAAGAAGCATTATGTTAAGTATTTAAAGAAAAGTTAATTAAGAAGTAACTTATAAAGAAAGGGTTTCTGTGGACAGATGTACCCTGGTAAAAGTAATTAAAAAATAGGAATTATTTCATAGAAGACCTTATAAATACTCATATTAAAACTACCTCTTACATATCCAATGTTCAAAAGGTGTATTATATTGAATTTAAAGAAATTTGAAGTAAAGACCAAGTGGTCATTAATCGCAATTTAGTAGAAAACTATTTCTTTGTGCTTCAATATGAAATTTAATTGAATCACTGGACTAGTAACCAGGACGTCCTGGATTCATTCGTTATAAATTATAAGTAGATGAGAAAAATCAGCATAAACTTCCATAATGCCTCAATTCATGCACTCATTTCATTCAGTTGTATGCATGCATTTCGAGATTTTTTCCTATTCTTTTATTATGCCAAACAGCTATCAAGAAAGTAAGTGATATACTAACTGTGGAAAGGTAAAGATTCTTTTATTATTTGTATTTTCAATGGAAACATTTAAAGCCGATTGGTTGTGCCTCAAACACCTGGAGAAGAAAACATATTACAGATATATGTTAAGGCTAATATGATTATTTTGAACATTATACATAATAAATGGTTATTATGTATAATGAAATGGTTATTATGTATCTGTATCTAGATGAGCTTGAAGTTGTTAAAAAGATTACATAAGTTGAACATTTTTCAAAAAGTGAAATCTCTTCTGATTTGATTTACAACTCCATTTTTTTTCTTTTGACCAGTTATGATAATATACCTAATTTTATTCTAATAAATTAATATTAATCCTTGCCACATTGATATTGAAGATGGTAAAAATGGATACAAAATTGGCGAAAATGAAAGAAAATAATAACAAATTTTTAATCTTTTAAACAAGCAAGTTGCAAAATATTGATACAATTTAACAATAAAGGATATCTGAATAAACATTTTGCATATTTAACGATATTTTAATCTTAATGCCCCTCTTTTCAGTAAGGGTACTGTTTGCGGTTAAAAAGTATTCGTTTTTGTTTTTATTATTAACAGTTAGGAGTCGAGTGAAATTTTTTTAATCAACTTTAGTCCTCTTTCTATAGTGTAGTGTAATTTACTTTAGGAAGATTTCTTTTAGTGTATGTTTGACATTTTTATAAGAAATTTTTGCTTTCCAAGAGGTGGATGATACAATCAAAAATCCAAAAAAAAAAAATAATAATAATAATAATAATTTAAGTTTCTTAAGCACATTCAGGATTTTAACTTATACGAACTCGACAATTTTCTCATCTAAAATTATAAATATGCTAAACATTAATAAGAAGGTGTATATTTTATTATTTATAATAAATCATGATAAGACTGACATACACAAATCTGTATCACTTTCTCAGTAAATTATTTGGATTTTCTCAGTAATTGTGATGTGCATTATCACAAATAATGTATTTTAAAGATTACAGATACAAAATAACAACCATCTTTTGGATCAAAGGTGGTGGCACTAGTTTGGAAATACCATTCTTTACTTTACACAATGTTTCCAATGGAAGAGAACTCGATGCGTATGAGTTTACATGTGGGATTTTCTATAATTTGCCTGTAATATATCTATACGTTGAAAGTGAGCTAAAATATGAGCGTGAGGGAAAATCTCACATTGCAAATTCTATCTTGTTAAAGCTAAACTAGCAGTATTATCAGGTTAATAGCTACGTTTTGCAAACACTATTGTGAAATTGAGGATTTCTCTCTATAAAATAAACTACTTGCAATTGTAAAAAAGAACTGGTTCCAAACATTAGTTACCACCAAGTTGAATAACTCCAATTATCTCAGTCCCCAAACTTTACTATATCGAATTTCTTACTGTTTGTATTTTAGTATATATTCTTGTGATAGTAACTATGCATTCTTGTGATAAGGATATTTTATTGCATAAATTACCTTATTAATTAAACATATATCGGTTGGTTGTTTCTGGTGCCATCAGTAACACGAGGGCTATAATGCCCCGAAACGTTCGTCATTTGACAAGCCAGCCAACATACATTTACAAACATCCATGCCTTACACGGGACTCGAACCCGCAACCTCGCGGTCTAGAGCTAGTATGCTAACCACTGTACCGTTTGGTCGGCTAAACATATTTCATAACAGGGCACTCCTTTAATACGTTTCAATTCGTCTCCCTTTCACATCTCAGAACAGCACCCAGCGTTCCATCGTGGCCAAAAAAAAAAAAAATTAAAAAAAATGCACCAACATAGCTGGTGTAATTTCCTCAATTGCGGATGTAATTAGTTGTTAAAACTGTCCAATGTTGCGTATCTTCACCTGGTATACCATATAAATCCCCATACAAAGAAATCTAGGGGGGTCAAATCTGGTGACCATGAAGCCCACTTTTTTGACGAGCCCTGGTAGAATGCTGAGTACTGATGCAGTAGTGTTGTGTAAAATAAAAATGTGGGGGAAAGCTAGATCGCATGGGGTTACCGATGGATTTTTCGGGGATGGGGAGGGGGAAGTGAAAAAAGACGATCACCTCTCATCTATTATTTGAATGTGGCGGTCCATTCATTGTGTTCATATTGATGCAATAAATTACTGAATTGGTACTTTTCTTTTAAAACTGATTATTTATTCATTTTTATTTAGTGCATAAATAAACAGAGATTATTTTATATTGAATGTATATTATTAAAAAGAGAAAGAGCCTATAAATTCCTTAACATCCTTCCTTCATCATCTCACTACTACTCATATTCGTTTTCTTCGATTGCAGTCGATTAATTTAGACACAGAACATGTCTTATATGCGAGGGTTGTGGGATAAATTCTAGAATCTGTATCTCCTCGAAATCTGCTTTCAAAATAAATTGACATGATTGTGATTGCTAAGGATATCGATTCACAGATTTTTGAGGGGACTTCCGTTCTCGAAATGGAAATATAGAGAAGTGTCCCTTGCCCTTTTCCCTTCAAAATTTACTCGATTAATAAGACAAAATTCACAACTCGATGAATTTCAATGGGAAAGCTAAAATCCATCAGGCGAATTATACTTTTTTTGATAAAATACTAATTTATACATCATCCCAATCCAAATTTCCACTAATTTCAACAGGGTATATCTAAATGTAAACTTACAACTCCTGGTTTCTTAATTTTGTCCAGTTCGGTATATCATTCAGTCAGTAGCGCGATTGGGTAAAAAAAATTGTCAAAGGTAGGTATAAATAGAGAAAGAGGGCAAACTGCAAAATTTATGTGATATTGCCATCAAAATAACTAAAGTTGAAAAAAATATTTGGGCAATCCCTTGTTAAGCGTTCTCCACTTAAAAAAAAAAAAAAAAAAAAAAAAAAATAGTAAGCGTGGCCCATGCACCTTCCTTGTGCCACTAATATTCGTTATTTTTTTGGATTGAGTGGAAAAATCAATGCTGTGTAAAGTATATTTTATTATATTCAAATAACGCATCAGTTTGGTTTTCCAAATATTTGGCAAGCCTACAAAGATGCATAATTTCGTGATCTCCAAACACGCATAAAACTAATATAAAATGTGAAAATTCTTTACACTTACCATGAGCCATCCAAATTTGCGTCGCAATTGATTGTTGTTTCCTTAAATAGGGTTATCAAAAAAAAAGGCAGCTTCTATTGTCATTTGTTTCCTATCTTGGAGCATGCATTTCTTTAATACGACCGAGGCTTACAAGGAAATTATTTAGGGGGTGCTATAACATTTTCAAAAAAATTATTATATTTCTTTTCATAAATCATTTAGTTTATTTCGTATAATTGAAGGAGAAGACATATTCTACAAAAAAAGGGTTGTTGTTTAAAAATATCGATAGTTTTTTATTGTTTAAAAATGTGGATAGTTGGCGTAAAAGTATGTATGGTAGATTTAATCTGCGTTCATGACGAAACATACCAAGTTGAGTTCTGGAACTTCACCCACTAATACGTGGGTGAGGAGAGGTAAGGGGTGGGGGGATATGATGCATGTGCTGGATGGTTGATGGATATGGCCAAGTGCGGGTTGCAGAGCCTCTTTCAAATGTGCTGCAAATACTTGAACTTGCCTGCTCAGCTTTGAAGTTGCGAATCGAAAATGAATATATGTACTATATATAATTTTTGTAGCTTAGGGAATCATCAGATTTTTCTTTTCTTAATTTATTTATTTATTTATTCCTCATTGCAGACATAAGCTGAAAATGTATAAAATAGTCTACATTATCTTTTTTTTTTTAATTAAAATACCAAATAGCCAACTAACTACTTAAACAGAGATGCATATTTAAACTATAAAAAAAAAATAAGGAGGTGGCCGAATTTTCCTTACTAACCTGATAGTTATTTCTTTAAATATAATATGGAAAACTCTGCCAGCCTTCATGTTCAAACTATAATATAGTTAATTGCATAAAACTCTAGCTTCACTCAACATCCACCTTCAGAAAAACTTTATTAATCTTAACTGATAGAGTTTTTCAGTTGCTTTTCATTTCAACCATACAAAATGACGAAAAGTAAGAAATATAAAAAAGCGTTTGTTTTTTCACATAATCTAGGCACTCTCACGCTTTTTATGTATTTTCACACGATTAGTGGGTTTTTTAGCCAATGTGAACGTACCATTAGCAGTGGTAGAACCTTACATTTCAGTTAACAAGAGAGGATACTTCTTTATCGCAGACTACAATTTTGGGACCCTAATGTGAAATTCAACTCAACAAATGATCATTCTATCATAGTTATTTGGAAGGACCACCTAGGTAAAGGCCACCTTGGAGACAACCAAAAAACTATTTCGCTCCATTCAGCACTATTAGGAAGTGGCAACCAATAATATACACGAACTGAGAGCCTTTGATGTCTAATCATTTTTCACCACTAAGCATAATGCCTTATAATGTTAAAATATATCATCAAGTTTTCCTACTGCCATAATACTTCGTAACATTGGGTGAGAGTGAGAGCCATTATTTTGGAGATTTTTAAGATTTAGTTCTTCTAATCATTACAAATCATCAACTTATTTTGTTTATTTATTATATTTTATTGAAAAGTTTGAATAATACTGACTAAAAATCCATATAAAATAAAAATCAGATTTTTTAAATATCATTGGAGAAGTAGGTTTTTAATCAAACCAACATCACTCAAAATGTTATTTAAAGAATTTTCAAGAACTTCAACAAAACTGAATGAATATTTTACTTGGTACTCTTCACGAATAGATAGTATTTTAAAGATGCTAATAAATGCTAGAAAAATAGCTAGAAAAATGATTTTGTATTTTTTTTTTATATTACAACTAGTTGATAACTGGTGGAGATTCGAATTTCAGGTATGAATTAAAACAATAGAGGATAATATTATATATTTTTTTAAATATATTTCGCTACAAATATATTTTTTTATTTTAAAATTTTGGCATCTTTCGTTTTCAAATTTATAATACTTGCAAAGAGAAAGCTACTAAAACTAAAAGAAGTAGACAAAAGTATGACTTATAACAGACTGTTAGGCTGCTATTATAGAACTGCTTCCTTATGCAAATTGCTTTCAGCCAAAATTTTTAGTTGAACTCTGAGTTGGAAGCAGTAAAATAACAAAACTGTTGATTTTAATAAGCATTTTAAACATTCAGATACTTGAAAATAATTTGAGATAAAAGCAGCAAGTGAACTAAATTAGAATAAAACAACTTTATTAAATGTACTCTATGTATTAAAATACGTCGTTCACTATTTTTAATAAGAGCAATTATCAAGCGAAACAAATATTTTATTGATAAATTGATTTAACATGTGTTTAAATGTGAGTTTCACCGTAAATAAAGAAAATATACAATTCAATGAAAAAAGAATTAATTTTAGCCAAGCGTTTTTGCAGTCAGTCCTCGTAATTTATAGACTTTTTAGTTAAACCCTTTATTTACTGTCGGTACTTATAAGTCGCGTCTGTTTGACCATGGTACTGTATTAATTGATACCCTTTGAGAGTAATTGGAACGTCCACTCCTATGAAGTTCTTTCTTCAATTGTTAGATGACATCACAAGATTATTTCTCTTTGGGAGCTCACTAGAGACAAGTATATAAGACAATGTAAGGCCAAGATGGATGCCTAGAAGATTGAAAATCATCCATAAGTTTGAGTATAATGAGAAATAAGCTTGTGCTGCCATACAACAATTGAAGGACAAACTACATGGAAATGGAGTTAGAAGTCCTAATGTGTCTTAATGAGTTTGAATTAATGCATTACCTTGAAAAAATCGATGGAACTCCTTTGAAAGGATTAAATCCACTTGCGTGCTTTTGTTACCTTCAAATTTATATGGATTAAACGAAGAAAATGTTTTGTACATAAAAACATATTTTTCGAAAATAATATATTGGCATCGATAATTGTCAATCAAACATCGTGAAAGTGGTCAATTTTACTTCCTTACATTGTTTATAATAGATTTCATTCAATATCTAGGTAGTCATAATCAAGGACGCACTGGCCATAGGGTGGTCCGGTGCAATCACCGGACTAGTCATTGTCTGTAAAAAATGGGCCTGTCCGTTACGGAAGTTTTTTTTTTTTTAAATTTTTTTTTATTTTTTATTTTTCGATATAAATAATAATAACAACATTTTCTTAAAAAGCCAAATGCATTCAAATCCTAATCACGCCCCCATCCCCCCCCCCCCCCCCTTTGATTTGGCATTTTGTTTCGTAGGGGTAATTAAAAGGTTCAAAGTAAAGTAGATATAGTAAGATTTTTATATTATTGTATTACTCTTTACTTATTTTATAACCTTTAAGGAAAAATATATTTTATCATTTCGGGTGCCATTTCCTAATATACTCACTAGTAAATTCCTGAACATTCTTTATATTACAGTTTAAATGTCTTTGTTTTCGTCTTTGCAACAAACTATCTATGGTTTAAGAAAACGAAGTTCACTCCAAGGAGATTTACACAGATAGAGACAAAGATTAATTATTATCATTAAAATTATCATACAATTATTAAAATGTATAAATAAAAGCAATTTATTATTAAAATTAATTATTAAAATGAATATTTAAATAATATTTTTTTAATCAGTAAAACTATATAATTATTAAATTAATTATTTGAATTATTTTATGAAATAATAATTATTAAAATTTTATTATTGATGATATTGAAAATTTGGGCAGGGCACAAGTCTAAAATCTCTGATCCGTTTTTATGTCTCAGTACGCCCCTGGTCGTAATACAACATATCATACTTAGCTCGTTAGGTTCCTCTGCATATTGTAGGACAGGAGACAGTGAGATATAGTTTTAATCAATATCAGAATTTGAAATAAAACATGTGCTAATTATAATGAAGCATTTTTTACGAAACCTTTGTAAGCTATTTCTTTTCTCTACTTGCAATAATCTACACACAATATTTCATTTGCTTTCAAATTCGGTTCATCCTATTTTGATTGAATAAAATAGAACGAAGATGCATTTTACATGGAATACTAAGGACTTGAGCACGTATTGCAGTCATTATTTTTGTATACATAGTGTTTGAACATTGCGATAGTAAATTTTAAAAATGATGAAGTAATAGCTCATAAATTATGACCTTTCGAAAATTTTTTTTTAAGTAGCATTGTAAAATTCTTCAACATTTTTTAATAATAATTCTTTTTCATCTGTTGATGATGTCGGGATGCAGAAAAAAGTTGGACTGCAGTCCAAATAACCCCTGTCTATAGTTTTTTTTCTTTTTTCTTTTCTTCTTCTACTTTCTACGAAATTATAATGGCCACTGTTTACAACTTATTTTATTTTCTATTTGTTTGTCATCTCGGTACCTTTGAAATATTTGTTTGTTATCTGCGCAAGGGAATTTGAAATTAATTTCTTGATTTTGTTTTCCTACAAATACATAAATTTAATTTGAAAAAATAATGGTTGCTCCTATAGTTGAAGTGTTACTAATAGTATTGTTCTCTATTGAAATTTATACTATTCTGTTTGAAAACAAACATCTGATTCTGTTTGAGAACGAACATCTGATTCCGTTTGAGAACAAGCATCTGAATTTTGATTTTGTTTGAGAATGAACTTCAAATTCTGTTTGAGAACAAGCATATGAATTCTGATTCTGTTTGAGTTCTATAGAGTCAGATTGATAAATTCCTCTAACAGTGATTTTTTTGGTTTTAAAAAATTATATTTTTCAAAAAGGTGTATCATAAGCTGTGCCAAATATCACCATTTCGATTTTAGAAAAATAAAAATGCATTATTGAATTACTATAAGTATTACCTTAACTATTATAGATTATATGATTAAGTCAGCTTTTGCCGCTAACTTTTAGAGGCGGGCCATATGACTTATGTTGGAGCTTTTCGCGGGACCGGATCATCAAAATATGTATCTTTAATTATTATTTATTTAACAATCTATAGCATTTCTGAAAACTATAATTTTTTAAAAAAAATTTTTATTGATATTATTTGATATTTTATTCCTTTTTTTTTTTTTTAAATAACTAAAAAATAATAGTTTTCATATCTAGTAAATCTAAGTCTGAAAAAAAGTGAATCCATTGGTCTCAAAGCTACTTTTAATAAAAAATATTTAAATTGTACTTCCTGATTACTTCGTTTTAGTCCACATCATTTGTAAAATTGTAGCGGTCGAAATCGTTCAGTTTATTTTATGATCGAGTCGATGTCTTTCGGAGTATTTTTTGCAATCAATTTTAATAAATTGTCCAAATAAGATTCAGTTAAGTTATTCCTGTATTTATTCTTGATGAAAACCACTTTGCTGAAAGCTTCTTTATATAGTTTCTTCAGGCACGTAGTGAAGAACTCTGTTCTACATAGTTAGCACATATTATTTCGGATAAATTACAATTATGTAAAAAAAAGTCCATACCGGGAAATTTGATTTTTTTTATATCTTCGGTGGTGCCGGCGGGCCGCGGAAAAATCTGTCGCGCGTAAAAATAGTGGCTGACCCTCGACTAAGTGGTTTTATTCAGATAGGCACCATATTGGTTTGTTTTTTTAATTTCAAATTGTTTACTATGTCTGGATAAACATGTGTATTTTTAATAGTAATTCTAATTAGATAACTAACTTACTGAAATCCGTCATAAGCGTGTTATTTAATAATGCAATGCGTTGTTGGCTTGCTGAGATTTAATCGGCAATTTTCTCTGGAAAATATATAAAATGTTGTGATGCCGAATGTTCTCAAAAGACAGAAAAACTTCATAAGTACATTTACTTTGAGCTTAGTATGTTTTTTATTAAAATATTGAAAATAAATCTTAAAATCATAAAACCATAAATAAATGTTTAAAAGTTTTGCTTAAATTTACATGAAGCAGCAAAATAATTTATTATCCAAGTTTTTCAATAGTATTATTGTATTTCGTTTGTTATTTAGTAGGCTTTAAATTTCTGATAAAAAATCTTTATTAAATAAATGCAAATCGAATAAGTATTTTAAAGTTAGCATTTTGTATTGGAAACTAAATACATCCTATTTTGTATGTACTATATATACTATAGGCACAACATAGCAGATGGGGCCCCCATTGACGATTGTTGGTGTCATTTTATTATTAATGAAAATTTTTTAATGTGGTCTTGATTAAGTTATTGCCGAGATATTGATATTTTAATAACTAATAAATTATTATAATATATTATCATATTTTATGACATTGATCAAGTGCACTGAACAAAATATTGATAGTTTCACAATAATTCAGAATTTTTCAAGCATTTTAAGGCCCCCACCAGAATTCAAGGGCCTTAAGCAAGAGCCTTGTGGATCTTATGGGAAATTAGCCATGTCTGCTCCAAAACAAAGCTATTCCCCCCCCCCCTTCCCCCCCAAACAAGTTTGCGAGTATCACCGTAGAACGCCAAATGTTCTTTGTTATTTACCAGCATCCTAAACATATTAGAGAAGTATTAAGGTCTTTCGAGGTACAAAAGCATTTAAATTTGATCTATTGTCACTAAATAAGAAAATAAAATAATATATTATTATTTATGGTCACATTTTAGCTCGAATTTATTATACGTGAATTTTTAATAAATATTTAAAATGTTGTATTTAATTATTTGAATCAACGCAAAGCAACAATTTATTCATGTCTTGTTACTATATTCTGAGTTTTTTATTAAAATTTTCCATTTTTAATCATATCAGTGAATGATAACAGGTAATTAACTCATTTTGTAAATGAAACTATTTTTCTAAATTTTTTATACTTATTAACTTTGTAAATTTCTTTGTTATCATTTTTTGTACGGCTTTCTAAAGATATAATAAAAATTTAATTGTATTTTCAAAAAGACTTTCGAAATTATAAAAAAATCCATATTTTTGTCTCAATATTTTTTAAGTATCCTTTCAGGAAATTACGTTAATTGGCTAGAATAGTTTAGTTATGCAACTAAGCAAATATCTCAACCATTCATGAAATTTCACTCCAAAGTTACAAGAGTAAAATTAATATTTCTCAAAAAATATTTGCTAATTAATTGGGACTTTTACGGAAGAATTAAATTTTTCATTAAATAATTCATAACCTATAATTCTACTCCAAATTAAATTGAAAAATCATATTGTTTAAAAAGCAAATATACAAAATATAGTATCCTAATCTCTTTGTAGTTCGTACTTACTATTCAAGGCTTTAAAATTTATACTTAGATGCTATTTTGAATGTATATTCCTTTCAAATTTGTGCAATATTTTCAAAAGAACACATGCCAAAATTTGAAAAAAAAGAGGCATAAACTGCTTTTGAAATAAATATTAATACATTATTTCTATAAATTGCTGATCTGAAATCAATTGTAAAGATATTTAATGGCCTTTTAGGTATCCCTCACCTAAATAGAGCTTACGAAATCCCTTAGGTATGTAACTATTGGGTAAGCAGCTTGTTAAATGCCCTGAGGTGAAATGCGTGGCTCTACAAGGTGATTATCGATTCCTAGCGAATAGCAGCAAAAAGCTTTCCCGCGACCCGTCTACCAATGAAAGGCAAGGCGCCCAGCATACATCTACCAAATGAAGGAGAGGACACGCTTCTACCGACAACAAGATCAAGTAAGTCAATATTTAAATGTTTTATTAAAGTATTTTACATCTTCAGATATGTCAGAAAGAGTGAGAAAAACACTCTAAATGTCGTTTCTTAAGTTGCGTGACGCGATAAGAGGAACATGGCGGTTTGTGTAGCTCGCCAAACATAAATGAAATTCGTTTGGGGACAAATAGTTTGGAAAGTGTTTGCTATATTTGAGAGCGGATTTTTCTCGAAAAGTAGTAAAAGGTTAGAGCTTACTTGTTATTTGTAAGCTTCATTGTTTTGTCTGAGGTTTTCCATTGCGTTATTTTTGCACTTACATCTCCCTTAAAATATTTTCGATGACTAAAATAGTATCGCACGAAATTGTCAATTTTGACATTGGAAACATACATTTTAAATTAGCCATCATTTAAATAATCAAACTTAAGATGATCAGTTATACAAGTTATTAGTTAAAAAATAAATTATGTGTTATGGAAATTAATATTTTCAACAATCTAATTAAAATGTATGTTTATTTATTAAAGTAAATATTATGCTGCTAAAAATTATGTAAGTATATCTCATTTTTATAAATACGCATTCATTAATTTATCAAAATATAATGTAATATTTGAAGCGCCGAATTTGTTTATTTAAAGACAAATCATATGGCAACTATTTTGCTTATAATTACAGTATGAATAGCTAAAACTAATAATGGAATACGCTTTATTTTTATATGAAAATGAAACTCCTTATGCAAATTTCAACTTTTGTTTACAAATCAAGTGATGAAAAGAATTATGTTTCGTTTTAAGTTTCATTACAGTCTTTAAATATTTCGTAGATAATTTGAAATCAATATTTTACAGATTTGTAAGAAATTGCATTTACTTATTAATCGCATACTATTTGAGCAAATTTAAAAATTAAATATTTTTTTTTACGGAAAAAGAGGAATGGTGTCATTTGTATAATTATAAAAAATAAAAGTAATTTACGTTTGTAAAGGTTACTTTTTTCGTAAATTTTAGTAATTAATATTTATAATAAAACGAAGTACACTAGATAATTGTTACTTTTTTAATACACAATTTGAAATAATTAAAGCGCATCAATTTTAAAAAAGAAACAAATAAAAAAATCACAATTGCTTAAAAAACTTATTTATTTATAAATATAAACTATAACAGAGATTCAAGGATGAATCCATCTTTTAAATTAACGTTACAGTGTCTAGATCACTATTTTATTTCATTTATTAATTTAAGGAAATCAATGTACTCATGAAAATATTATTATGAGTGTTAATTATTTTATCGAATTCACTGCAGAATAAATTCACAATACTTAATAGTAATCGTTTTTTTTCTGTTCTATAAAATAAATTGGATTATTAATCACAAACTAGTTGAGCAAATTCAAGAAATGAAAGCTTTATTTAATGGAAAAAGGGTGGGGGTGTCAATTGTATAATATTAAAAAATAACAGCAATTTACGTTTGTAAAGGTTACTGATTATTAAATTGTTATTAAATGAATAGTTTTTAACATCAAGCTAGTTAGGTATTAAATAAATTTATTAAATCATATACGTCTTTTTAAACTATGAGAAGATTGAAAGCATTATTAAATATTTAATTATTGGAAGAAACAAAAAATGAACGATTACTACAAACAACATTTACTAGAAAGAAAATGTCTTCAAAAATTGTTTAATTTAATAGTTAAATTTTAGATGTATACACATGGAACTCAATAATTAATTATACTTTATTGCAACAGGCCTGCCCTTCTGTCATAAATATAACTGTGATGTAATGGAAAAGACAATTTCATACATTTGATACACTCATGAGGGAAGTTTCTTAACTCTCTAATGAATATTGTAACAAATATACTACCATGTTTTGAATGATGTGCTTTATGAGAAAAATAATAGTTTTTTTTTTTTTTTTTTTTTTTTTTTTTTTTAAAGTTATTATATTATTAAAATTGCCTTCATTTAAGACTGCTGATGGTTTTGGAAGGAGAAATAGAACAAAAAGTATGAGTAAACTTAGAAGCCACATTGATAAAACCAACATCAAAAACACTTTCTTAGTGTACTGTATTTACAAATATTTCATTGAAATAAAAGTTATTTTTTGCAATATGCATACTGATGAAGGATTGATTTTGTTGTGATAACAAAAAGAGTTGTATATAAATTGGATAAATTGTTAAATAAAATTATGGAAACAAATACTACCATGGACATTAGTAAATTGCAACCTTTGTCTCTCAAAAATTGCTTCACGATGAAGAAATATTCTTTTAAAAAGTGATCAAACATATATAAATAGGTATATGTTTTGATCAAATTAAATGAGTTTAGATTAACTTAAATTAATGCAATTCACGAAATTTTTAATGAAGGGTTAATTGACAATATACAATTTGTAAAAAAAAATTAATTTACACAATATAAAGTATAAATATACAACTATCATATATATAGAAATTATGCAATGAAAATTAAGTATTGAGTATTACCAGACATTTAATTAAAAAATCAGAACAATTTCAAAATGTTTCATATAATTTACTGTTTATTAACTTTTATAAAATGATTTTGTATCAGAAATAAAAGAATAAAAATAACTCTTCTTTTCCAAAAAAGAAATTCCTTGTAAAAATTCAGTCTTTAATATGTAATCTGTATTTGTAACTACATATAACCTAGGACTTTTTTAATTGCATTTATTAATTTTATAATAAATGATGGAGCAATGGTTAATAAGGATATTTGCTTTGATCTATATTTTAAAACCATGTTAGGGGAAGTGAATAGGAAATTATTTTTTGCTAAAATTATATCATGACCTTTTCATTCATAGTACTATTTTTTCAGCTGTATGTGTACTTAGTAATATAATTTCAAACTTGATAAAATCCTGTACTGATTAAACTCCGATAATAACAAAAAGGAGGAAAAAATAATTTCCCAATTTTGACATCCTAATATGATGTGGTCTTAGTTTCAGGCAGTAACTTAAAGTGTTAAAGCATAAAAACAGTGTATGTTTTCTGACTACTTCTTATTGAGGAGTTTGGTTTTAACTTAAAAAACGTATATATTATTTACTGAACTTTATTTTTTGAATACAATTTTAATTTCTGCGTGGAAATCTATAAACAGTTTCTGTAGATTTGAATGCACAAATTAATATACTATTCTAGAGAACATATTTTTCTATTGAAGAGATACCGTTCGGATGATGTTTTATTTTTGCCTAACTGGGATTTCGTGTTTCGTTCCCCCCTCGTTTCCCCCCCCCCCCTCGTCCCCCCTCCCCCCCTTTTAAATCTGAGAATGCTTGTATCATATGATAATTCGAGGATTGACGTTCCAATAAAATATAATAGCATATTTAGTACATTCTGACTATGTCTGGTATTTTTTCCTGGTTAAACAATTCACAACATCAAAATTTTCAATTTTTATTTCCTTTGCGATAAGTGTACCAAAATGACATTTCTAAAGCTGTATAAGAATTAAGGCTCTAATAAAGGCAGACATTCAAAGGAACCATTTTCTTTTGGTAGATAAATGGAGATACATTGTGAGCGAATGCCATTTTATTTTATTAACTTTATTTCTTATAGTGTATTACTATTTTGCAAATCCATCATGCATCAGAAACAGCACATTAATCTTAATAATTAACTTCTTTGATATATTTTTAATTCAAAAGCATATGTTTGGATAACCTAGCACACAAAAATTCATTGATTTCAGGAATGATCCATATGAAATAAAAGTAATATTTTCTAAGTACATAGCTCCATTATAAAAATTGATAAAATTACAATAGAGAAAAATTGCATGTATTGAAAGGTAAGTGAAAAAATTAGAATCAGAATGCTATGAATTAGTTTTAATTAGCAAGCAATCACAAACATGAATACTTCCTACTCTTCAAATATCCTAAATACAGTGTATATTAATAAGATTGCTGCGGTTTTATTTCTATCACTATTATATTGTATATTGAAAACTATTATATCAATGTATATTTAAAAAATGGTCTATATTAGATAAGGAATAAAAAAGTATGACTTTATTAAAAAAGTAAAATTATTTTAATTTTATACATCTATAGTGGCATGCGATGACATTTTTCATAAAGAAAACAACATTATTAATAGTTAAATTTATAATCTTATACAACATACCCGTAACTTAAGTAGCATTGGAAATATTGACCCAAAAATCATAAATATCTGCAGAAAAATGAAATAGATGTAATTTAATGGTAGCACTTATTTCACACAAAGATATGAAATTTTGAAATAACCAAAAGTTTAGTGAAGAGCAGTTTTTAAAAAGAAACATTTATTACCACGAAATATGTTAAAATAAAATAAAATTGAACGAATATGAATGATATTTAAGAATAAATTCAATTTGCTTATCTTTAAAAAAAACAGATTGATAACATTTCATATTTTTTTTTTTATTTCTCATGCTACACAAGAACTGATATAAGGCTGATAGGATTCAGTCTATCAGCCTTATAATGTCAGTTTGTCTTAAAATCTTCTCTGACTGAATGGTGACATAAATTTTAATTCATGCAAAATACATGTCTCAATATTTTTTGTTTGCTATGCTCATAGATGGCAGCATGATGACACTCGTTTGAAATCCAGAAATCCTCTGCAATCCAGAAAATGATTTCCTTGCATTTTTTCCCAGTATAATTAAACGCTTAAAAAAGCTTACACAATTATGTTCAAGGATGTATTTAATGTTTAAAAGAACCTTACTCACGATTTGAATTGAAAAAATAAGACAAAGCTGCATAAAAAGCTTGAAAATAAAAAATATTTACGATTGTTGTAATACTATTCCAAATAAAACCAAAAGCATTTTCTGAAACTCTTGACCAGACAAATCCCAAAGATTTCAGAGTCACCTGGAGGAAGATTTTTTTTATGATGACTAATGTTAGTCATCATGACTAATGTTTTACAAATAATATAATACGGGCAAAAATAAACTGAAAATTGTTGGTTTAACAAAAGAGTCGAAATACGTTTTATGTGAACGTTTCAAATGTTCATTTCCCGTAATATTTCATTTATTTAAGGCAACCAATGCTTATATTGTTTCTGTGGACTACTGACAGCTAGTATTAGGTGGAGAAAGGGGCAATAACAAGAGGTGTTCCTGATGACACATTGAGGAAAGACTAAATTTGCTTTGAAATTGACGAAAATAAAAGTACTTGAAATACTATATTAAAAGAGTTATGTCATGAGGAAAATTAGCATTTTTCTTTCTAAAGGTTGATTATTTTACTTTGCAGATCTAAAGTATTTTCTAAATGTTATGCATTTTTTGCTAATAAGATAGCATTTGTTGAAAGAAAGTCTTTTATTGAACAGGAAAGTGTATGATTCGTTTAAAAAATATTGAATAGGAAAAATAGAAAACATACTGTACCTATATATCGTAGAAAACATATCATAAATATAATAGAAAACGTTTAGCTTAAAGCTGTAAATTTTACCTAAAATAAAACTCGGCATGGTAAAGAAAATGTTTACATGTATTTGAAATTCCCAATCTGAGTACAGTTACTTTTTTATTATTATTTCTCCAATCAACTATTAGAAAAATCCAACTGCACAAGGGTTATTAATATCAAAAAGGTTCATGAATTTGTTGAGAAACTTACACAACTTTTGGCAAAAACTGCCTTTATAAAACAAATATATAAAAGCCCAATCGAATACTTTTAATAAAAGAGGTACCGTTTGAACTAGTAGCTTTAAGAACTAGATATATGACATACACAAATGGTTTTTCCAAACAAATTTAATAGTAATTGAATGTTTTGAACAATTAAAAATTAGTGAACATAAGTAACAATTTAGTGAACATAAAATAAGTGTATATGAAAATATTCACAAGGGACAATATTATTACCGAAAACAACATACCAAAAGATATACCAGACCAAATATGCCAGAAGTGCCAAATTAGCTTATGTTGGAAATAAAAAATTGAATTTAAAACGATAAACATTGTAAAAAGGTTTCATCTTTTAATTTTTAAATACCCAGACTTGATACATAAATGGGTGCCATTATTACTTTTTTTTTTTTTTTTTTTTTTGAAAAGACGGCGTTGATTCATCGTTTTTAAATCCTTTATATTAACTTCGGTTTTTCGTGTTTGTGAGTGACGTGCAAATCTGCGGAGGGCTAATTAACCCACTTGCTGTCATCCGATCGAGCGAAAACTTTGCAGACGAATTCATTGTCGATGACAAATCATTCGATCAAGTTTCGGGACTCTCACTATCACTAAATGGTCGTTTTTTTACATCCGCTGCTATTGTCGTTTTGGTGGACTAATTAACCCACTTGCCGTCATCCAATTGAGCTGAAACTTGGAAGATATATTTGATGTCGACGACACTGTTTTCTATCAAGTTTTGGTAATGTCACGCAAAGGCCGCTTTTACACACCTCTCTATTGTTTTACGTCAAACATAAGCTTTTACTCACGATCTATTATCCAGATGCCAATTCAAACATGTTCAATTTGGTGATATTTAATGATAAATCTTTCCTTATTAAAGTTGAGGAGGAAAAATCTTCCGATGGGAAATTAACCCGTTTTTCTGCTATCCAATAGATGGACTCATTGTGGATAACAACGTATTCATTTTAATTTCAGGGGCGAAAAAAAAGTTAGTAACTAGTTCGGAAGGAATGTTTTATTCGTAGTGGTCTAACACTATGAAAACTCGATCTAAGCTTAAAAAGGTGCAATTGTACATAAAAATTATCAATGCATAAAAAGGATTTATGTTAAAAACTTTGTTTTTATGGTTTATTTTAAATGTAAATGATGCTATATTTACATTCCTTATCTTATCCATAGGGACAAGTTTCATTAAAGACTATAGAGCATTGCTATTGTTCAGCTGAATGAGAAGACCTTGAAAGGAATAGTTCTTCTCAAGCGTATGTTCGAAAGACATAAAAAACACGACTTTTAATATATCGTATTTTTTAATTCCGTTTGGACCCACCTGATGGCTGTGGGGTTAGTGGTTTGGTTGTGCATGCCAAAGGTCTTGGGTTAGGCATGCATTTTCATTGGTCCGCATAATAAGGCCCTGGCCTGATTTCCCATCATTCTGCAAAAAAGAAATAAAAAATCTCTATATATATAGGTCGCTGAGGGTACAAATCAACAAATGTTTTGTTTGGAATCTCTCGCCACTTATTTAGCTCTAACACTATGTATTTGTATTAGCTATGTTAAATCCTACAGTGACATTTTAAGAGTGTCAAGTTTAAAAGAGTTCGGAAGGTGGACAGTAATACTCTGAAAGTGATACAAAGTTTCTCAAAGAGGCGATAACTTAAGTTAATGGCATTGTCCGCATGTATGTCAATGGGATGGTTTATGCAATTGGAAAGAGATCTCGAGAAGAGAGACCATGTCAATCAGAAAAGGATAATGATAATAGGCTCGAGGGTAGCAAGGAAGAGTTGTTGAGATTGCACCATCCACGGATTTTCTCTAATGATCACATGGAAATGCTAATGTGATCACTAGGTCTCGATTCAAATATTTTCACAGTTTTAATGCTGGTAATTATCTTTCAGTCATTATCACCAAAGTAGATGCCTCATTAAAGTATTAGTTTTTTTTTCTGTACAAAGTGCTTTCTTTTCCTACTTTGTGATATTGGAATATCAACTGTTTCTCCTTATACACTCTTTTAGATAAAGCTACTTGAAGTCCTATACAGCTTGTTTTCTAACTCCCAATCTTTTCCCATTTCAAAATAATGTTAAAAGGATTTTTTTTTTTTTTTTTTTTTAGAAAAGTTGAAATTCCTCAAACGTTGAAACGTAAATTGAGCAACTGTCTACCTATGGAGGACAAATAAAGAGTTTGAAAGATAAGAAAGAAAATAGTAGAGAAAATATGTGTATTAAAGTTTTCTTGTCTTCTTATATGTGGAATAATTGGACAAGATTGCACTGGTGGTCATTTGGTTACTTTGCATTCATAGATATTTGGAATAATTTCCTTACCATTGAAATTAGATTCTCATTACCTACAATACAAATTGTAAATACTTCTTCGAAAGACTAATACTTAATTTGGATCATAATTGAAGTAGAAGTTAACAGTTTTTGAAGAGTCTTCTCCATCTATATTGACACCACCAAAGATGGTTCTTTCTTTCCAAATAATCTTAATTTAACTATTAAACTTAAAAATTTTAAACTTAAGAAACTCTAAACTTGCAGAATTTTATTTTTATCTTGAACAAAATGCCTTTTGTTAAGTAAAAAGAAACTAGTAAGGTTTCGTTTTCAATTTTTCTCGAGAAAACTAAATTAAACATGTATAAATAAATGTAAAAAAAAAAAAGAATGAATGATGAATAAAATGAGTGTATGAATTAAAAACATGTTTGATTAAATTAACTCATTTTGAGATAATGTGTAATTTATTTTCATAAAGTTTTTTTTTTTTTTTTTCTTTTTTTTCTCAAAATTTTACGATTACTTCACCTTTTTTCATTGTCCAGCACATGACCATAAAATTCTGACTGATTGCTTTATTTAATTTAAGTGAAATAATTTCAAATGAAATTCACAATTGCCTCTTGCCTCTTGCCTCATAGGATCAAGTATATATATATATATATATATATATATATATATATATATATATATATATATATATATATATATATATATATATATATACATACATACATACATACATACATACATATATATATATATATATATATACATACATACATACATACATACATATATATATATATATATATATATATATATATATATATATATATATATATATATATATATATATATATATATATATATATATATATATATATATATATATATATATATATATATATATATATATATATATATATATATATATATATATATATATATATATATATATATATATATATATATATATATATATATATATATATATATATATATATATATATATACATATATATATATATATATATATATATATATATATATATATATATATATATATATATATATATATATATATATATATATATATATATATATATATATATATATATATATACCTATTTTAATTAAGTTTTTTTTAAATAAATTAATATCTGTACTTAAATTACAATTTTGTTTTAAAAAAAATCTAAATGGTTACATTGGCAGATTAATATAAGAATGGCTTTATTTTTTTTTTAAAAATTCAAAAAAATAAATAAATAATAATAATGTAAAATTTACTATTAGGCAGTTTCCTTCTTTTTCTTTATATGCCTCATACTTCTTCTTTTTTTTTTTTAAAGAAAACTTAAATAACTGTCACTTGCAAAATCCTTTCATGCCCGATAAAAATGGACTAAAAGTGACAGGAAAATTTGGAAAGAAAAGAACCGTTGTTGGTATCAATATATTCAAAGCTTATTAAACTAGCGGCTGTATGAAATTAGTTACGGCTAATTTCATACATCTGCAATAATGTAAAATTATTGGTTATTTTATAAAATAACCTGTAACAATCTATTTTATAAAATAATTCTAGTTAATATGGCTAATTCAAACAAATTCATCACATTCGTTGGTTATTTTATAAAATACCCAATGTAAGCAGCAACATGATTGATTTAATATGATTTATTAAATTAACTGGTAAATTTATATTGAAACCAAACTACTGCGGCTATTAAAAATAATTTCCATATTGATGATATTAATAATAAGAGCTATAGGCTCAAATAAATTAGATGACAAGCAAAATTTTAAAAATAAGAAACACAAAACAAGCAAAATCATTGAATGAATGCTCAAGCATAACGGAGTGGAAAACAAACAATTGACTGCGTAGAATACGGTATTTATCTTATTAAACGCGAGCTAACTGTTATTATGTATACTAGCTGGTTAAATAGCTGTAACATAAACATCAAATAAAGTTCGTAGATTCAAATCATAACCGCTCTAAATGCAAAGTATCGAAAGTGTCAAGAACTTAAAAACCAGTAACTGGAATGCTATTAGATCAAAGAGGTTACTAACCCACAAGGGGAAAGTGATGATGATGATAGTTAATAATATAATTCTAATTATGCGGACTTTTAGACTTATGAAGTTAATTACTTGTTAATATATAAATTTCTTTTAAATTGTTTTGTTGAATTATACACTTTTTTCACAGAAAATTGAATTTATTTGATACAGACCAAAAACTTCATGGTAAAAATTTCCTACACTGATTTTAATCAATCCTATTATTATGTGTTCTATAAAGTATGACACCCACAATATTACACCTATAAATTGTTATAATAATTTTATTTTAGCTAAATAACCGTAATAAATTAATAACCAAAAACTGAAAATGTGTTTTTGAAGTATCCTTCATTGATTTGACGTCAGAGCGAGTATGCCTTTTTTATACTAAATTCCATCTTAACTAGAGATCAGTAAAAGGCGTAAACCGGTTTCAGCAGCGGTGTGATTCCATTCTTATGTGACGTCACAGAACTGCAGGGAGGTAGGATGAACCATGTTGACAGATTTGGCGCGATTATCGCCAAAATTTCTTACCCAATTAGGTAAACATTCGAAAAAATAAACTCTATTTTTGGGTGAGGGAATAGATGCATTTTCGATTTATTTTTTCTGCATTACGAAAAAGCACTCGTTGGAAAAGGGTACTTTTTGGAAAAAAATTAATACATGAATATGGGTATTTTGTGAAGATTTTTTTTATGGTAAAGAAGTTTATTACTGTTTCGTTATATTTTAGTTAAAGCTTAAAATATTCGTTATTTAATACGTTTTGCTAAAATCTTAAGCTCTATTCTATCACTAAATCTGCAAATTCTGCAGTTGAAATTATTACTAAAAATCTTTGTGCATTTTGAGTATTTTACCTGCAAACAGCAGCTATCTCAAAAACTGCTTCTACAAAAGTATATATTTTTTTTACTTGGAAACCGAAATTTTTTTAAATTAAATATTACAAATTTGTTTTTCAAGATTGCCAAGCACAACCACTGTTAAAACTCTTAGAGCAAAACTCAATAACCTAAATGAAGAATTCTTGCATTGAAATATTAATTTGCAAAGTTATCAACAGAACTCTAATACAAATTTCGACAATCCATTAAATTTTCCTGGCAACTTTTAATACGTAGATTTAGCGTCACAAAAAATGTAAATGATGGCTATGCACTGTATTACAGACAGCACCAAAACTGGATATTTTAAAAGATTCTTGAAATATTTACATTTGTTGAAAGCTATTAAAAAAATATTTTTACGGTAGTGTCTTTATGTTGCCTTTTACACAACAGTAACATAACAAAAACATTCATAACTATTCTTTTTGCATCGGATTTCAAAGGTTGGCCTTTTTGGTGCATTGTAAATACATAGCTTGTATTTGAATTCATTATTAAATGTAAAAAATACAGATTTATGAATAATTTCTAAATATGTTGATGATGAATCACTATTAAACTTGCAGCCTCTGTGCTTAAAGCTGCGTCGTTCAAGTAAATATTGGCGAAGTGAATATTCACGCGCCAATTCGAGTGACGCCAAGTGAGTGACGTCAGGGAAAGAGCTCGGCCTAAGCATACGATTCGCTAATACTCTTAAAATATTCTTGGTCAGGAAAGTAAAATATGAATAAGATTGAAATTCAAAAGCATTTATTTTCAACACATTTTGTAAGTTTAATACAAAACCATTTGATCAGGTTATTATTATTAATAGAAAACGTATGAATTTTCCAGAACTATATTCTTTCAGTGGAAGGATCCATACGATTCATCCTACAACGTAATCAGTGTAGTCTAGTTGAGTTGGAGTTTAGTATAATTTTGTGCCTATTTCCATAAAAAACATATATAAGTACTAGATGAATTACCGGAGCTCACATTTCTGTGGCTTGGGTTTTCCTTGCACGACCCGGTTTAAAATGTTTTGTCTATTATAAGTTATGAACATACCATCCTTGATCCCCTATCCTTGGTTTCAACATCTCAGCAAAAAAAAAGCAAAAACAAAAACACCATAATGAAATTGTGTTTCCGATAATCTGGATTAATCAAGATACCTATGAAAATCTCTCGGCTCTAACTGCTTCAGTAGATCTCAAGTTATTGCTAACTATACACCCTTTAATTCCTTATCCTTGATTTCACTATCTTATAAGGTGTGCAACTTTGCTTCTGCCATTTTTCTATAGATAGCTTTATCAGTATATATATATATATATATATATATATATATATATATATATATGTAACTAGTATGTTCCAACCTTTTATTTTTTTAACGTGTGACAATCTACTTTCCTGTGCACTTTTAGAAAAGTCATTTATGGCCTTGTTTGAAGCATTACTTTAATTCGTACTCTTTCTCTCATACTTGTACATACATAGATATTATAAATAATTTAAGGATTTAAATACCTCTGTGTTTAATACTTTGTCCCACTAAAAGTTTTCTTTTCATGCAGTAAACATTTAAAAAAAATAGCCTTCATGTACTATTTTTAATTTACTTTATTAACAACAAAATGTAGCTAAAGCAAATTTTAAGAGAAAAAATTGGGTCCCAAAGGATTAAAAAATAGTCTACGTAACCACACTATACAACACAATATTTCACAATGTTATAAAGAGAATTTTTGAACAGGATTTTAATATGAAGAATAAATACGAATTTCACCCTCGTAAAAGGTAAAATACTTTAATGAACAAGTTACCTTCATATATTTTAGTGTTGGATATAACCATTATAGTAACCTTAAAAACAAATTATTCATTCTCCTGAATGAGTTTGTATAAAAAAGTGTCAAGTTTGAAAATAAAAAATGAAATATACATTTGTTGGAAAAAGTGTTAAATTGATATACGCATAAAATATAAATCAAAATAAATAAAAAAAATGATACTTTAAAAAATACTTTAAATCTTCTTTTGGAAGGATGGTTTAAGTTTTATTTTAATTCACCGAAAAGCAATGATATGTAAAGTCAGCCAAAAAATCAAAGCAAAATTATAAAACGATAAAAAGCACAATTTTCCCCTCGGTAATAAAAATATTGTTTTCCACCAAGCGCAGTTCCAGTTGTAAAACTTTCTCTTTTTTTGTTTAAAATAAAAGCTATTTCCATTAAAAAAATTAATCTCTGTAATCCCACATGATGGATTTTGTTTGTGAAATATCCCCAAATTCACAGGCAAATTAGTCTTTTGACGTCAACGGAAATATTAAAAAACAAACGAATAAAAACAAGAGTTTGGACGACAGAAAGTAGAAAACCATCTGACAAAATTAGAAGTTTTTTTTCGCAGAAAGGGAGAACTATTAAAAAAAAAACCCTAAATGATGATGAAAGTAAACAAAATGCGTTCCTATAAAAACTCGTCGAAAGATTCTTTTTTATGAGGTCCTACTAATAAGTAATGACCGCTCATTCCTGCGTTAGAGATGTGACGTTTTAATATTTTGAAGATGAGGGCAGCAGAGATAAACTGCCGCAATAAAGTTAAATGAAGAAACACGGATAGGATTTAAGGGATTCTCTATGATGACAATGTCGGAGATAAAGCATCTTCGATCGATCTAATAGATCTCCCTCACTCTCTTTCCTCTCAGCTTGTTAGATAATGTCAGGAAATAATTTATATTGCTGCTGAAATTAAAGGTTAGCTTAAATTATAGAATCTTAAACTCACATAAAAGTACTTTTAATCAAAATTGTAGTCTGAAGTTCAAACTTCTTTGTAGTCTTATTT
This sequence comes from Linyphia triangularis, assembly GCA_963978545.1. NCBI lineage: Eukaryota > Metazoa > Arthropoda > Arachnida > Araneae > Linyphiidae > Linyphia > Linyphia triangularis. The sequence continues at coordinate 15,868,245 of OZ021721.1, forward strand.
GATCCGAATAATCTGTAAATATGTATGTCTGGAGAGACAATAAGTTTAAAAGAAATATTTATAAAAGATAAAAGTAACCCAAATTATACAATTACATAAATGCTTTAAGTTAGATTAGTAGTGTTATAGATAAAATAAAATACATCAAATTTCAATTAATACGAATACATGCGTATAGAGAGAGTGAGCCTTCCTGATCTAGCGTAATGACCAATTTTTATTATTTTCTAGTATAAAAGAAAATCTTGCAATACATGAATATACTTGAGCAGAGTAAAATATCAGTTGTGGTGGATAAACTAAACCATTGAAAATAAACCACATTATTATTCAACATTGAGTCAATGTGATCAGTAAAGGCTTTCGAATCTTCTATAAACAAGAAAAGTTGTGTTGGAAGTTAATTTAAAAGCTTTCCTTCCTCAAAAGAGATACCTCTCTAATACCTTTCCTTGATTAATGTCTCCCGGATTAAACTAGGAAGAAGGCTGGTAAGCTTTATGAAAATGAGAGGACCTCGAAACTTTCATCCTTTGATCCACCCTCCTAGGTTTAATCTAGTCCCTCCGGCGATTTGTCACAGAGATTTTTACTCCCCATCCTCCCAAAAGTTTGATCCCCATCTGAAATCCGAGGAGCCTATTTTGTGACGCAAGCTTCGTCTTTGGAAATGACCTGCTGATTTATATCCTTGTGCCTCCTTCTGTGTGACTTAATCTTTTCCGCGCATGGACTCCAAGTTATTTGTCACAATCAAACTTGTCTTCGGGCGAGTCATTAACATAACAAATGTTCTGCAACATTCGTCACCCCGCGACGTATAAAAGCCGTAAAAACGAATCCACCCCATCCTTCGTTTTACGTGAAGCATTTCAAGTAAAGGTGGATTTGTTAATTTTTGTTTCAAGAAAATGGTATTAATTGATCTTTTAAATTGAAATTGATTTTTTTTCAGTAACTTTTGCTTCAAAATTCAGATTATGCAAGATGATTGTATTTAAGACAGACCTTTTAACTTCGTGAAACAGTGGCTTTTATTTTATAAAGTGGTATAATTTATAGCTTCAATTTTGAAAGTGATGAGTATTGATGGACTTTTTTTCGTTGTTTTTACTCAATATTTCATTTCTATTTATTATAAACATTGTAACATTTTCTATTCTTTTCATGAAATTCGTCAAAATACCATTTAAACGAACAATTTCTAATTGTTAAAAAGTAGTTTGTCTTCCGATTTCAGATCTGCCCAGTTCAGCGCTTTCATAAAATAATCAACCATTCAAGTTAATAACAATAATTTATTAATAAAATATTTATGTTATACAAGTATAATGTTCCATGTACTGCACTTAAGATAATTTGAAAGTTATTTCGCAGTACGTATTTCCATACCCGTAATTAAATTAGGACAATAATAAAATTATACTTTATTATTTATATTTTATGTATGCATGTTATAAGTCGATTTTTAGTGATGCAACGCAAGTTTGGAATGATCGCATACTTAGTCTAGAAATTAATTAGAACCTTGGGCTAATTGCCTGTCGAAGACACTCATTAATTTTGATTGATGCATTCTAAATAGTGGTAAATTGTTTTTATCATGTAGCAGCACCTTAACAAAATCTGGTAACATTCTGCTAAAACAGAGCAAATCTCGCTTTCCACTTAAAAGCCCTTCACTAAAATTGTTTCTAGTCGCATTCTTTATGAAGCTGACGATGCACTACATCATTCGCTACATTTTGAAAATAATAAAATATAGATTTGAAGCAGAGATTATGCTATGAGTGCTTTTTAAAAAAAAACTTAAGAACTTTCTTAAATGTTAAAATTAGAAAGTGTGGTTTAGTACTTTTGCTAAAACATTTTGACACAAAATTTGCAAAATAACCATTTTTGTTATCACAAGGTTAATCATCAACCTAAAAATACAAATACACTAAAGTTTTATTTATAATAAAAAATATTGTTATCTAAAATTCACACCTCATCTTTTTTTCCTACTTTGTTTTTGTTAAATTTTATTTTAACGTTGAAAAATTGTGGCACGTGAAAAAGCAAACACGCAATCTAAAAATACATGCGTTAGTTCGAATCAAAGGACTGCATTCTAAAATATTTCAAAACAAATTGCCATTGTTAATAGCAGATACTAGGTAAAAATAGAAGTACGTAAAAATGAAATTTTGAGTTTTCCAAGTTCATTTGATCCTCTACATAATACGTAAAAAATGTCAAAACTTACTAATTTTATGTGCTATTCGTAAATGTGCACGTACATTCATTCAGGGTAACTTTGAGCCATATAGGGTGTAACTTTGAGCCACCTTCTAGTTTTCAGTTTTTTAGGTTTTAAAGAGCTGCTCATGATCCACTGTTGCAATCTGCTGGCAAGATTGTGAAATTGGATTTTTGCTCTATTGTTTAGAAAATGAATTGGCAAAATAGTAAGTAATTTATTTGGCCATTCAGTTGTTTTTCTGGAGTACTGTTTGCAAGTTCCATTTTAATGCTTATTTGAAGTTGATGTAAATCAACTAATTTATGCAAGTAAGCATCAACGTACCACTTTATCAGCTATGTAATTTTCTGAAAATAGTGAAATTGTTAGTAGCTGATGGTTATTTATTTACTAACATTTGGTAAAAAGCAAAAAACCAAGACACTATCATTTTATCACATATTCAGTGTATTTTTGAGCCGGTTCAAAGTTAGGCTGATGACAGTGTGTAATGTATACACTGCACATATAATTCATATTTTATTACAATTTATTTTTTATTGCTTTTAAATACATTTCTATAAATACAAATGCCATTTAATTGACGGAATCTTCCTTTGTATGCAAAATCTGATGAAATGAAAATATTGGGAGTGAATTCAAGAAGTACTTACAAATATTAGAAATATTTATCTAGCAGTCGTTCACAGAACTAAAAAAATCTGCCTACCTGTAATGGCTGTAAAAAGCGTTTCATTTGAGTAAGTGAAAAATTTCTATGCACAAAAAATAAATGGTAAAGGAATATGTATAGCGAGGACATGAGAGAATTGATCTAAGTCCTCTACCATATAAACTCAAGGGAGCAAGAGTAAAAGTCCTAAACTAGATGACCCACCTGATTGCTGTGTGATTAGAGCTCTGGTCCCGCATTCCAAAGGTGCCAGCTTCGAATTCCGGGGTAGTCATGGATGTTCGTTCTAGTTCGGAATCCACGTTAAGCTGTAGATCGTTGAGCGTATAAACCAACCAACCAACCAACCAACCAACCAACCAACCAACCAACCAACCTGAACTAGATGATGCAGGTAACAGGACACTATCATTTTCGGAGGAGATTAAAGTTGGACAATAAGGACATGATAGAGGCTTATACTGCTGAAATTGTTATGGAGAATGTTACTGAAAAAAAAACAGAGACTGTTCAAGTGGTGGCTGTTGAACACATCAATGAGGCAGGAATTTTATACACAAAGCATGCACTTATTTTAGATTTTGGTTAAGGCATATGCAAAGTTTACGACCACGTAAATATTCAATAAGATGGAGAAATGTTCCCAGACCAAATTGACTTAAAAAACAACGTGATATTTGGTGGTTCATGAAGAAATCTGGTGCATATTGGAAATGGCCTAATATCAATGGTGATCTGTGGTATGAAAAATTAGGCTTATTTAAAAAATTATCTCCAGAAATTATTATTCCAGCTAGAACACGAGAAGTTTTCCAGATCAATGATTATTTTTTTTATGCAAAACTATTAATCTAAAGAATGCTAAAGTGAAATTTTATGAAGTTTGAAGTTTGTTTTTATATTGTCATACTATTTCTAACATTAAGTGTAGAATATTTGTATTTGTGCCACATTGTGACTTGCAAACACCATAGTACTTTACTAATAGCATAAGGGCGGCCTATCAATTTTATTATTTTCTATTTATCTTTCAATTTTTAATTGATAAAATTTGTTTATATTTAAGTGAATGAATTGAAGATTGTTTTTTCACTATATTTGTATGTTTAAACTGAATAACAAAAAGATTTTTTGCAATATATTCATGTGATAAGTCATCCACTGTTCCTACCTAATATATTCTTTGTGGTATTATTTAAAATATCCAAACTTTATGGTGTTGCTAACTGCAACTGATGATGTTTCAAATGTTTAGAAAATTTATTTTACTAGTTCAAAGTTGTCCCGACTCCTAGATTGAATAAAAAAGTGAAAAAAAAGTATTTTATATGAAACTTCTGATAGTGGTTCAAAGTTACCCTGAATGACAGGATAACTTTGCACCTGGTTATTTTCTTATTATTTAGTGCTTTAATCATCAGCAATTACGAATTTGTGTAAATTAAAATATAATTTAGGCTTTATTCTTCCATTTTATGTAATTAGGTCTGAAAATACTATAAAAACACAAGTGGGGGAGAAGAAAATACCGAAAATTAGGTTCAATGTTACCCTGATTGACTGTACCACTAAATTTGAAAGTGAATCGTCGTTTTTCATCTAAATTAACAGCGAGTAAATATACCGAACTTATAATTAATTTATGCGTGTTTCAAATTAAAGGATTTAGTTTCAAATAAGAATCGTTAGTATCTTTCATGATTCTATTAAGTTTTTAGATTATTTTTATAGAATGTATATAGGTCAAGAGAGAAAGAGCCTTCATGATGAAGTTTCAAATCCTTTCTGCTCACCAATTTATGGTAAGTTTCCTTTATTTTGTATGAAGTGAACACATAAAAGTAAGGAAGTATCAGTAAATTATAAGTTTTCTCAAACATTAATTAGAAAATGTTAGAAATTGAAAAACGCGTTTTTTGTAAATTGATGTGGAAATTGAATTTTTTTCGCTCAAATTAGAAAGAATTTCGATATGGTTTCAGTATATTGATAATTTCCATTGAAATATTCATTTGACACAGAGAAATAGCTATAAAATGCGAAAATAAATGAACCGCGCAAAAATAGAAATGTTCATAAACAAAATAAATTACGATCCCAGTTGACCCAAAATTTTAGCATCAGTTCAGAATCATTAAACATATTCATAGCATGTTAAGTGGCATTGTTCTCTTATTAAATTATTATGACATTAACTTATGGAACTCGCTCATTAATTCTCAACTACAAGTTTGCCATTTGTCGGAGAAGAAAAGGCAAAAGCATAGTTTGCACAAATATCTTAGCTATAAATTATTTTTAAAATAAATCCCTCGAAACAATTTTGGGAATAAAAAAATCGTCTATAAAGAAGGGGACAACTAAGTTACAGGATACCAATTCTTTGAATATTCAATTATCGTATTAGTAAAGATTCAAAAACAATAGACTTTAAGATATTTTATTTTTTGTATTCCTTGCTCCATTCTAAAGAGTGTATTTTGATGAATAATCATTTTATATATGTAAGAAAGGGAAAACTTACAAGCAAAAACATTGTAGAACAATTAAAAATACTGCATTTAAAAGTTTCAAATTGAATATAAAGTGTCCCAGTTTTCTTATAAGAGTAAGTAATCGAAATAGATACACTTACAAAAGATTCCCTTAAGGCTCTCTGCTTTTTTTTTTTTTTTTATGATCTTGCCTCAATTAAAATGCTTTCAAAATACTTAATACATAAAATTTGAAAACTAAATGTTAATATTTAAAAGCACTTTTGATTCGAGGAACATTTTCCGTCGGATGCAATCACAATTTATTAAAAATTTTAAACATACTATTTTAAAATTTGCATAGTAACTGGCAAAATCTAATAAAAAGCAATAAAATGTGTCGTGTAATGAAATGGAGATATTAAAGCAATGGTTTCTTTTCCAATAAATTAATTTCAAAAGCTCGAAACTTATCAAGGTCTGTAGAAATTTCAATAAGTTATTTCATGACAATGTTTAATGATGCCAAAAGTTTTTTCTTCAAAATAAATCATACTGGTAAACAGCAAACTACTTCGAACATACGTCACATTAAAGTTCTGCACACGAGCTGTAAAATGAATAGGTGCGTTTTTCTCTCTTGAACTAAACGAAGATTAATTTCTTTTGACGCGAGTCATTTGCTGATAAATGAATAAAAATATTGCCCTTACTACCTGACGAGCCTTGATTATAGAGTAAATGCAACTTAAAATCAGTCGCTGATTTTATATTAAAGTTAGATCGACTTTCTACGCATAACACAAATGGCTGTATGATATATGTATCTTTTGTAACCTTAGCTGTGTAAAGATTAAATAAAATATTTAGAAACACTTATTCATCTGTTATCTCCCATATTGATATAGATGATATATAACTAGGAAATCATTACTTATTTAATGAGAGATTTTTTTCATGCATGTTGGGAATTGTTAGGTAACACGATTAATTGTTTAACACGTAAATCTGCAATGTTTTTTTTTTGTTTTTTTTTAACAATTGAACGTTATTAAATACTTTTTAAAGTTAATTGCTTTTGATGCATAAAATTGTTGTATTGATTTCAAGTTATTTAATTAGTCATTTTCAGGAAAAATCTTTGTTAATAAACTTCATAAATACATAGGATATCCAAACAATTTCTTATGTTTATATTTTGATTTTTTGCATTCTTGCATAAATTAAAATCATTGCACTGTCATTCTAACCATTATGGGAGTTACAAATGATATTCTACAATCCTGTTGAAGGCAACATAGAAAGCGTGTTTTACACTTTGGTTAACGATCTTCAAAATCATTTTACATGCTAGGAACAAATAAAGTTGTGTCAAGAATATTGTATCATTATGAATCTTTTTATTTTAGAAAGATTTGTCTTACTCAATATGAAGTAACGATGTTTTACCTTTTTCAAGTTCCAAAATTCCAAATAAATAAATAAATAAATAAATAAATACATACATACATACATACATACATACATATATACATAAATATTATATAAATACATAAATATATTATATAGTGACTATTTGATGACCTGAGCAACCTTGTAAAAGGTCGGAAAATAAAATATATTTTCCCCAACTTTTTTGATTTAGCTCTTCTCTTTTCATCAAATAATTTGCGCATATGATATAAAACTTTTCAGTTAATTTTTAGCTTTCTATATACAGCCCTTGGCAAAAAGTATCTAATCACCGAGAGCAATGCCCACGATACGTTAGCATCAGTGGTCATTTTCCCAAAATTTCAATATTTTTTTTCAAACCTTCGAGATTTTTTGTGAAATATGACTAATTTAGTCAAAGAATATTAAATAATAACATAAATTAAAATTACCGTTAACAATATACTCTAGAAAATACATTGAATCGCGAAGAAAAAAAGTTTCCGATCATCACTTTGTGGAGAAAAAAGTATTCGATCGCAAACAAAAGCAGCGCATTTTTAGTGATGTATGCACATTTTATTTTTACTCGGGCGCATGTGTTCAAGCTCTAAGAAGACAGTATGAAAGGTCGAATCGTGGTTTGAAAGTTAAAAACTAGTTTTGGATCTTTGGAAGTATGCCTCGAAAGAAAGAATCATCTAAAGATCTAAAACTTTTAATTGTTAAACGCTTAAAAAGAGGAATTTCTCAAAGAAAGATTGCTCAGACCTTTGCATGTGCTCAAAGTACTGTTTGCAAAATTTGGAAACAATATCTCTCGAGTAATGATGTAAAAAATCTTCCTCGAAGCGGTTGCCAACCTGCAACATCAAGTAGGCAAGACAGGAAATTGGTTAATCTTGCCAAATCTATGCGAAGTTGTACTTCCAAACAATTGAATGCCGAGTGGTCAAAATATTGAGTAAAGGTATGTGCACGTATAGTGCGAAATCTTTTAAATAACAAAGGATATCACTTTTGCAAAGCCAAAACGAAACCATACCATAAAAAACATAAGAAAAGTCGTCTTCAATGGTGCACGAAACATAAAAGCGGGTCTTTTGATGATTGGAAAAAGGTTATTTTTAGTGACGAATCTCGTATTTGCCTAGGAACTGGGAATGGCACCGAAATCTTTGTGTGGAGGAGAGCTGATGAAAAGTTCAAAGAAGATTGCCTGAAAACTAAAACCAAATATCAGCGTTTATTTATGGTGTGGAGTTACATGACATCTCAAGGAGTGGGTAAATTGTGTATAATGTTGCGAACAATTAATTCTGAAGTATATATTGACATTTTAGAGCATTATTTGATTCCTAGCATCGAAGATGCGTTTGGTGACTCCTCCGATATCATTTTTCAGGTTGGTTGGTTGGTTGTTTTCAGATTATCTGGCACCATCAGCAACACGAGGGCTATAATGTGCCGAAACATTCGTCATTAGACAAGCCAACATACATTTACAAACACCCATGCCTAACACGGGACTCGAACCCGCAACCTCGCGGTCTAGAAGCTAGCACTCTAACCACTATACCGTTTGGTCGGCTCATTTTTCAGGATGATAACGCATCATGTCATCGAAGTAAACAGGTCAAGAATTTTTATATCGAAATGGAAATTCTCCAATAAAGACTATGAATCAGCCTGCAAATAGTCCGGATCTCAATCCAATCGAAAATGGTTGAAAATGAAACATTGATAAGAGAAGACCTACCAATATGGAAGAACTACGCCATGCCATCAAAGAAAGCTGGGGTGAAATTCCATCAAATTTATATCACGAGTTGGTCGAATCCATGCCTCGATGCTTAAATGCAGTAATCAAGGCAAAAGGAGGACCAACAAAATATTTAACTGAGTTGATCGGAAACTATTTTCTTTGAAGATTCTATTTAATTTCCTCTTTGCATTGCTAAAGTTAACTGCAATTTATGGTATTATTATTGATTATATCACAAAAGGAGCAAAATTTTGTAATACAATACTTTAATTTGAAAACTGCATACATTGAATTTGTAGAAAATAGTTTTTTATGTTAACGTATCGTGGGCACTGCTTTCGGTGATTGGATACTTTTTGCCAGGGGCTGTATATTCAAATATCGATTAATACGGTTAATAGTTGCAGATACATGAGCGTTTCAGTGATGGAATGCAAGTTTTTTCTTTCTTTTGGCCTTCTAGAGACCGAGGCTAAATAAGAATCTTTCCCATTTTCAATTGATGGATCATTACACCAATTTAGTCACACAAATTTTCTTCCATTTAAAAAACATAGTATCTCCAAAGCAATACCTGAAAGGACGTAGGAGTTTCTTTGACCAAAATTAAGGGAAACAGGATTGATTTAGAATTTTCGTGATTATCCTAGTTCTTTTTTACGGTCTGTTGTTACTGTTCAGTGTGAGTGTAACTGAGTCTGTTGATAGCTAATAAAAAATGCGTCGCTTCAGGCTGTTCAACTACTCAAGTGACTCTGGTAATAAATAAATAATAATGGATTTAGAAAATTTTGTAACCCATGGATCACTGTTGAAAGATACATACACTGGGGTGCCTCAGAATGGACCGAATTTTTCTTGACGGAAATAAACTAATTATTTTATTTCGGTAAAATGGAACTCATCAAAATTTGTTAACTGGGAAGAATGGAACTCATTGGAATCTGTTAACTGGATAGAATAGAACTCATCAGAACGGAATTTGGAGCTAATGGGATTTGAACTAAATGGATTCGAACCAAATAAAGGTGACTAGAATGAAATTAGTTCGAATAAGTTTCATTGGAATTTTTCTCGTTAGAAACCTTTTCGTTCGAATGCCAATAACTTAGTAGGCCCTTAAAATTTTCCTTTTTCAAACTTTGGGCTATAAATGAGGGGAGAGGGGGGGGGGGACCAGTTTTCTGTAAAAGTAGACTTCAGTTGTGTGTCAAAGAAATTTATACCTGGAATATATATCTGAAACTTTCCCATTAGTGAATACTGAGTGACATCAGTGGCCAGTTGTCATTGTCTAAATCGGGTGAAAGTCTGGATTAACTTGTTGATATTAAGGCGGTTTTAATAACAAAGAGGTGATTTTTTGTGTGCTGATATTAGTAAAACCGTAACAAATTAAACCATATTTTTTATTTATATAACAATAATGATGTTTGATGGTTTTGATTTTCTGGCAATTGCTATAAAGTAGACTAAAAATTAGGAATATGTAAAATAAACATTAACTATAATAATAAAACAAAGAGCATGTCTTTGGATGGGTCGGGATGTGAATCTGTCTGTGGCAATATGCATAAAATTTTAAACATAAGTTTCTATTGTGTTTCTGACAAATAAAACGTTATAATTTTAATTAGTTTTTTTGAATTAATTTCTTTAACCCTTTAAAGTTTTTTTTTTAAAGTGAATCATAATAGGTGTAGTGCTTGCAAAGAATGCTACAATATTAATTAGTTTTTTAATTAATTTTTTCTTACAGGTATCTAATAGGTGTAGATCTCTGAAATTTTTAACACAAATAATTTTTCCCTTCTAATGCTTTTAACAAACAGAAAGTTAGAATTTTAATTAGTTTTTTTTTTTTTTTAATTTCTTAAAGTTTCTTTACAAAGTGATTTCCAATAAGCGTATAACTCTAAAATTTTTAAACATAAGTAGTTCTGGTCTTCTAATTTTGCTTTTCACAAACGGACTTTTAAAATTTTCTGAAATGGATGAGGAGGAGTTTCATTATTGAAATTATTGTATTAATGGGATTTTTTTTTGTTCCGTTGTTGGGGGACATGGGGGAGGTTTAATAGTATGAATTTACATAGTAATGAACATTTAAGCGAGCGAAACGAGCCTATGCTTTCATATCATTGAACTTTTCAGAGTACGTTTCCTGTTCTTATGTAGCATTAAAACTTTTAGTGAACGAAGTGAGCTTTGGTTCATGTGGCAACAATGAATATTTCAGTAAGAGAAACGAGAATGATTCACAAAGCATCAAAAGCTCTGACGAATACATAATGACCCACAACGTGGAGCCACACAGCTAGTAAATAATAATATAACATGCTAAGTTATTATATATTATTCGTAATTTAATAAACATATTTATTAAATCATCGATCAAAAGGGTTGTATGTTCAAACTAAATTTTTATTTAAAATTTGTACACAAACAAATAATGCGAAAATATCTTTTTCACTTTATTTTTGGCCATTACCATACTTAGATTTTGCATACAAAAAAACCCTGTCAGACTCAATATTTTAGCAAAAATGTTTTTTTTTTTTTAAAATCCCTTTACTTTAAGTGTCCGTATACTAGATACTTTGAAAGTAAAAGATATTTGGAGGAAAAATATATTTCAATGTAAAATGTTTTAAGTATTTAGTGGTGGAATGTACTTAGCAATTTATACTTTTCAGTAGTAGATCTAAATTGTCCCAAACGTACACAATTAAAGTTCTGTTTTTAGTAAGCTGTAAAAGAAACCAATGATCAGAATGACCTGCAATTTTACCTGTATATACTTGAAAGGGTGGAACTGTATGGCATGTGAAAGAAAAGTATTTCAAACAAATTTTTTCCTTACATACCAGTGTTCCTCTTTTCGAATATATTTAGGTAAAATTTTATGCCAATCAAAAACGAGTGTTTCTTTTTCTTACAGCTTCTTGAAAGTTGAACTTAAATTATTATCACCCTTGGGTGAATATAACCACATCGAAGGGATTCTACTCAAGGTTCAACTTTCAAAAAGTATGATTTCAAAAGCATGACATTTTCTTTAAGCCAGATCAGGACTTTCAAAAGCAATGGTATGTCTTAAGAAAAAAGATAGTTTGAAATAGTTTATTTCCTTATGCCATACCATTTCCCTCTTCTTCCCATAAATACAGGTCAAATTTCAGGTCATTCTGACCAGTGGTTTATGAATATTGTGACCAGCGTTTGGAATGTTGAACTTTAATTAAAGATACCCTGTAGATTGACATATTGCAAGAAGTCAAATTTAAGAAATGTGCTTGAAATTCATTCTTTAGTAGGTTCCATTCAATGATCAAAGCCTAACTTCTTTATCAGAGGCAACACATACGCCTAGTATGTGAAACATTGACATTAAAACAACTGTGGTTCAATGTCTGGTTTTAGCGCTCATGTAAGTAAAAATTATAGACCCAACGGAGATTGAGTGATCAATTGTCTATGTTAGAGCTCCTATTTGACACTCAAATACAAATAGTTCTCCCAGTTGCATAAATACTCTGGCCAATATCGTTCGACATAGTCCAATCCCGATGTGGACCGTTGCAGACTGGACGTTGTTATGGTTCATGAGCAATCTCGCCCAAATCTGGATAAAAGAAGTTTTGAAATGTTGGTGCAGAGTTTGAAATTGAAATATATTTCCATGAGAAAGCCCGAAGAGCTAAATAGTATGTTTTGTGATGTTTTTGACATGTTTATTTAAAAAACAAATCATGTATTTTGGAATGATGCTTGTCTAAGACCAGGATTGGCCAAACCAAAACCACTGTTTTCGACATTGGCCATTGCTACTATTCTACATGGATCATTAAAAAGACCTTTCCATAACCCATTTTCACTTTAAATGCAGACTAATATCAATTTCCTAAGAGTTACGGTAGTTTGGTGCAGTATTCCCTTCGTTTAGATCAGTTAAGCCCCTACGCGGCCCGCGACAGCTTTTCCTGAGGCCCGTCGACAGCATAGAAAAACAAAAGTCAAATTTCTCAGTATGGATTTTTTTTTTTTTACATAACTTCAATTTGTCCAAAATAATAGGAAATTCTAGAAGTAATACTTTTTACATATTTAACTGTAGCATCTGAAGTACAGCTGAAGTATAACTATATCCATTTAATGTCTTCATCTACATCATATCATCAGAATCACAATTCTCACACACAAATAGTGATATTCCACAAACTTCATGAGTCTACCGTTCACAACTGGTGCTCTTAATTCACTTTTCCTTTGGTTGGCTTTTCGCAAAATGGTTGCAGCATAATACACATTTCATCCACTTTAGATTCATTAACCCATGGATGATGCTATAAATTCAATTTTTTAACTTCCTAGTTCCAATATGTTACAGCTATAGATTCACCATTTTGTTACAATTAATTCCATATAGTACAGGTAAAATACGATATAAAAATTGGTCCGATAAAAAAACTTGGCACAAAACGTTCCATTTGTCATGAGAAGAAAGAAACAAAAGAGTCTATAAAAATTTCTGGCATAGAAATGTGTTGTTTGGGGGGGGGGGGGGGGGGGGGCTTGGTTAAGGGGTTTTGAAACTGAAAAATTAATTTTGGAACAATCTAGACATGTAAAGTATGTTTTTGGAGTATTTTTTGACACTGAATTGAATAAAAAATATCAAGACGATATAATCAATCTAGAAAAAGTTACTGTCTTTTTTTATAAACAAAAATGCATGTAAAAAGAGAGGAAAGGTAAAATATGACATACAAAATAAAAGATTGCCCCATTGATGAAACTTGTCAAAAACGCTTAATTTGTCATGAGAACGAAGAATCAAAAAAGTCCATACAATTCCTTGCATGGAAGAATGTTTTTTGAGGGGGCGGATGGGGGAGGTTTTTTTAAACTGAAAATTAATTTTGGTATAACCTAAACATGTGATACAAGTGTGTGAAGTATTTTTTGACTCTGAATCGAGTGAAAAAACAACACGATATTACTATCCTATAAAAAGTTATAGTTCATTTTATAGGCAAAAATACATGCAATATAAAAGTACGTGTAATGATTCAAAACTGAGTGAAAAGAGTTAACAAACAACCAAAATGTATTATCAATGCTCTATTTTAACACATCCCAGTCTTCGCGTTTAATTGAACTCCTTATACTATTGAATAAGCTTACTGAAGATTGCTTACAAAAGATTAGTAATAAGAGCATTGCTTATATAAGATTATTACATTATTTAGATACCAAGAACAAATTTTAATAAAAGCCAGAGATTTCTTTTGATTTTGAAACACTACCGGAAAATGTATATCTAAACACTAATTTCAAAGATCTATATCCTTTACTTAAACTAGCACTTATTGCTTTCTAGTAATATCTCACTGATGATAATAGGTGAAGGTATATCACATCTGTCTTCGTACATTTATTGTCCTTCGAAAATACGGCTTCTTCCAAAATCCCATTTACTCAAACATTATTTCCTCGAGAGAATCTAAAGAGCTCATTTCAATCAATTTTGATTGCTTTTCTTACATTCTCGCTCCGTACTTATACAGATAGAAAAGATCATTACTTTTTAATTTTATGTTTATTCAGTCTTAAATAAAATTGAATCTCAATAATTTATTTATTTAAGGAATTACGTACTTTCAAAAATTTTACTAATTGTGTAATACCACTACGTTTAAATTTTTGCCTATCAGCAGATATATTTAATTAATAATTGTTTCACTTACACAATCTTTGATTTAACTTTTTACACTTTTGAATTTTGAGGTAAAATCTACCCACAGGAACTAAGTTTGAAAAAAAAAAAAAAAAAAAAAAGAGAAAAAAAAGCCGAACAAGAACTCTAAATTGGCTAATTATTTAGATAGCAAAATAGGAACCTACGAGAATAATATTTATACTGGAATCTACGGTAAGATATTAGATATTAAATTTGAAGTTATTTCGCTTACAAACTATAATAGTATTTTAAATAAAAAGATTTTTCAAAACATTTTTAAGAACAAATTTACTCGAATCATAGAAATTCACCATAATTTAAATTACTTGAATGAAACTTGTAATATATTTAAGATTATTCTGGTTAAAACTGCTTATAATAAAATTTATTTCAGCATCAACATATTAGTCAAGAATTATTGTAAGGGATGAGAGATCGCGTCAGAAGATAGAAATTTAGTATATATAAGTACAAGACTTCCGTCATTAGTTAAAAGACCCTTAATTAAAAAAAAAAATCCAATTTATATTTTGACACTTTTTGATTATTTCTTGGAAAATAATATTTTAATTCTTAATAATAATTCTTAGGTCATACAAACCTATCATCCTCATTTCTTATCATGCCCAGGAGCACATAAGGTCTTCATTCTAGCTCTCCATCCTCTCCTGTTCCTTGCAACATTCTCCGCTTCTCCCAAGCTCGCCCATCCGGCTCTATCTCTCTTACTCTCCATCCTCCTCCACGTAAATTTAGAATGTCCATGTGGGCGTCTTTCCTCTGGTGCCCTAGTGAGGGCAACGCATACAAACCTATACAACTATAGACAAAAAATAGGTAATGTCAAAGGACGAACACAAAAGCGCTAAATTATGGATGATTTTTTTTTTGGGGGGGGGGAGGTTTAGAGCATTTTAATTTATGACGGCACATGAAGTTGATTACATTTTTTCTTTTGAGGCATACTCTGCTAAGATTTGATAAGTGATTTGTTTTCTTAAATTCCTTTGAGTAGCCTGTTATCCTTTATACATGTAATGTATTTAGAGTTCGAACTACAGCTTACAAGCAGTGGCACCGGAACTCATATTTTAGAAGTATGGCAAGGAAAGACCAATTGATTCAACCCCCCCCCCCCCCTTCTCCCTTCCTTCCCTCTTTCCCTCTTTTTTCTATTTTTTAATCCTGAAAGTGTCAAAATTTGCAGATTTTGAACAAACCTAATAATTTTTAGTCTGAGTATTCATTATTCCTTAGAATTCCTTTTGCTGAAAGTGTCAAAATTTGCAGATTTTGAACAAACCTAATAATTTTTAGTCTGAGTATTTATTATTCCTTATAAATCTAGTCGATTAGGCAGAATGGTTGAGAGGGGCAAGGGGGTTTACACTTATTGAAAGTCTTGTTGATCGGCAACGACAAAACCGTTTAGAAGATTATGAAGAATTCAATGGTAATTGATCAATCATTAGGTTGTTTGTCAAGTTGAGTCGAGTGCAAATCGAAATGGTAATCGAATGGTTAACTAGTCGAAGGGCAATGGTCACTGCCACTGTTTCATCTCTTACAAATATGTTCCGTAACCAATGTTTCGCACCGTCTCCCTTAGAGCCTTTAGTAAGGCTTTCAGCATTTTAGTGAATGTATCGTAAAAAGAAAAAGGATGTACTATTGTCGCCACTCGCCAGTCTCGTTGATGATGAGAGGAGATAGTAAAGGGGGTCATTTGGTTTTGCTCGTTTCAAAAGTAAAACTAGAGCTCACTGCCGAAACGATATTTCTTGAAGCCAGATCCAAGCTCAAACATCTATTTTAGGTTTTATAAAAAAACTTATTCTAAAGACATTTTAAAAAAAATTTAAATTATATAATTTTGGGGAAAGTTAGTATGGCAGCTGCCGTGCCTGCCATACTGGTACCGGCGCCAAGCTTACAAGAGAACTTCGGGGAACCAGTGTCATTTTTTAAGCTTTGCTTGACACTGATAAACAAAGCCATTACTGCAGTAACATTACCTCAGTGGTTTCTCCGTTATAAAGTCACTGCTCAGTGGTTTTTTCAATTTAATTGCAATTTCTCCGTTTTCAAATTTCGAATGTATATTCCAATTATCGTCAGTACATTCGTGCTGCTTTAGCGTTGTTTGTCTGAGAAGTTTTGAAAACCCATTTTTAAGCAGGTTTGGTCTATTTCTTCATAACTTACATCTGTAACTTACATTTTAGCTTTATAAAATTCGCAATATTTTTTTTTCTTACTAAGGATATATGAGTTTATTAGATAGTCAAAACGAGAGAGGATTTGTTCAACTTTGCCCTTTCCAACCAAAGTATACTGAATGTAACGAATTGAAATCTTAGACGGTTTTTTTTAAGAAGATATTTTAGAAACTTCTGATTACTGCACACGAGAATTGGTTTGAAAAATTGTCTATGTCATATGCGATCAACCCGTTTGAATATTGTTTTATTTTAATAAACAAGAGAATGAACGTATTTTCCAAAAGAATAATGCTTTTCCTGTATTAATAAAATTAATTAATGAACTTATTAAAATTTTAAATAGTATTTAATTTACTTTAGTTCACGTTTAAAGTGTGACATCAAAAGCAAAAAAAGTTTTAAAAGAAAAAACTATCGAAATGTATGGCTTATTTGCTTCGAAGATCATTTCAGATTTGTTCAATCATTATATTACTCGATAAATCATAAGCAATTCTAATGATTATCTAACGACTAACTGACTGTTTACTGAAATAAATGTGACAAGTTGTTTAAGGAGGCTTTTATTATCTATAATAATAAAATAAAGAGTCTGTATGTGTGTCTGTCCCTCTAAAGAAATCTACTTAAAATAAGAGTATAGATCTGAAATTTTCAACTTAAGTAGTTTTAACCATTTAATTTGACTTTTGACAAACAGATTGTTAAAATTTCTATTAGAGTTTTTAAATTAAATTGTTTCATTAGTTTTTTTTCTTTTTCTTTCAAATCGACTTTAACTAGGGCTACAGCTCTGGAATTTTCAACATAAGTAGTTTTGCCCTTCTAAATGGATTTTTGATCGACATAAAGTTAAAATTTTAATCAACTTTTTTAATCAATTTTAAATGTTTTGCAAAGCAACTTTTAATTTAATAGATGAACAGCTCTGAAATCTCCAGCATAAGTAGTTTTGACCATTTAATTTGACTTTTAACAAACAGAATGTTAAATTTTTTATTATAGTTTTTAAATTAATTTGTTTCATTAGTTGTAATTTTTTTTTTTTTTTTTTTTTTTTTTTTTTAAAGCGACTTTAAATAGGGCTACAGCTCTAAAATTTTTGAAATAAGTAGTTTTGACTTTCTAAACTGGATTTTTGATCAAAGTAATGATAAAATTTCAACAATCTTTTTTCATCAACTTTAAATGTTTTACAAAGCAACTTTGAATTTAATCGACAAGCAGCTCTGAAATTTTCAACATAAGTAGTTTTGACCTTCTAATTGGACTTTTGACAACTATAATGTTAAAATTGTAATTTTTAAAAAAATTTTTTTTTACAAAGCGACATCTAATAGGCACCGAACTAAGAAATTTTAAACATAAGCAGTTTTGGCCTTCTTTTTTTGCTTTTCACAAACACATTGTTAAAATATTCTCAGAAGGGTGAAGGGGTTGTATTATTATACTAATGGTGAAAAAAGTTTGGTTTCTCGACAGGAGAGTGGATTCTAATACAACACATAGTAATTAATTTTTAGCAAGTGAAGCGAGCTTATACTTGCACAGCAATGAGCCTTTCAGCGAGTCCATGCTTGCACAGAAATGAACCTTCCGGTGAGCGGAACGAGCCTGTGTTTAATGAACTTTTCAGCGAGTGACGCAAGTTGTGTTTGCGTAACAATGACATTTTTAGTGAGCGACGCGAACTTGTTTTTGCGTAGCAATAAACCCTTTTGAGAGCAAAGCGAGCCCGTTCTCAAAATGCCAAAAGCTGGGATCGATACACCATAGACGGGTCTCCGCAATGCCGAGCCACGCAGCTAGTACATAATAAAGTAAAATATGAAAAAATTACTAAAAAGAAACGTGATTTGAAGCTGCAAGTTATTAATAGGTTAATAATAAGTCTAATTAGATAAGTAATCTAGAATCAATATATACCGTTATACCCACACATAGTAAACTCTATCATTATATCAATTACTTTAATTTATAGTATCTTTTAAATATAAAATGAAGAAGCTGTTACTTTAAAATTAGAATTTGATAACTATATCATAAAGCTACCTTTGATGAAAACGTGCTTTTCGGAAGCATTACAATGTCACGACTGATTAACATGTTCCATTCTATTACAAAAATAGCGCATAAAAGAAATAGCCATTGAAGTAATGTCTAAAACCTACTTGTGTAACAATAACAGTTAAGTGCAAGTGCTTCCAAACGTGCCCAGTATTTCTAATGCTCACTTTAGGCTACGTTCTTGAAGATTGTGGTTGGTCATTCAAATTGCCAATAATACTAATGCTATGTAGTAAAGTATGACACTTTGTCCTTGATGTGCACAGCAGTTTCTCAAATAAATTACTTGTTTCAACAATGGTGGTCTAGAATGCTTCGTGTGTTCCAGTTCAGTTTCTAGTCTTCGTAGGTTCAGATCGTATCGTCCCCCAAGTAGTGTCTTTGAGCATGTAGTGTACAAAATTACTTGGTTTTACACTTGAGCAAAACTGGGATATTTTAATTCAATCTTTAGTTTTCAATTGGATACTTCACTCCATGTGTGAATGGAAAAAACACGAATACAAAGATTTGAATTGTAAACATGTTTTGAAATATTGTAAGTATAATTTTTTTGTAAATGCTTGCTATGAAATTTTGAAGCAGTAAAATTATACTGAAGTGGCAAATTGTTCTAAAATGTCGTAGTTACTGCTATGAAGAATTTCCATATAGATCTAATGGAATACATTTTATAATAGAATATCGGTCGAAATATTGCTTCCAAACATTTGCAGTTTCGTCTACAACAATATCACAGATTTGTTTTCTACAATAAAAGGATATAAACAACAAAATCTGAAAATAAAATAAAAATCTACTTTTTATTCTTAACATTTAAATACACATTTATTTAGTCAAAATCGTATTTCTGGCTGTTGCAAATGAAATGTGCATTTTTTTTTTTAAATCGAAAATATTTAACTGTCATTGTACTTGTACGAAAATAATCCGCATTTCTGTTGCAATAGTAAGTTCCGTAATGTCCTAGTGATATTTTGGCCAATGTTATGTCCGGAAAGAATAAAGGTAAAAAAAAATATAAAGAAATAAAAAAAAAATGCGTATTTTTGGGCACTTTCTATCGATTGCTTATCAAGTTTCTTTATTATCCAATATTGAATTTATATTTAAATATTAGATTAAAATTATTAAATATTAGATTAAAATTATTAAATATTGAATTAAATTTGAATAAAATATTCAAGAAAGCATATTTTTAATCAAACCAAATGTATCACTTTTAAAAGTAACTTTCGTAACGTGTATTTTTCAGTTAAATATTAAATATTAACCAACTCAGTATTATTTAGCATTGTTTTAGAAATGATTTGACCTCTAATGTTTATAAAATTTTTACTTGGAAAAAAAGAACAATTTGCAAATTCATAAGTAAAATACTTTTTTTTTTTTTTTTTTTTTTTTACTTTACTTTATAATCAATGGTATTTATAATATGGAATTAATAATTGTAATGATGGCAAGTAATTTATAGTTGTATTTTTTATGTATGGTAGTTTATATGGTATCCATAAAGTGATATAACAATAATACAATCTCTATGTCTGCATAGCATATCCCCACTAATTTATATTGGATGATTATTCACAGTAACTAATTTAATAATTATATTTATAAATTGTTTTAAAATTATATTTTAATGGCACTTTAATTATTTTTGTACATACAAATTTAATCCTTGTAAATATGTCATTCGGCATACTATTTGGTATGTAATCTAAGTTTAGATTAAATTAAAATGCTTTCAAAAAAGTTTTTAAAAAGTTGTATTCTGATTTCTTTCTTTGTATTTTAGATAGAAATAGAAAATATTAAATGGAGAATTGTTTCTTAGTATCAATGCAGAAAATCGCAATCATCTAGATAAAAAAAAAATTCTCAATGTTCATCAATTTAAAAGTATTATATATTTAGCTAAATATTTAAATAAATGAGATAGAAGACTATTCTATTGCTCCAATTAAAACGAAAAATAATCGAAAAGTTTACATCAGTACAAATATTTATAAATAACTAAAAAAATAGCTCGACTTATATCCATTTCCAAATTGATAGCTACAAATTTCTAATAAAATCAATGTTTATCTAATAATTTAAACCAATTTAGAATGTCCGTCTATTTCCTAGAGCTCTTATTAAAATATTACCAAACTTGGTAACAGCCATTTAGTAATAAATATACAATCAGGGGTGTAGTGGAGGGGGAACGCGTGGTAACGGGCGTTCCGTTACTTTTTTAGAAGGGTAAACGGCGTTCCATCTCCTACTTTTTTTTTTTTTTTTAATTTGTATATTAAATATTTTTTCTATACCCGACATTACACGCAAATCCAAGTAAGGAACCAAAAAAAGTTATTTCGCAAGAACTATGAATTTGTTCTCGACCCACTATTTTAGAATTGAATAGGCAAGTTGAAGTATTTGCAATACAATTGAAAGAGCAGCGGCAACCCGCATGACGCATGCCCAATACGCATAGCCATTCCATGAATCAATTTAAGAGAAAAATATCAATTTACTAGTTTATTGTATCAATATGAGCACAATGAATGGATGGCTATATGTAAATATCAGGTGAGCACTCCCTCCTCTCCCCCCACCAAGAAAAAAAAAGGGGGGGGGGGAGAAAAAGAAATCGTTTATAATGCTACCTAGCGTTACCAGCCGTTACCACACTTTTTATTTTACACTACACCACCGTAGTGTAGAGTAAAATAAAAAGTGTGGGACCGAATTTTTTCCGACTGAAAGAAACCGGTCAAAAAAAATCTTGTTAGAATCGTACTCATCAGAATGGGATTTGGACCGAATGGATTCTGACCTAATAAAAGCAGTTAGAATGAAATTGGTTAGAATAAGGGTCATTAAATTTTTTCTCGTCAAAAACTTTTTGGTTAGAATGCCAAGAGCTTAGAGTGGCATTGAATTTTTTTTTTCTCCCATGTTGGGTGATAAATGAGGGTAACTGGTTTTCTGTATGAAATTAAAGGAATTTATATTAACCTACACATCCTCTCTGTAAAAATTTCGGGGCGCCAGTGGTTTGAGGCAATTCTCTAGGGCTATTTACCTTTAAAGCCAACTCCTGTGGCTATCTGGACCTCCCATTGTAGTGAATGCTGTCTCTTTGCAAATGTTACCAGAAATGATCACTATTCAATATTCAATGCTACGTACGGGGGGGGGGGGGGGATATTAAAAGGAAAATACGTTACTGCTGTTCTGCGAATGAAAATCTTGAAAAAAGTTGAATAAGTTAATTTATAAATTACGCTCTTGGTTTTTTAGTTCAAGTTTCGTTACTTTATGGTGTTTCTTCTGATCAATTATATTTATAGCTGGTATAGTGCCTTCGAAATGTATAATAGGAGTATTTCGTTATTTACGTTGGAGTATAATTTTTTTAGTAAAAATACTATAATCAAAATATGGCCTTTAATGGAAAAAGTGCAGGTTTAATGAAATGTAAACAGTTTAAAAGAAAAAAGTTAACTTTTAAGTGAATTGTAAACAATAAATAAATTTCTCTTAGATATAGTAGTTTGTATCTTTATAGCGATGTAAAATGTGAACTCATGTTTCGGAAGCATATCTCGGGTTTGATTTCCTTTACGAATTCTGATTTCAGAAATAAGTAGACATGGCATTGATAGTAGCAGTCAATCTTTTGTTGTGCTGTTTGATGGGTTTTCTCCGAATCAGGACGCAATTACGGACTATTCCCTTTGAAACGCCACCCATAAAGCGTTTACTTCTGACCATTTTATTAAATTATTTCAGTAGAATATATCTTTTATGTGTGGGTGTGTAAATCTTGAAACAAAAAACATATTATTGAATGTCTTATGAAAAATTATGCTTAACAATGTTTTTTTTTTTAGTCACGTTGTAAATTAAACTGTCAGAGAAATAATACATAGCTATGAACGCATGTTAAGATTCTGTGTTTGTTATATTTTATTATACTAGTAGCTTTTCAGTTAATTTCAAAGTTCATTGAAATATTGAATCTAGAACCCTCTTCCTCCCCTACCAGGCAGCTTGAAAATCAAAGACTGACTATCTGCTATAATTATTTTCATATTTATTCACTTTTGTAAATTAGACATTTCAGACTGTAGGAATCGAGACCTATTGTTCTTCTTCCTTGCTATAAGTTAAAATTAACTCGTCAAATCAACCAAAAAAATATTTTAGAATCTTTACTATTTAGATCTTGCTGAATTTTTGTAAATATGAAAAGGATGAAAATACAAAAATTTCTGAATATTTGGGGTTATAGTTTTTGAGACATGGATCTTTGAAAAAGGTGAAATTGAACAAAATTCGTAAAGTTTTCATATCTTCAAACTGCTGCAGATTTATAACTATTAAGGTTAAAGACCTCAAATTTGAGTAATTCTCTTCTAGATTAAATAAAATTTCAATACTAAGCCCAACCTCAATCGCTTCTACTTACGTGCCAAATTTCAGAAAGGAGCACAAATGGGTTCCTATGTACAGAAGTATTTTTTTTTTTTTTTTTTTTTTTACGAATATGATGTTTAACGAAACTGGAATCTTACATTCTAATATTTTGTCTGGAAGACGCTGAAAATATATCTTTTAATCTATTTTAGAATGTTAGTTCTAAACTAATGATAGAGCTTGATATTTATCAAATACAACTTGACTTATTTTGATGATCAAAATATTGAACTAATAATAAAGAGTGTAGGACAAAATCAGATGTAATCCACTTTCTCAAAATTAACACATTAATGAATGCAACGAATGTCCCGGTGGGTTCAAGCTAATAAAAGAAGCATTAAATAAAGTATATGAAAAAAAAATAATAATTGCTGAAATAACTCATAAGTAATTGATTTCCATGGACAGATGTACCCTTATGAAATTAACTAAAAGTAGTGAAGATTTTATAGAAACTTTACTAAAACATAAAACTCACATTTATAAAGCCCGTAGCCAAAAAGGATATTACATTGATTTTCAAGAAAATAGAGCTGAAGACGAAATGGAAATTAATTATGATATTTCAGTTTCTTCACTTATATGTACATCAGTGGAATGAGAAATCAAACATCCTCAATATGATTTCGTCTCCAATTGCTCATAACTATTGGCTATGAGTTGCTTCAACAAAATTTTATATTAAAGATATTTTTTTTTTGTCCCTTTGATAAATATAAAAATTCTAAAACATTTTTTGAAAGTAATTTGAACTGTTACCTTCAATAAATATTTATGATGAAATAAGTTTTTCATATAACAGCTTTTAGAATGAAAATTTTAGTTTGTACACAAATTCATCAACGCACAGTCTTACAACATATTTACTCTTATTAAGAAGGAATTCGAATGCTTTGGCCACTTTAGAAAAATCCTTATTAATAGGGTATAAGGGAGAGGATAGAATATAGAAAAATAAAAGTAAAGATGGATTAAGGAGTCACACTCGGACCCCCTGATTTTTTACACATTCACAGGCAAACTTCTTGTCAAGTACTATTATTTTACCAAGTACAAGTAAAATTTCCCTATACCACTTTCTAAACCCCCATCCCTTGCTTTGAATCTGAGAAAGAATTATTCAATTGATTATTAATTTGTAAACTTGAACTAAAAATTGCATTTAATTCTTTTCCTGTCACTACCATGGAAGAAAGAAAGAGCAATTGTCTTTGACAACATTATCCAAATGAGAAAAGTATATAATTTTTTAATATTTAGCAATCTCAGGTAACACAGCAATTGACAAATGTCGTAAATAAGGGTTCCGGAGAATTGGCGAAATTTGGCCAAAACTCGAGCATCGTTCCAAATTACAAGATTTAAAAAAAAAAAAAAACATGTCAAAAACATTACAAAAACATATCTTTTTGGACTCTATCCATTCCTATAAATAAAATGTTTCAATTTTAAATCAGTGCATCAACATTTCAAAACTTCCATTATATTTTACCCAGCATTGGATAAGATTGGCCAATAACTGTAACAACGGCCGGTTTACAATCTTCCACATTGGGATTTAATGTATTAATATTATTGAAACAGCACCTATCTAAAGCTAAGTGTAGAGAAATATGTATTACAATATAAAATAAAAATTACATTAAATGGGTCCGAAACCTTACACAAAAAAAATATTCTGTAATTCTTTAAATAGGCGTCCGAATGGTAGTTCATTGGAGTATAGGAGGCATATATCCCCCAATATAGTGGTCTCCCAACGTGCAATTTGATCTGTCAGATTATTTCCAGCCAGTATTCATGGCAGTCTCAATCACAACCACGTGCGTTTTGATCCTATGAATAAGCAAGTAAGTTTATAAGCTACCACGAGAAAGGCCACCCAGATTGAAACCCGCCAAAACACAGTTTTTATCAATGTATCAAAGGTTATGCGCGAACGATTATTATTGAATAATTACTAATTTGATTTTTTTTTCAAGTCCTATCTACTTCATTTCACACAATACAAACTAATATACCTAGATCATTTGTGATTGGTGTATTCTACAAATTGATGGAAAAAGGGTATTTTTTATGTTTATTCAAAACTTTGAAGTGAATGCTTGAAGGAAATAAAACAATTTGAACAAAAATATGTATTAAATAATGTTAGTATCCATTTTATAGAAAAATCATTTTTTTTAACAAAAAAATGTATATTTGAATATTTTTAATTATTAATATATGTTTTAAAAATGTATAGAAGAGTGTTTTTCGGTGTTCCACTAACCTTTCACTACACATAGCAATTTATTGCCTTTCAAATATATAACGTTTAGAAATTAAAAAATAAATTAGGAAAAATAGTTATTTTTGGAATTTTCTCCAAACTTTGAGGTGAAATGCGCGATCCGGAAGATATTATTTTTTTTTTCAAATTTTTTTTACAGTTTTTCTTATCAAGATGTATATCGACTTTGTTCATATCATGCGTTTCAAAAATAAAAAATAATTTTTTTTTCGAACCACTATGTATTTACCTATGTATGTACCACTATGTGTACACCTAATATGTATTTTTAAGTTTTACGCATAAATATAAAAATGAATTTTTTGTATTTATGTGTAAAACCTTTTTTTTTATTTATGTGTAAAACTGTTTATTTTCCTCTTATTTATTAAAAATTACTTAAATGTTTCAGGTAGTAACAAGATGTTTAAATGCATCTTTTCTTCAATTTTTTTTTGTAAAAATAATATAATACCGAAAACCAATTTTGTTTCAATTTCAAATAATCAGGTTTTAGTTACTTCTAAGTAAATGAAAAATAAATTTGAGTGGTGTGAATGAACCTTTGATTTTTAATATTGAATAACAAATATTATTTTATTCCTAAAATAATATTTTTAGAATATTTATTTCAATGATTTTCTTAGTTGGTATAGACAGTAAATTTTCAAATATGTAATCAGTAAACAATATTGACTA
This sequence comes from Linyphia triangularis, assembly GCA_963978545.1. Classification (NCBI taxonomy): domain Eukaryota; kingdom Metazoa; phylum Arthropoda; class Arachnida; order Araneae; family Linyphiidae; genus Linyphia; species Linyphia triangularis. The sequence continues at coordinate 15,894,309 of OZ021721.1, forward strand.
GCTAGGAAATATTTTTTTTGTCTTATAGGTAGTTTCTAATTACAAACATTCTAAATATAATTTTCTTTATGTTTATACATAACTACACAATTCTTAATTGGTTGTATTTTAAGAGCGCAGCTGGTGTGGCTTGGTGGTCTAGGGGTATGATTCTCGCTTCGGGTGCGAGAGGTCCCGGGTTCAAATCCCGGCCAAGCCCATCAGCGTACTTTTTATCCTATTTTACTAGAAAAAAATCCTGAATAAATTGAATATTAGAAATATTTTTTAAACTCTTCTGTTATAATTATGTAAGTATATTTGGATTTTCTTAAAGTCAAAATACCTTTTTTATTATGCTCTTTTTAATATAATTTAATTTTTAAACGTGAGCTATTATTGTTGAATTTTTATGATATCTATCTTGCGAATGTACCTTGAAGAATTATTGCAATATATCAAAGAGGTGTTGAGGGGGGGGGGGGGAGGGGTAGATACGCCATTCCTCCACGCTTTCATTGTTTGGTTGCACCATTTGCATGAGAGCTCTTCAACCTAACATTTAAATTTTTTTTTTTTTTTTCTTATCCATGAAGCAGTTTTTGCTGATTACGTAATGAAATAATCGATGTTTTTTAGAGGAAAATATTTCTGTCAGATCAAATGACTGAATGTTGATTCTTAATAAATTTATAGACTGGATTTTCTAAATATCTCTAAATTAATAAAATGTTACTATTAACTATAAATATCCCTAGTTATCTGGACTCAATTCTACTACATGTAGGTGCTCATGTAAACCTGCCACATTTGTAATGGCCAACTTTATTTTCTAGAATTATTACCAATTATTTACAGAAATAATCGATGCTAAATAATGTATTTGAATACATGAGAATACATTTAAATGAGAAACCTACTCATTTGCTAAACATATTAATGACTTATGAGCATTGCAGAATATTTCACTCGTAGTAACAAATAATCGTTTGAAAGTATCCTTTTCTTATTTTAGGAATGGTATATGCTAATGAGAGGACTACCAAAACTAATTCGAGGTTAATGTGATAATTTCTAAAATGTCGTAACTTCAAACAAATTGCCTACTTACAAAATTTAGCATTAATAGGCATTTCATTCAAAATATAGACAGAAACATATAGATAGAAACATAACATTTAAATTCTACGATGTATGATCTTGCATTATTGTTTCTATGTGGCACTTATATTAAAATATTAAGTTAAAGGAAACAACAATATCTGTAGAAAACTATCTTGAGTTTAAAAAAACTGGTAGGAATAATTTGCTTCCTTCTCCCTATCCGAGACATTGGAGTTTAAAATATTTATAAAAAAGTGAATTTTGTATTTTTGATTATAAGTGCTCTATCAAATGGCGCCATCTACAAATAAATTAAACACATAAAAGTTCAATTTTTATCCGACCATTTATGCAATTTTACTTTACTTATCGCTATAGCATGTGATTTTATTTGTATAATAATTAGAAATTTTAGGAGATTGAGGTTTATCTGATCTAGAACTATTTAACTGAGTATTTGTAAAAACATCAGTTTCTAAAACTATTTTTTAAAGTAATGAAATAAATAAATTTGTGATCCTTTGAAAAGTCTTTGAAAGTGTGAAATCTATAAAAAGTCAGAAATTTGTAAGTGGATACGTTTTAATTTAACACTTTTAATTTTGAATTTCAATGTTGCAAGCTTAAAAAATAATGTCTTACTAATATCAAAACTTTTTTACTAAGTTTATCTGATTGCCTGTAAAATGTAATGACAGATTTTTGACCTAATATTATTTTCTGATACAGAGATAATAAAATTTCAATTATAGATAATTTAATCAGAATTGTGAAATCGAACACTGCAATTAAAAAAAAAGTGCATTTTGTAAAATATATTTGCATTAACTTCGAATGTGTTTAAACTTAGTAGGTACTAAAGTAGATGGAGCCACCGGGTTTCTATTAAAAGTTCCTCATTTATCATGGAAAATTTGAGTTATATTGTAAATTTAACAATAAATTTATTTCTAATATTAAAAATAAAAACTTTTGTAAAATTTCTTGAAAATAGTCTGTGGAGGTGTAGGAGTTATTTATATTAATAAATGTATCATCTATATATTTAGATGTATAACTTTTTATTCGTTAATGAAAGGTAATTTTTGTGAATCTATTTTTGAAAATAAAAGCCATTAAGAAAAATACTAGTTAAATAATCAAATTTTCAAACGTTTCATCGCCATCTGTGGCTGGGGTGAAAGGAGAACTTGAATTGTCAAAAGGGGAAAACGCCCCTGATCGCCTCGACAAATTGACTGTGATATAAGTGAAAACAATTTTCATATTTGTGAGCATTTAACTAACATAACTGCACTTGCAAGTAGATATTTAGACATATGAAGGTTGTACAAGGAGAAGAAAAAATGCTTCTTTAAAATCTCACTAATGTTCATTACCAGTAATTTACACCACCGATAAACTTGCCAAGGGACGTACTGAGACATAAAATTGGCTCGGTGAATTTAGATTTATGCAGGCCTAAATTTTCAATATCCTTAAGCAAATTTTAATAATTAATGCTAATAATGAAATAATTTAAATAATAAATTAAATAATTAATTTTAATAATGAAACAATTTATATATTTTAGTATTTATATTTTATTATTAATTTCTATAATTAAATAGTTTTATTTATTAATCAATTTAAGAGGTGAATTGTTTTAGTTATTAGTTTATTAATTCAAGTATTATTTGTATAATCTATTTATACCTCCATTAAGTAAACTTTTGTTTCAATAAACCATTGATAGTTTTTTTTCAAAAACTAAAACAAAGACATCTAAATTGCAAAATAAAGACTATCCAGGAATATAATTAGTACGTTCACAAGAAAACTACATCCGAAATCATTATAAATATTTAACCTAAAAACTTATAATACACGATAATTGATATACTTTAGATCTCTATACTTTTCATGGTCATAGTTATTGCATGAAGAAATTGCCGCCTTTTTTACGGAAATGTTTTTATTGGATAAATCTTTCACATTAATACAAATCTTTTTTGTTAGAAACTATTTTTACGTGTATCTCCTAATATCCACTCTTTTTATACTGAAAAAACATATATATATATATATATATATATATATCAGGAGATGTTTAAAGCCGTTTTAATTTTCATTTTCATTTTAATGGTCATTGAACAACCACCAAAAAGTACTTTAAAGGAAAATTTGAATTACCAGTCCAACAATATATATATATATATATATATATATATATATATATATATATATATATATATATATATATATATATATATATATATATATATATATATATATATATATATATATATATATATATATATATATATATATATATATATATATATATATAAAGTTTGCTGCAGAATAAAAAATCTATCGCAATCATCATTTTCAATTTAAGAATCAATGGTTTTAAGTCTCATTGCATTTGAATATTCAATGTCACTAAGCTTAGGAAAATCAGAAAACTTAATTTATAAGAAAACTCACATTTTGTAATAAATTGTGAATTTTTGTTTTACGATTTAGAAAATTTTACAACAGACATCGTGTGATTCGTAATTATATTATATATATATATATATATATATATATATATATATATATATATATATATATATATATATATATATATATATATATATATATATATATATATATATATATATATATATATATATATATATATATATATATATATATATATATATATATATATATATATATATATATATATATATATACAGAGAGAGAGAGAGAGAGAGAGAGATTCATTAATTAGTTTTCCAAATGCATGCAACTAATATGTTTTAGAGTTTACCTCAATTGTAATATCGAAACAACCCTACATTATTTCATTCACTTGTGAGATTGAGCCTAATAAAATAAAGTGCTTTTGTGATAAAAATTGATTTTGAAGTAATGTTAGGACTGCATACTTTATTTTATAGCAAGATAGGTCGTCACTTTCCCCTTCCTCCTTCCCCGTCACCTCCCCAAGAGCGATAACTTTGACACGCAGTCCATATAATCTGATAGAATTATGTAATATAATATATCTGTGTTCTGGAGGTAAAGGACACCATACCCATTTTTTATTAATTGCCATAAATAAATACTATGATCAATGCTTCCAATTACTTATCAATGCCAATAACAATGTGAAAAACTTTCATTAAGCTGTTTCTATAAGTAACGAAGAAACAAATTTTAATGGCTCAAAGTTATAGAAAATTGGCTCACTTGAACAAATACAAAAATGTGACCTCCGGGATACAGATATAAAATCTGATAGTTTGGTCTATCCATGGGGAAACTATATTTGGATATACGGTAAACTTCCCCTGATATAGGTTATTGCTAGAACTATTTATGTGTTACAATAGTTTATGATGCGACGACTTTCCATTATTGATATTTTTGGTGATATCTATCAATATTCTATCTTTTTTTTTTTTTTTTTTTAATAAATATCTCATAAAATTAAAAGCTATTTGGAACTTCTAATATTTTTCATTCCAATTCGGAAATTTGATAATGTGTCGGGAAGGTAATTAACAAGTATATAATCAATGTTTTCATGCAATAGTGCAGATAATGTTTTAAATTTAATTAAATTTCTTTCATTTAAATTTTAGTTCCAAAATGAAAATTTATTGATGTACAGAATTAAATCATAAATATCTAATTTTAATATTAAATTACTATTTTTTAGAGCTCTAAAAGTCCAACTGCTTATCCGGATAAATAAAAAAATAATATTTTTAGCGGAGTTATTTTTTCAATGTAAGACATTTAAGTTAACCACATTTATTGTTAATCTAGGCAATTATTTAGGGGGAACTAGGGATACTTGACCCATTGGGATATTTGACCCAATGTCTTTTTCTCAGAATTGGGAAGGTTTTATAAGTTGGAAGTGGTATCACTTCTTGCCCTTCAGGTAACTAACTACATAGTGAAAATGACAACTGAATCTTTGCATCAGTATTTAAACTATAAGACAAATTAAATTTTCATGCTCCAGAAGTAATATCTTTTTGTTGTAAACGCTGAAGTGAAATGGGTTTTTGTTTAAAAGTAAGACTTTTTTTAAGTAGTTTATTTTTTATGGATATTTTTAGCTACAATTACATGTATAATAAAATGTATCCACTTACTTGCAAATGGTGGCATTTTAGGGTTATGTAGTAAATGTACAATTAGGGATATCTGACCCAAGATAGGGATGCTATTCGAATGCATTTGGCTGGTTTTATTGAGTTCTTTTATTCTTCTTACACCATTTTGTTAAATATGTAAGATGTTCAATTAATACAAAGGTATTGTTACTGATGGATATTCTTGAAAGTTGTATGGCTTTGCCTACCATCGATGTTACATGAGTTAACGGTATTATAATTCCCTCCACATTGTTTTCACAGACTACAATCATTAGGCGTATCACTGTACTCACCTTTCAAAAGATTTTATAATGTTCAATGCACAAATCACCTAAAGATACACAAACCTGACTAAATTCAGGCTATTCTTCATCCACCTGAGTTTTCAATGAAAATTGATAAAATTACAAATTTTGGGATTTAATGTGAGTTTACATTTGCATTTAAATAAATAGTTTTTTTTTCTTGTTCTTGAACTTGTATAAGAAAAAAAAATAGCTTTTAAACTGCTAATATTTTTAGCTTTCTTCAATAAAAATCAAAAGTGGACACCCTTGTATAGCTAATAATTGTATAGCACCATTGTATAGCTAATAAAACTAAAAAGTATTGAACTCATTGAACAAGTATAGAAAAGTATGCACATTGGGCTTTATAATGGGAGTTATGTTATTATTATGTAAAAGTGCTGTATTTATATTTTTAAATTGTATACTGCCAAATATATGACTTAGGTCAAGTATCCCTATTCATTGGGATACTTGACCCAAGTTTTAAAGGGTGTTTTATGCTTAATATTTTACGATCTTTACAATTAATACTTCAGAAAGATATTCATAAATATTGTGTAATACTAAATGAAGTATAAATAGACATCATTTACACACCCATAAGTAATGTAAAATAAAAACTAAACACCCAAAATTAAAAATTGGGTCAAGTATTCCTAGTTCCTCTTAACCATAATTACGGAACAGATACTATAAAAATTATCGATTCTAATTGTTAATTAAATGCATCTTTCATGTTGTTTTTTCTGTAGAGAAGCAGAGAAATGTAAGGTAATATGGAATACTCCTCCATCAAGTACTTCTGCCAAATAGGAATATCCCTTCTAAATGCTGCTTCATTGTTCTGCGGTCAGTGACGCTCATTTGTCTGTACGTTGGCTCCCATTTTCATGAAATTTCTGCAGGTAAGTTTTTAAAAATATGTATTGAACATAGAAGTAGTTAACCTTGAAACTAAGGAACTTGTAGAGTGACAGTTATTCAGTGAATGCTTCAACTGCTTTACGCATAAGAAAAAGTTAATTTATAGCGTGTTAAAGTAATACTAAAATAATGAATTACTATGTGTTATATCTGGACGGATAAGTTAGATTAAAGGTAAAAGTTCTGGAAAAATGGCCCACCCTGGCCGAAAGTCGAACATCGTTCAAAATACGTGATTTTTCAAAAATTTAACAATAAAAAATATCGCAAAACAAGTTTGTTAAGTCTTCTACCTTTTCTTAAAATATTTCATTTTTAAAACTGCGCATCAACATATCAAAATCTTGCTGTGTATTTTATCCAGCATAGAGCGAGATTGGCCAAGATCCGTAAAAATGGCCGATTTACAACAGGATTGACTAACGTCGAATGATAATGGCCAGCGTTGTGCTACTGGGGAGTAAGCAAAAAAAAAAAAAAAAAAACGATGGCTGTATTTTCGATTCTAAAAGTCGTAAAATATTGCAGTTTGCACCATTGTGTTTTGATAGCGAATTTTAATGTGTTTGATAAAAAAAAATTCTTGAAGGGCTGATTACTTAGTAAATTTAGCACTAACTGACTGAAAATGTTTTATCAGATCTTCAGGGCAAATCTCAATAATATGAAGTGTATTTTTAAAGTCTAGCGGAGAGGAAACGAATGAGCTTGTGTTTCAGGACGTTATATGTACAAATGCACTACTTGATTTATAGTGTCATGTCAAACAACAAATTAATACAAAATCAGTGAAGTAATTCAAAAGTAACATAATTTATTAACAAAGGTTTAAAATGTGCAAACTTCCCTCGAAATAAGTTAAATATCGAAAAGTATAACTACGGAGATATAACGTATATTAGTGTTTATTAGAAAATTGACATGTACAAAATTTAGTCATTTGTAAAGTATTTAAGAAAGTGTAATTATTTTTTTACAGAAACGCTACACTGTTCACACGAATGTAATATGATGTTGAAATTGTTTATTAAATATAGTTTAATTTGTAATTGTTGATTAAAAGTAAACTAATTAAATCATAACGTGTATATTAGGGTGTTTAAAGAAATCTGTTAAAAACCAAAACTCCCCCTAATTTTTTTTTTACATTTACCCATAGTATTACTCTTCTAAAATTTCAGCTGCCTACTTCTACAAGAAGATGGCAGTTTTACCCTTTTTAACAATTTCGCATGTCTCGAGTTTTATACTGATGAGAACACATCTCATAAGATTTCTTGTTATTATGTCTAAAAGATGTCGATCTCTATTTTTAACTAAAAAATTATTCACATCTCATATTACTGTGCTATAGATCGTAATAAAATATCTGATCGTGAAATACTTCGTTTGATAGTTCCAGCAATCGCTGCTTTGGAACATGATCCTCGAACGCGGACCCTTTCAAGAAGAACCATTCAAAAATCAAGAAAAAAGCTAGAAAAGGATGAATCAGCAACGGGTAAATTCAAATCTGACTGCCCTCAAGTCTTTCATGGAACGGCAAACTTCTTCCAGAATCTTTTAGATTAAGAATGGTTGATCGCTTGCCTGTTTCTAAAGATGATATCGAAATACTTCTTGGTGTCCCAAAATAGAGTAGTGGAGGAATAGCGAAAAATATTGTAGAAACTGTTTTTATGCCAGTAAAGCAATGAGGAGTAGAGAAAAATACTCAAAGTTTTGATACTACGAGTGTAAATGCTTGTTGTATACAAGGGACATGTATTAATTTAGAGAGAAAAAAATGGACATGAACTATTGTAGCTAGCCTGTCGACACCGTGCCATGGATTTAATATTGGAAAAGGTATTTAAGTTGCGTTTTGGGTCATCATGTTCCCCAGAGGTCTCCCACTTCAATTGATTTAAAATCGCTTGCAAAATAATCGAACAAAAAAACTTTCTGTGCTTAGAACTGAAAGAAATCGCTAAACAGTTTGAAGCTTCAATTGTAGACTTGCTTTCATCAGTGGACAAATACGTGATAATTAGAGATCATCACGAAATAATCGAGTTGACATTAATCGTTTTGGGTATCCAACCAGAGAAAATCCATTGGAAAGCATCGGATGCTAATCATCTCGCACGGTTGTTGGCTGAACTAATTTATGTTTTTTTTTTTTCTTTCTTCTTCTTTTTTTATTTTTTTATTTTATTCTTTCTGTTTAAAGATCAAGAGATTTTGTATATAACTAAGAGAGAAGAAATGCAGCTCCATCGATTTTTACAGTTTAGAGCTCTTTTCTATAGTAAAGCAAGGGTAGCCTCCACTTGCTTCAGAAACTCATGGAGTTAACCATGGAAAAACTTATGGAAAAAATATGGGAACATTGATTTTGAAATTGGAATTGCAGCTAGAAATGCTTTGAAAATAACTTATGATATTTTTCAGATGAATTGTTTGGTTTGACCCTATTTTTAGACTGAACTCCAGCAAAAGAAAAATTAAAAATTATTGCAGATATGAAGAACACAAAGATTCGTGAAATGTAAGGAGTCTAGGGCAGCTGTTTCCAACCTTTTTAGTTGTGCAGACCACCTATTTGTAAAAAAAGACTTTGAAAGCCACAAAATAACAAAATTACGTGCATACGTGCTACAGCAATTAGTAAAACATGCTGAACAAGAAGGAAAAAATAATAATTTTTTAACGAAAAGAACTTCATTGTATTAACTATGCTGTCACAACTATAAGAAAAATAAAAAATAAAAAGTGGTCAAACAAACAAAAATTGAATTTTTAACAATGTTGTCCCCCAAGAGAAGGTCAAAATCTAGATTAAAAATGAATAGTTTAGCCATGCTGTTGACTTCATGCATTATTCCTTCGTTACACCATCGAAAAATACAATCAAATACGTCGATTGTTGCTAATCATTGAGCGACTCGATTGTTCCTATTTCTACCCCTGAAGCCCCTAAAATATTTATCTTGGATTAAAATCTCGCTTAACGCCCACGGCCCAGTACCACGCTACTCGTGGCCCACTTGTGGGCCGCGGCCCATGGGTTGGGAACTGCTGGTCTAGGGCAATTAAAAATGTTGAAAGATGAGATCAGTCTTGAAGATTTTGCAGCAAAAACTCTTGAGATTTTTTCTCGTTTGAATATTAATGACTTTTGTATCCACTTCCTCTGAAGATTGGGAGAGTAATATCCACAATACAAACTTGAAAAAACAGTTAAAAGAACTTAAAGTGGTAAACGATACTGCTAAAAGAGGCGTACAGCTAATTCAAAACTTTGTAACTCATTAACATATAATGAGGATGATAAGTAGTTTATCTTACTAGTTACTAGTTGTGGAAGAAAATCAATAGACAATGCCTAGTGAAATAACCAAACACTCTAATTTTCATTCAGGAAAAGAAACATATACAGGGTTTTCAAAAACCATCGCATGTCCTATATATTTTTCAAAATTTTGATAAAAAATAAAAAATATTTGTAATTTAAATTAGGGTTCGAGCATCAATATTTATTGAAATATTCTCAATCAAAGTTCACCAATTAAATCTTACAATCCATTTCTGAAAACTCACTTTGGCGCAGTATTGTCCATGTGTGGCCCTTGCGTCATTATATTTCAACCAACCTGAAAAACCCACCTCATTTGTCCATTTGACTTCGGTGGTTACCAGAATTTTTTTTTTCTGATTGAAAAAAAAACAACCTTTAAATGGTCGTGGTTAGAACAACTAGCTGATGAAAATAAAATTTTGAAGTGTACTTCTTTTTTCCCTTTTTATCACTTTTTGGCTAACTTTTGATTAAAAAATATTTACAAATATCGATAATTGATATAAAGATATTTAAATTATGAAACACTTACTTTTCATTAGAAATTATTTACATTTGGAAATTTGAGTTTCAATAAATAGCAGAAATTTTTAATTTTAATAATTATGTTAAATTACCCAGTAAAAATACTAATGCTGGCCGCTTTACGGTTGGATGCTGGCAGTGGTGGCTAAGAGCAGCGTTTTGCTAACATTGTCTAAATGTATGTCTATTTCTGGCTTGAAAGCATTCTATTTATTTGCTGGCATACGTCAACGAAGCATCAGTGAGTTGCCAGCGATAGTCCATTAATATGCTCTCCACCAATGAATCATTGCTGGCGCAACAAACTGTCAGATATGCCGTTCGCGCATGCTCGAATACCCTTGTTTATGGAGGCCATGTTGAACCGTTGAAGGAGAACGTATCGAAGACGCGATACGGTGTGAAATTCAGTTTTGTTGGAAGAGACAAGGTAAATAATATTCTCTTTGTTTCTGATTTCGAAGCCCAGAGGCCAAGTGGTAGAGCATTTGTACTAACACTCCACAGGTCCGTGATTCGATCCCGGACTTCGCAACGGTGGCCGAACGGCCGATGGCCCATCGGTTCAACTGATGGCCACAGTCAGTAACCCATCTGATTTGATTTTACTGGGTACTAATCTTCATTGTATATAAAATACGATTTTTTTTTTAGAAAATGAAACAATTACTATAAACCTTAACTTAAAATAAAATGTTCAAGAAAAAATACTTGGCCAGCATAAAATAAGTTTCGCGATCTCAACCTCACAGACGCTCTTCAAACTCTCGTTTAAAAGAGTAGACGTGGCAGTGATTGTGACAGATATAGTTGTATTAGTTGTCTGACTCAATGGGGGAGTTCTTCGTTTTTTCTGATTTTACATACTGAAAATGAAGACAATTTCCCTAGAAAGAGCACCCTGAAGGCATTACTTTCACACAGTATCGATTTAACGATATTCTAGAATAGTATTGCCCCGGTAGCTATTACGCAATAAAATCTCTGCTGTATGGTGAAAGAAGATACCGGTAGGGGGCACTGCTGTCGTTTCTGAAAGTATTGAATTAAATTAATTGTATTTGATTTTTTTAGCGAAAGGGATATAGCCGTTTTGCAAAAGTATTGAACTGAATTGGTTGTATGTAATTTCTTAGAAACAGCTGCAAGAGGACTATACTGTATTAAAACATAATAAAACATGGCCAACTCATTATTGGGTTATCCGTATTATAAGGAGGAGGAAATCAAGGGGAAACTGAAACATATTTTCATGTTGAATAGAAGGAAACATGGTAAATTCCCATGAAGTTGCACACTAATAAAAACGAGATCGTAATGAAATTCAGATAATCAAATAATTAGATAAGTTAAATTTATTGTTTTAGGTGTCGTTATAGTCGTTTTGTTAAAATATTGAATTCAATCTGTTGTATGTGATGTTTTAGCAACAGCTATAAGAGAACTAAACTGCATGGAAATATTGTAAAACATCGACAACTTATCACTGGGTTATCCATATTATAATGAGGAATGCCCTCCCCGCGGTCTTTTAAAGGGAAACTGAAACATAATTTTTTTATTGATTTTATGAATTTTAATGGTCTTGTTATTGTCGTTGTGCTGCCTGATGTGATTTATCACTATTTCCTTTCATTTCAGACAAAAATGCGTTTCCATTTCCCTTTGAAAGACCTCCCGGAAGGCATTCCTCGTTATTTTGTGGATAACCCTATAAGGAATTGCCTATGTTTTACGATGTTTCAGCAGTATAGGCCTCTTGTAGCTGTTGCTAAAAACTCACACACAACCATTTTAGTTTGCTTCTTTTTTTCAAAGCTATTATAGCGTCCCCTAACAGCAATAAATTGAACTTAGTAATTTATTTGATTATCTGAATTTTGTTACGATTTCGTTCTGATTATTGGGCTGTTTGATGGGTGTCATATTTCCTTCCGATCAAGAAGAAAATGCATTAAAATATGTTTTTAGTTCGATTAAACTTTAATTATTTTAAACTTAATCTATTATATGGTCCCTTAAAGTAAGTTATTTACATTTTTTTATTGAAGTTTTGAGAACTTAACGTCAAAACCGAAAGAAAAAAAAGTTCTATGGGGAGATCGGGGAGCGGGGGGGGGGGGGGGGAGGGAGGTTTCCAACCATGATAAATTGAATTAAAGCAAAAAACATTTCCATTTAAAATATTTTAAAAATTAATTTGTCAGTTAATAATAAATTATTAAGAATTGTTTAATTCAAGAGTTGCAAGCTATTTATGTTTGGCCTTTGGCGAACTATCGTTTGAAACAAAAATTACTAAAATGTAGTCATTATTTAAGAATTTATGGCTAAAAAAACAATTTTTCTTTTTAACATTAAGGTATCATTTTATTTACAGACCACTCACTGGAAAATTATGAAATTTGGTATTTCAGTCTTTTTTTGGATAAAAGATTTAAATTTAGCCTAATATTAAGGGTTGCATTTGAATGTTTTAAGGTTTGGTTTAGTTTTGATAGGAAGATGGCCCCTTATGACCAAACAAATAATAGACAATGGTTAAAAACCTTTCACGAATTACAACGGTACTTTTCTTTTTTGATTCCATCAATTATAATATAAGATTTTGTCATCAATCGGATTTTTTATTACCTAGTATCACTGTCTTAATATAAAAGCTATTCCCAATTTTGGGAATCATTGAAAGGATTTCCTTATCAAATTAGTGTTTCCCAATAATGTGGTATCACCAAAGTAGTGATTTCTCCTTCAATCGCAAATTTTTCACTAGAATTAGAAATTATCCTTTCGAATTCGTAAGGTTCCTACCAATCTGCTCAAAATTGAATTGGTTAACCACCTATTTTGGACAGGAATTATATTTTTTTTTATAATCAGTCTGTGAATACCAATAAAAACACGTGCTGTACAAATTATTAAATAATTTTTTTCTGTCTCTGAATAGAACCCACAAGGTAAGAATAAATTCACATTTCTATCATTCTCTTGATCAACACTAAATTAATCATATTCAAGAAACAAGTTATCAAGACTTTTCAAAATCATAATATTCATGATCATGTCTACTGTTTATCTGTAATCTGCAAATGTTATTTTTTAACTGTTTTTCTCTCATGTAGTTCTAAGTTGCTTAATGATGTCTTCCGTCTAGACGGTGTCTGAAATCATTAAGGAATTCATTATCTAGTCTGATTGGAATTAATTGAAATTTTCTTCATCTGTCTAATTATGCGCATAACACGCATCCAAACTTCAACAAAATTCTCATCCTGCCAATTTCATGATTTTTCTTCTTATTACGAACTATTACAGGAATACTAAGCACACATGCATCCTATTAGAATACTCACTTGCTAACGGGCATTTGAATAATCTCCCTGCAATTAAAGTCGCCTCATGAAAACACAGCGATCTCTTTCAGCACACAGCGATCTCTTTTTTTTTAACGATTCTTTATATAAAGTGAAGAAATGAGAGACAACCATTGAATTGTAAAAAAAAAAATTATAATATTAACAATTAAAGATATTTACAAAAGAAATAATTAACTAATTGTCTTCACGAACATCTAATCTCTGAAAAAAAATAATAATTTGTAGATTAAATTGAAATAGTTTAACTTTTATGTGTAATAATTCAGTTAAAATTTTATACATTGGAAGGACAAATTTTTATTCACAGTATAGTAGCTAGAGTAGCACCCATCTTTGACTCGAGTAACAACACCTACACCATTTATTGAGCATTATATAGGGTTTTGATAAACAGTTCAATGAATCATTGTGATATAATTATAAAGCTCATTTTGATCCGTGTTTAAAGATATTTACAAAAGAAAATGTTAAACTAATTTTCTTTAGCATCATTTGATCTCTACAAATTTTTTTAATAATTTATTCATAAAATTAAAATAACATAACTTCTATGTATAAAATTCAGTTTAAATTTTATACATTGGAGGGACAAATTATCATTCACAGTATAGTAGCTCGAGTGGCACCCATCTTTGAGTCGAGTAACAACACCTACGCCGTTTAGTGAACATTATATAGGGCTTTGCTAAACAATCTGATGAATCATTGTGATAAGATTATATAGCTCCTTTTGATGCATGTTTTAGATACGTATTTGAATTTCTCTTATCAGTTTATGTTTAAATTGTATAAAGGGAGAAAATATTAAAAAAAAAAAAAATAACTATTATTTTAACTAAAAAGTAATTATCTGAAAAATTGTTTAACAGTGATAAAAAAAAACCTAAGATAAATGGACTAAAAATATAAATAACATTGAATGACAAATAGAAATTTGTAGAGTTGTCCTTGAGAAAATTATCGAAATAACTTACCGTTAAATAATAATCACCTTTCCATAAATAATGACTCTTTATACATAACCTTCAAAATTTATTTGCAATTTTAATAATTTTTGATTAACAACCCAAACATTTTTGATTAAACAATAAGATGTCGAATAGAAAGTAATTTTTAAAATGAATCTTTTCTTGTATTTGGTATAGCTTAATAAAAAATAAAGTATAATAGGAGAACTTTAATATGAATTTGGTAGCTCTTGAGTTCACGATATCATTTTGCTGCAATTCATAATATGAACCTAATTTCCATATAATTTTCTGCTTTAATTTTGATATACATTTGAAAGGTTTAAAAGTTAAAGAGATGAATTCGTGTCACAAAATTAAAAAAGGACTGCTCTTAAAAAAAGCCTTTATCATTCAATTGTTTACAATTAGTTATAGAAATCCTCACAGGATGGCGCTAAATATTTAAAAGTTGGGTTTAGTTCTATTGAAACAATAGCGTCTAGTTAAGATCTTGTAAATAATTTTAAGAAAACACAAAATTTCCTTTTATTCGCATAGAAAACAAGCCCGCTAAAGTATAGAATACATTACATGAAGGTATGTCTTGCCTTTATCTGTTACTTTTATTGTAATTGTGTTAATTTCCCTGTTTTATCTTTGAAAATTACTTGTTGAATCTCCTATTTGAATATCGGTAGTTCCTTGTCAATAAATAAAATTCTTGAAAATTGTTATTTATGTATATAAAAATTAAATTAAGATAAAGTTTATGCTTTGGTTTGTCAACATTTTATCTACATTGTTATGTTGCTGTTATAATGTATCAAAATTAATGCAGTTCTGGGATATTTTTACGTTTTAATTTTGCTTGTTCGTAAGTGCAAATGTGTCATGAAATTAAATATCTATACTAAAAACATCTCAGAGTCACTACAGGATGATATTTTTCCTTTTTAACAAAGAAGGTAATTTAAAATTATTTATTTTGAAGTTTCAAGCAATCGTTTTTAAATTACATGCTACTTAAAAAAAACAGGGGGATAGCATATTTTTTTAAGATTTTCAAAATAAAATTTATTTGTGTCCCTTTTCCCCATGTCAATTTTGGACCTACCATAATTTTCCTAATCATATTTCTTGCATACTATTGCAGTCAACTTTGCAAACAAGTCATCTGAGAAATCATAACAAAATAGAAGGTTTAATATTGATAATGTATGAAAAGTTTCCAAATTGTTCAGCTTGATTAATTATAAATTTATAATACATTGTTTATACATTGTTATCCTGCTTTTCCCAAATTACTCTGATAAGACGCTTTTAAAGTACATGCATTGTTGGTACATAACTATATATAGCGAATTAAATCTTATATAAATTGAACAGTGGTCGATGAACTCTGAAACTTCTGAAGGTCTCGATGGAGAACCTAGCAGATGATAAATATGGGTGCAAAGTAGCTCAAGCATATAAACTGAGATTATTTTGATAAGACTCTATCCTGCCGAGTATTGTTGCTTGTTGAAGATCATCTTAATAATCCCAAATTTGTTTATTGTGTGCAAAGTACTTCAAAGAAATCAAGCGCGGCTGTTTAGTGGGAACTATTATATTTCATAATTTTTTCTGGCTGACTATTTAAGTTGCCATTTTTTTTTTGGGGGGGGGGGGATAATTTTTGGTAGCAATTGTGATATTAAAAATAGGTAAAATACGATTGGTGGATGCTTAAATGGGAATAATCATACCATCAACACAAAAAAGCGACCACAGCACAAGCTTCTTATACTCCACTTAGTATCTTTGGTAAATACCATCATGCAATATCGTAAAGAGTGTCAGCGATACTCGTCTGTAAATTTATGATATATCTTTAATTTCAAACACTTTTGCGAGACTTATATTCCCGTTTAATTATTTAAAATAGAAGTCCTCTCACACTAAGAAAAAAGTTTCTCAAAAATAAAATAGGCACCTATTCGTTTTAACTTGAGTACAAAATCTTACACTACTGCCTTAGGGAGAAAATAAGTACTTGCGTTACATATGAAATATTTTAAGAATACGAGCTTTACATACGAGGAAAAAGAACGCATACAAAATGATTTTTATTTGTAGGAAAATATTGAGGAAAAGGTAAATTTTCTTTGGTGATGTTGTCATAAGATTACAGCATATTGATCAGAAGGTATGTGGTTTAAAACCAGACAGCCACATTGATGCATTTGAAATTTAAGTTTAAAATGTTGTTTAACTTAAAGTTGAAATACTTGTCTTCAGAACACAGTTTAGTTGAACCATAAAAGTAAAATTAAACTTCTTAGAACTTGGGCTTCCAGGCCTAAAGAATCAAGAAGAAATACAATAAGTACATTTTGTATCTATTTCTTAATTCTAAATGATTTGTTTTAACGATGTACTTTGAAGTTTTAAAGTCACTCACTTCTTTACATCGAGAAAAATTAGGATTTCCGAAATCCGTTGACACGTTGATCCCAATGATTTTCAAAGTAATTTATCCCCTGATGTTGTTACTTTTCATCAGGGAAAATACGCTAGCAAAAAAAATCAAGGCTATTAGATTAGAAAGAGAGTGACATGTGTACCTAGACTGCAGGGTTCTATAGTTTCTGACGAATTAAGAATTTGATAGTAATAATAATAATAACAATAACATGTAGAAATTGTTTGTTATTAAATTTACAAATATGTTGATGACAAAAAGAAAATAAATGCTCGTAAATTTAAATTTAATTACTTTATTTTCTAACTACGGATATAACAAGAGTTATAACGAATCGATTGACTTCGGTCAAACTCTTTCTTTAACGTTACTCACTTGGCGAATCTCAAATGGCGCGGGAAATATCCCAATGTTTACCTGTTTGACGCAGCCTAGTTTGAATCGTATTTTGATGCAGCGATATAAGTCTGTGTTATTCAAATTTTATAATGGCTTTGAATAGAAATTATATGTTCAACGAGAGAACACTTAGTTAGGTTATTAGATTTCACTGTCAAACTTAACAATCCTTGGCCTTGGCAACCTTATATTCATTAACACTTCTGTAATATTGTTTCAAAATCTTTACCTACGTAATTTTTAATTTGTTGAATTTTTATACAAAGTTATACTGTCTAAAGTTTTAATTTAATCCAGTGCCTATGTAAGGTTTCAAAATATAAAACATTTTTTCAGGGAGTGAAATTTTCATAACATGTCACAAAATATATTTAATTGCCTACAAAATGAAAATTCAGATTGACAGATTTAGAAGTAAAATAGAGCTTAGAAATCCTACCGAAAGTGCGATATTTTGAATGCTTAAATTTAGGAAAAAATATATTATGGAAGAGCAAAAAACTAAGCTAAACTAAAAAACTGAGAAAATACCTATGACTTGGTGCAGAAAATACCCTTCTTCCTAACAAACACTTTTTTTCCGAAGAGCAATTCCCCCTCCCAAAAAAAAACAGTTTCGTGTTCTTATATATTTATTTAATTAGGTTGGAATATTTTGTGATAATCGCGCTAAATCCCAGGTAGCACATTAATATTGGCCATAAAGGAAACAAGGGCTCGGGAAGATTTACCAATTCTGCGGAAACTCGAGCATCGTTCCAAAATACACGATTCTTTTTAATTAACACGTCAAAAACCTCACAAGACACATTTTTTGCCCTCCGTCCCTTCTTATAAATAAAATATTTCAATTTTAAAACTGAGCATCAACATTTCAAAACTTCTAGTATCTTTTATCCAGCATTAGGTGAGATTGGTAAATATCAGTAGTCAACGCCGGTGTACAACATTCTCCATCGGAATTTGCCAATGTCGAGCCATATTGTTCAGTGTTGCTGTACTACAAGTTTCCGCCAAAGTGACTTATCCTCTCCCCTCTCAGTTCAGTGACGTCATATAGTAATGAATTCATCTGCAGCCCATCAGGGTACACTAAAACCGAATCACACTCCCTACAGCGTATTTTCCAGAATCAAGTAAGCTAGTTGGGCAATATCGTGGGACTACTATTTTTCAACTAATGAGCAATATCGCAATGTGGTTAAGGACAGATTTCCCTCTCAACATTTCTGGACTTTCTTTTACACGTTTTAGAAGCAATTTTGGGTCGTTCCAGTTCCACTTCAAAAAAAATAAATTAATTGAATTTTTTACCTTAAAATTTAAAAAGCTTCGTATTTCTTAGGTTATACCAAACATTTTTAAAATATCGTTTACATTCCAATAGTTAAAAAAAAATCCCATTTATTTAACAAATCTAACTGACATTCCAGGATTTGGCAAGATGCATACAAGTTTAAACTATACAAGTGAGAATAACTTATCTTCGATACAAAAATTAAGTTGCATTAACAAAACATTACAGTTTAAAGCCTCTATATCTGTCAATACTCTTTGAAACTTTCTACGCTAATTAATGTTTTATAAAAATAGAAAGTCGAATTTTAAACTTGTGAAATATCCTTTTTATGCACCGATTAATTTTATTTATCAACTGACACTATGCATTCTTAAAATATTATTTTCATCCTTGCATTTAGAATTAAATAAAAATCGTTTTAGTTATTTGATTCCTTCAATTTAAACCATAATTTTGTAAAATTATTATTGCAATTTAGAGGATTAAAATAGCAGATAACCGTATAAAAAAGTACTCCTCCAAAGGCTATATGACAAAAACATTTTTTATTTTACATAATTTTCAAGAATCTTAAAATGAATGTCTCTATAAAATGATTAATTTTTCTATTTTTCATCTATATTAGTTGCTTTCTGACAACAGATAATTGAAACCCAATAATATTTAATTAACATGTTATGGTGTGGAAACCATGCTCCCTTAAATTAATGGTAATTTTTCAATGAATGTAAATAATAAAAACATACGATTCAATACAAGCTGTTTATTATAATATTTTATCTTCAATTGAAGTTTCAAATTTTGGAGCTAGGGTTTTCTTTTTTCAAACCTTTCGTTGCGTTTACCCTCCCAACTATAAGATCTTTTCCAACCGTTCTAGTGATAAAAGCGGTAGCAACGCTTTCATACTTTCTCTTGAAACTATCTATAAAATAAGATTTATGTCTATTATAGAAGATTAAGTGTCTGAAAAGAGAGGAACATCAGTGTTAAGTTAATTTATTTCATTGACACCCAATAATAAAAAACTGTATGTTTTAAATTTTGGTTTATCGGCCTACTTATGTTGGACCAAGCTTGTCATAAATCAGGATTTACTCATTTCATTTGGCCATGCCAAAATTAGCAACTCCTTAAGTTTCACGAAATGATTACCATGCATACGTGTGCTAATTATCACATACACATAGGAAAATGTAACAATTAGAGTATTGGTACTTACTCTTCATATGACAATTTTGTCTAAGTTAACTATAACGAGGAATTGCATGTAAAAAATAAAAGGCATAAATTCATTTTTTAAATTATATTTATAATTCTTTTACACATGAATTACAATTATTTTCAATTTAGTACAATTATTTTATTTTTAAATACAAAGACAAAAACTTATGGGAAAAAATCACTTAATTTAAATTACATTAACAATAAAACACATTTTATATATTTTTTATTTTAAAAATTATTTTTTCCTTAACAAAATGTATTGATTTTTTTTAATAGTTAAAACAACATAAAAAATAAGCACAACAATTTACCCAAACAACAAACATATCTATGCTTGAAATACTAGTCGAATCTTTAAAAAATATTTGTATGCTCAGTTACCAAAAAAAGCACCATAAATTCTGTAAATGTATTGTAGTTTGCTACTGACAACATTGAAAAGATTGAAGTCGCAAAGCTGCAACTTGCCCTGCCTTCTTTCTAGGATGTACTGCATAGCCACGTCTCTATGCAAAAGCCTCTTCATTCTTCCTCTTAACAATGCATTGTGGTTATTAAATTAAACACTATCCCGGCAAAGAAAATGAGCCTGAAATATAAAATTGTGCATTTATATTTTCAATGAGATTATATTACAAGTTAGTAAGTATTGTTATATAACGTTGTTGCATAAAAGTTATCTTGTGTAATGGAACTACAATTTGTTGTCAATAAAAGTAATAATGCAATGATTTTTTAATATTTAATAACATTTTTACTTCAGATAACATTTTCATCAAACGTTTAAGAAAATCATTTCAAACTGGTGTTCGAATTTAAATAACAAACTTTGAGCTTGTTGAATTCAATTTAGTTTCTATGCAAATACGTTTGAACCATCCTCACTGAAGCACATAATAACTATAAGTCACAAAAAAGATGTTAATGCTTCTGAAGAAGAAAAACTCAAGTCTGGTTCATTATTTGTTTTTACAAATTCATTAATTTTTCCTTAGCGGTTTAAAATTTTAAAAAATTATTTATATAAGAGAAATTATACTCTTGTAAAATGCTAAATTAAGCACCAAACAAATACAATACTAATAGTAAGAAATTTTGTTGAAAAATCTGTGGCACACACAAAAGCATTAAAAATAACACTGATGCACTTGAAAAATTATGACTAGATTTATGACGACTATTTAAGCCCTTTAGGATAAAGTTAACAATCGTTTTAAATTCCGTTTCATATTGCTTTCTGCCAATAATGTAATATGCAACTATCAAAACATTTTGCGATTAAGCATACACATAGATAGAAAATCAAAATGATGTTGCGCAACAGGATGTGTGCTAACCAGAAACTAGATTGCTTCTGCGCAACTAAGCAATCACAAAACGAAACAGCGTTGAAAATGTCATTTCAGTTCAAAAACACAAAACTAAACATGGCAATCAAACAGACGAAAATGAAAAAAAACACCTACATAATTTGTTATGTATTATGACAAATAGCCATATGAAAAGTTACAAACTGGCCGGCAACGCCCCCCATAAATAACTTCGCATACACATCTGAGCACTTAGTTGCCGCTGCTCACTCTGTGATGTCTCTTCTTGAAACATTCTGCGCATTGTTTTACATCGGGTTTGTCCGATATTGACCGAAACTCGAGCATCGTTCCAAAGTACCCGATTTTATTTTTCTTAATTTTACAAGCATCGTGAAAACATCACAAAACATATTTTTGCTCTTCGTCCTCCTTTATAAACAAAATATTTCAATTTTAAATTTGTACATCAACATTTCAAAACTTCCAGTATCTTTTATACAGTATTGGATGAGATTGGCTAATATCGGTATTAAATGACCGATTTACAACGTTTCGTATCAGGTTTGGACAATGTCGAACTGATATTGGTCAATATTGCTGTGCTACCTAGGATATAGTTATAGTATAAACTGAGCGATGACGGGTAGTTAAAAGAGCCTAAAAGCTCATAGAATAATATTCATTTATAGATTCTTATGTTTTGACATTGATACTTGGTGATTTTTGCTTTTTTCTTTGACGTGAAGGGGAAATGCATTCTCTGAGGTTTTTCAAATGTAATTTTCATCTAAAATGGTAGAAAACTCTGGGTTTAGTGGATAACCCTGAAAACCGTAGTGCCTCCAAGGCTTGATAGTAAGACCTCTTGAATGTTAGCCGCTCATTTATCTATCGGAAGTGAGTTGGGTACCAATATTTCTGAATTGTTTTTAAAAATGCAGTAAAAATGGAAAAGGTGTTGAGCTAAGTAGAACTTGACACGTGGAAATAGTTAAAATACTAATTTCAATAATTTTTGAACAGCTGTAGGAATTTTAATTGCGATAACAAAAATGCAAGTATAAAATTATTGAAAACTGATATTGTTTCAACTTTACTGAAAACGTATATCTATGACTTTACTGAAAACGTATATCTATGACTTTACTGAAAACTGATAATATTTAAGCATGATTAAAAACTGGTAATATTTCAATATGATTGATTTTTGAGAAAATTTACGATAAAAAAATATGCATAGCAATAGATAATGAAATTAATTGAATAATTTTTTTTTAATTTAAAAAAAATATTTATCCCCTTATTAATCCTTTCTCTTTCCTATGTTTCACGTTCTAGCCTTATAAAACTAGGGATTATTTATCTAAAAGAAAAAGAACGCAAACCCTACTTATACTTTTATTGTACTTCTTCCAAGAAAAGGATATCCCATTTATCTGTTCCTTAATGCCCTATATTTTTCTCGAGTTTGAAGCTTAAAATTACACAAATACTAAGTAAGACTTTTATGTTTAATGAGTTTCTCTTCTGTATGTCTTCATTTCCTCATCTGGCGCGTAGCAAGACGAATTGCTAAGTTCCTGCCCCATGCTTATGATAGACCTTTCATTTTGAAAGCTTTCTGCTAAAATATGCACACGTACAGGTTCAGAACATCTGTTGTTTTTACATGAGATTCTTCCGCTCCAACGGTGTTTGCTTAGTGGAAGTTTCACGTTTTCCAAACGAAAAATAAAACAATTAGACATGATTTCTTCGGAGTAGTATTTTTAAATTGTTTGGATAAATTTTACTTTAATTTTTAGAAGTGTAAAAAGAGATTTAGATTATTAGGAAGATGTATCATTTCTAACTTTCCCGATGTCCATTCTATCGCCGAATCAACATATCTAGGAATTGATGGAAATAGTCTTCATTTATAAAGAAATATTTGCTTGGTGAGGTTAAATTATTTTTGTTAGTGCACTTTCTAAAAATTTCAGTTCAAAGTTATACCTTTTAATATGGTGTAAACTAAGTAGAAATGTATTATTTAGTGATAAAAACTAAAAACTATTATTTAGTGATAAAACTGTGGAACATCGCACAACTTTCAATTACACTATTATACTGATATGGATTGGTGTTATTTAGGGTTTTTTTTTTTTTTTTTTTTTTTTTTTTTTTTTTTATTTATTTAGAAAAAATTGCCAATTTGCGATAATTCTTAAAATTGGACTTAAAAAAAAAACTCGCCCCTAATGGGGATATGCTTGTCGATAATTCTTACATTATCCTATCTTTTAAGTGAAACAAAGGTGGGAAGAAAAACGGTCGTTGATGAGCGATGCTCAAGGGAAGATAACTCTGTGTTGAAGACATTTGTTTTTCAGCTTTTTACGACTTTATAGCATTTTTATGTGAATTTCGGAGGTGGGAATGTCTAGAACATATTAAAAGGCATTACCACAGAAATTTTTATCAAAATCATTACAGCTGTTTTTAGCAATTACTGAAAAACGATTTTTTCATTCTCAGCTATCTTTTGCGCATGTTCAATTTTGGCAAAACCTCCGCTGCAAAAACCGCATGCTCAGTTTTGGTCCCATAACCACCACTGTTCCATACATCAAATTTGAACATGATCGGTCAATTCTTTCGAGAGTTGTGCTGACCAGGCACACACAGACCGACATTTTTTCCTTGACCACTTTTTTTTTTTTAGGTCAGGATGTTCCAAATCATGGAAGGAAAAAAAAAATGAAATCTTTTTTTGACCGAAAACAATACTTTCAGTACCCTTTGTAAACATATGGGGGGTTGAAAGTAAAACTGATGGTTTAACTTAAGAACAACGCATTGAGTGTTGTCATCCTCCCTAATCGTGCTTGCTGAGTGTTGAGTAATGATTCTTTGAAGATCTCCGCCATTTTAAAACGATTACATTTCATATTGTTAAAGAAATGTTTAATCATATAATCGGTTTTAAATATCAAATTAACGACAAAGTTGAGTTGGTTTCAAAACGACAGAGTTGACCTTCTAATGTATTGCAATAGGGGGGGGGGGGGTTGTTGGATGGAATTAATTATTTTATTAAAATTGAGTACATGTAATCATAATAGCTTGAACTAACAAGAAATCAAAGGGTAAAAAACTCAAATATTTCTCATACTACTAATTTATAAATATTAATCAAGTATTGTATGGCGTTATACATAAAACATTGGGTTGCTTATATAAGCTAACAATAGAGGATAAAAATAAGTAGAAAGGAAATAAAGAAATAGTCTGAACAATTTATGAAAGTGGTGTCTTTTTCTTTATTCTTTTTCAACAGATCTTAATAAGGGAGAGGGATTACGCATAAGAATCTTTAAAAAATAGCAACAGTAATATGCACTTAAAAATCCATTAATTCTAGCAAGTTTTGTGGGAGAAATAGTAGTCAATGGCACGAAATTGATGGTTTTCTTCGTAGTGATCAAACCCTATGAAAATTCGATTTGAGCTTAAAAGCTCTTAAATAAGTGGCAATTGCACATAAAAGTAGGCAAACACATAAAGGATGTATTATAGAAACTTTGTTTTTATGGGTTAATTTTTTATTTTTTGAAATGTTTATATGCCATTAAAAATTCTTGTGTTAGTATTCCTGCTACAATCTTAGTACAGGAACAAAACATTCCATATAGGGAGGAGTAACACCTGTTCAAAAATGGCACCTTTGTCAGAATTCTGCATTTTCGCCTTAACTTTCAAACCATGATGTATATGTTTTCGTCATCTGTTTAACGCTATCATCTGTTAACATATGCAATCTTTTGTGCGTCATCTGTTAACATTTGAAATCTTTTTCGTCACCTGTTAACATTTGCATTCTTTTTCGACCTCTGTTAATATTGGCAATCTTTTTCATCATCTGTAATAAGGTTTCGACAAGAATTGAAACGCACTTTCCATCAAATAAATATTTCAGAAAAACAGTAGCAGAATGTCATTTATGTAGAATTGCTTACAAATTGTCAACAAGAACTTAAATAAATAACTTCACTGGTTATTAAAAATAGCATACTTTTCGAACATTCCTTTTGAGTTTCCATTGTGTTAAGTTAGCTTCTGAGTATTGCGCAGTATTATGCAGCTCGCGTGCATTTTAACACGAGTGTGTACAAAGTCTTATGCGAATACTAAACGAATAGTCAAAGATGCATATCTGAGATCGTTGGAATTCATGAACTTGCTTAATGATTTCAGTAGAGCTCACTGATAGTTTATATAATGGATTTACTTTATAATTTATTCAGTAGCTTAACAACATTCGTGAAATCTTTTAATAAATATGCTATCATATTTTTAGATTTCTGTTTGACTCTTCTGTAGTAATAATATTGAAATTGCTGTGTCATTCGTATTTACTAACTGAAGCTATGATTTCATATTTTAATAAAATATTAAGGGTAAATATTTCACTGTTAGAGGGAGACAACTAAAGCTTTAATCGAAGATAACATGTTTCAAACCCTCTTACTCATCTAATGCATGCACAACCGTTTGATAAACTTTCGCAAATATTACCACGATTAAAAATAGTGATTACTTTTTAAATGTATCAAATTAAGTTTAGTACATTTATTGTCAAACAATGTTTAAAAAGTTTTCTTTATTTATTAAATAACAAGTAAAATTAAGAATACATTTAAATGCGCTATACCTCGAGACTAAATAAATTTGAAATAACGTATGCTTTGAATACCGCGCTTACAAATTGATTAAAACTGCAGCAATTTCAATATGTATTGAACTTTAGATATCTTGCTCCAAATTTTGAAGTAGTGCATACAACTACCAATCTTTAATTAAACGCTTTTAAACTACCTAAGGAAACTACCTCTTAATTTATGGAGAAGAGGAATATATTCTCTAAACTATCTATTTAAAAAATTTACAATTAAATCCTCTCGAGGAAAGATTTCAATTAATTTAATCCTAAATTAAGCTGTTATCATTCAGATACTTAAAGTAATTATCCGGTATTTTGGGATTTGGTTGCATCAAAATGCTTTCAGTAGCGGTACAACCTATATCAACGCTGATTTTAGCGTCCTACTTTATTTGCTTCCTCCCCTCTTCCATTCTATATTTATCACCAGTACGGGCGACAGCTTGTAGAATTCCCATACATAAAGCTGATGGATCTTTTCCCCTATGAAAATTCATTTTTAATTAACTAAGTAGGCTCGTCTACGTTAAGTTAATTAAAAACTATAGCTACATTACAGTCTTTAGGTCAGTCTTCTAAGGTCGATAATTTGTGCCAGAATTATCTTACTCCGCTTAGATAATTGAAAATTCCATGCTTTTGTAATGATCCGTCTTTTCACCATCAATGTTTGATGATTATTTTCTAAGTCAAAGTATAATTAATATGTTATGTTTGCATGATGCATTATGAGTATCTTTGTTTAATGCTAATTTACTTGCAAAATAATGAAAAATAATGAATTTTCTAAGGATTTTAATTGTGGATAAGTTTGAAGGTATAAATTTTTCATAAAAATCTTATTTTAACCATCCTCCTTCATTTTAATAGGATTATTTTGAATGAATGTGGTCTTTTATTTTTATGGTAAAAATTGTACTTTTAATTAAAAGTTTATTTGAAGAGAAACAAATTCTCCGACATATTTATGGAATATAACAATAGACAATGAATTAAATTAATGAGACGGCTCAGTTTAACTTATTTTATTTTGTTAAACACACACTGTTGTAGAACTTGCTCTTCATTACTTTAACATATTTATGCATAGGTTTATAGATCAAAGTGAAGAGATTTTTAGAACAAAATGCAGAATGTGCTCTTCTTTTCCGACAAAATATGAACAGTGCTGTCTTTGTGAGAGAATTATTTTAAGTTAGAAATTATCATATGTCTAAATATTAAATTATATTTTACTTAACGACTAGTTTTATGTGAATAAATGCCAAACAAGAAGGTTACCAAACTACCTATTATGTTTGAGATTAGGGGCGTAGTGAAGGACAGATATTGATATTACAAGTATTTCATTGTTATATTTAAAATATACACAGTTATTAAAAATGGCAGAAAAAATATATTATTTGGAATAGTTTAACTTCAGTTTTTTTAGTAGATATAATAACAGATGCTCTGGTAGGCAGCATTGAACTTAAAAATTCCTGTTTTCAGTGATCGGAGTATATGTAAATTCGTCGTGCGAGAAATGTATGAATTTTCAACTTTAAATGTTCCAAGGCGTTCATGAATAAACATTCTCCTCAAGTTAACATAAATTATGCAGTACCGTTGGTTGTTGCGAGAAGATCAATCATTAAGAAAGCAGTTTTATAAGAAGAAAAAACACGCTCAAGGATCATCCAACTTTCGTTTCCGTGCCTATAATTTGGTTTCACTCCCTCTTTACACCTATACTTTAAGGTTTCACGAAATTGATGACGCCCATGTAAAATCATAGTCTCGCTACGACTCACCATTAGATGATCATTATACTAGTAATACAACAGTACCCCCCACGACGAGGATGTGTGCGCCAAAAGGGATACTTTTTATAAACTGTGGTGTTGCAATACCATTCATTATTTTCTCTTTTTCATAGCTTCCAAGTAATCACATGATTTGGAATAGGCCTGTTCGATGTAATTATGCTGGGATATTTTTCTGATGCCAAAATGATTTGAAGAACTTGGGAACCAGAAATCGATTTGAGGAATCGTAAAAAAAGTCTGCAAATACTATTTCTAACATCTTAGAGATGTCACTACAGCAGCGATTCTCAACTTTTTTTGGTGTGTAGACCACCTAGTTTGTAAAAAAGGACTTTGAGGCCCACTAGCTAAGAGAATATGTGCTTGCGTGTTTCAGTAAGTAGTAAAACATACGATACAAGATAGATTAAGCAATACATTTTTATAAAGAACTTCATTGTATTCACTTTACTATCACAACTATAAAAACTAAAAACAAGTGGTCAAAGTTTTAAAAAAAAAAAAAAAAAATTGAAATTGTTGTTCCTTCATGAGAGTCAATATCTGGATTAAAACTGGATAGTTTTAGTTGTGCTGTTGAATTCACGCATTAATCACTCGTTAAACCATAAAAAAAAATAGAGTAGAATAATTCGATTGTTGCTAACAATCAAGTGACTTGATTGTTCCCATCTCTACCCCTGAAGCTCCTATATTATTTTTCTTGGCTTAGATTCTCGACCAACGTCCATGGCCCAGTACCACGCTACTCGTGGCCCACTTATGGACCGCGGCACATGGGTTGTGAACTACTACACTTTTAGGATTTAATTATCCGAGACACTTGATGTCTTCTATGTTATGTGCGCAAAACATTATTAGGAGTTTTGGCTCAATCCTGGTTCATGAGTTCAACACTGTAAGTAGATATCTAAAACAAAGAAATAACACAATTAATAGAATATATAAGTGCTGCTTACGTTCTTCTACTTACGATAAAAAGCAGATTATAATTACAACTATTTCAAAATGGTTTCACTTCTAAATTTTAAAAGAATGGTATTTGGTGGTAACCTAAATGCATGTTCACAAAACTGATCATTTGAAGAACTTCTTGTTATGCTTCCTGGTATTAAGCTCTCTCCTTTTTGTTTTATCAACTGTAGAAAACGGGAACGTACACGGCTATCCAAAAACAATATACGAACATTTTATTTTAGGATACCATATGTACTCTTCAATGTTAGTTTCATGTCATAAACACTTTTGAAACAGTTAAGAATTCTTAAGAAATTTAGACATCTGGAAAAATTGAGAAATAAGACGATTTATCAACAGACTATTATATATTCATCTATTTATTAAGAATTTCCCACTATAAATGTATTTTATTTGTTTTCTAAGGACAAAAAAAAAAGTTTATAAAATCTTAAATTAGGGAGATTCTTTTAAAAATTTAATGATTAAATTATAATAAATTGAGTTTCAATGAGTTCAATCCAATCATTTCAAATACACGTACTAAATAAATGTAGGTTTCAGTTACTTAGGTTTTTTAACATAAAAGTAGAAACGTTTACGCTCAATTATTGCAGTTTCGCTTACATGCTGGTTTCAAGAACTTTCGGTATAATCACATAAATGCTTGATTCGCCTGAATGTTTATGATCCCTTTATTTCGTTGCTAGGAAACGATAATGATACATGAAAGGAATCATCGTTATCGAAATCTCTAGTTGAAAAATTGATAAGAATTTTTAAAAAATAGATATTAAATTAGCCTATACTTAATATAAAAACTAACTTCATCTTTTTATATAAAAAACACACATTTCAATTATAATATTTTAGGAACTTGATGTGTTAAATATACTCGTAATGTTTCTTTCATTATTTATATTCATAAAAAATTATGACAAATAAATAAAATTCGTTAATTTCTGCATAATTTCCTAAATTTCCAGTATGGGGATAAATTTATTCAGTTTTATTCATTTGAACAATTAATAAGTGTAAAAACATCTTTAGATTGTCAATAGCAAATATACTGCAAATGTACTATACGTTACTTATTAAAAGTGAATTATTCTTTAAAGAAAATTATTTGTAGTTACTATGTATACACAAGTTCACACTTAAGTCTTTTGACTACACCTTTAATTTCATTAGCTGACAACAATTGAGAGAAAAGTTATACCTAGAAATGGTGCCCATGCGCTATCCGATGATATTACTTATACTCTCCTCTAGCAACAAAGTCAGGAGATAGCGTGCTTATCTCAAACACGATATAAGATACACCAAAAGTATTCATTAAAAGCTGTGAACAGAATTTGTTAGTTAGAAAAAGGATCTTTATGCACATTAATGCTTTGAATAGACTACGTTCAACGCACGTTTGTCTGTTCGCTTTACCAACACGAATTTGTCACGAAACGCTTCAAAAATTATAAATTATTAATTACTCACCAATAGACTGGAACAACTCCCAAACCTCTTGAACTATTATATCTTGCTGGTGACATAACTATGTATTGACACTAATTTATAATTATTAAACATTTCCTGACGTAACCACAAATAAGTGAGAGCTGTGCGTGTAGTTTTCAAAGCATTCATGCACATACGGTACCTTTTATGCCAAATATAAAGTTTCAACAGTTTGCCAAATACAAAGTTCTACAGTTTTGTATTTGGCAGTTTTAATGTACTATCTTGTATATGGTTTCGAGATTCTTGTACCCGCAAGGTGGTATTATAAGAAGTATCAACAAATATCGAATGATATATTTACTTCACCTAGATTCTGATAATTGTCTACATATGAAAATTTAGGATTTTAGTGAGGACTCTGTATAACACAAATATGCTGAAAAATAGAGGGCAATTCTCTGCTGTACGAACGGAACATTTTGACTCTTTTATATATATATATATATATATATATATATATATATATATATATATATATATATATATATATATATATATATATATATATATATATATATATATATATATATATATATATATATATATATATATATATATATATATTCGTAAACAGATTATAATTTTAAAATTATAATGAATCAAGTAGTTATATTTTTGTTTTATATAATATTAGTTTGTTTCATAGTTACATGGAAAAATATTTATTTTAAATAGGTCAAATATGCATCTTGTAACACCTACGCACTGGACACGAATTAATTTTGTATAATAAAAAAACGTAACAATTAGATTCATCATTATTTTGCAATTCAAATCCATTTACACGAAGAAAGAAGAGCGAAAATGTCCTGTGCATCATACAGAGAATTGACCAAGATAATATTTCCTTAAATTTGATGATCTAATAAATGGTATCTGAGAATATCTAATTCAACAAAGCTTGCAACGGTATAAGGTTCTCGTAAGCAAAATTAAGTATACAATAATTCAGTTTTAAATGTCTCTTTAAAATATTTCGAATTCGTATCAATAAAACTTCTTCTTGGTGAACATGAAAATATATCTTCATGTTTCGGAAGGTAGTGATACGATCGCAGTAAAGTTTGCACATAGAACCTCTAGATGAGTGAGGAATGGTAAAATTACCAAGATGTGACATATCAGACGAAGCCTTGCGCCTCAAATTACTACTTATTCAGTCGAAGTGAGGTCTGAACCAGGATGTTTCAGATGGATATAAATTGGCAAGTAGAGATTTTGTATAATAGATGACTTGCGCTACATGCCTTTGAACTCAACTGTCAGTAGGTTTGAAGCTAGATACATATTTTCTGAGCTTAGCGCATTGAAATATAAAAGTTTCTTTCTAACTTATTTAATTGATTATACTTTTTATTCGGCGAGACTCATCAATTTTTCGGGATCGTGAGTTGATATTTGCGTTTGAGTGACTTACCTTCTTAACGCCGTGTAAATGATAAAACATAGCTGTATAAATATTCAAAACTTGAGTATATACGTGTCATAACTTGCTAAATTACATATTTAGTTTCTAGAGTGCAGGATTTTGTTATTAAAATTTGTAAAATCAATTCTTTTTAGAAATGTACCTACGGTTGTGAGAATTCTGTTAGCAAAATTCTACACCCAAAAAAATATTTTATAACACCATTCATTTTCCAAAATTACTGAGTACAATTCTACCCATTGAGATGTTGGCTATAGTACCAATTAAAAATACTGATTAAACGAATCTAAATCCATCTGCAACTAAATAGGAATGAGCAATTAATCTCCACCTGCTTAAAATTAAAACAACTTACTCTAATTACTATTCACAACAGGTGATATTTTTTGCCTACCGACTATTAAAACATTGCAAATGAGTATTGCAAATGCTATTAATGCAAATATAAAGTCACCTCTTTCTCATTTATGAATATGTTTCGTTCTCTAGCTGTAGTCTATTAAATTGGATTTGGTAGGGAGGGGTCTTTTTATTGTAAATTTTCTCAACAACAAGTTGCTCCTTGAACACCTGTTTAGATTAGCATACAGTTAAAATTATACAACCAATCTTTTAAGATCTAAGTCTACCAGAAATGCTACTAGATTGAAATTTTAAGTAGAATACTGGATCCATTTTATGGCACAAGTACGATCGAGTTAAATGGCTGATTTCTTTAGTTCTTGCCCTTAAAGCGAAAGATTCTAGGTTCTAACATAATGAATGAATATTATTACGATACAGGATTTACGTGAAATGGTAGAACATAGTCTGTTTTTAGTTGATAGAAGAGATCAAAATAAATTTTATGGTAACTTAAAAATGTAGTTTGAAAATCCTTTCAGATAAAAATTTTCAGATATTCAGCTTTTTAAGTTACAACTATAACACAGAAGGTCAATTTTCGTAATGGACATCGTTAACTCTTAAATTCACCACTAAATTTTTAAAAAAAAAAGTGTTAGTGCAGACTTATTTACTAAGAATTGTTA
Organism: Linyphia triangularis; assembly: GCA_963978545.1. Classification (NCBI taxonomy): domain Eukaryota; kingdom Metazoa; phylum Arthropoda; class Arachnida; order Araneae; family Linyphiidae; genus Linyphia; species Linyphia triangularis. The sequence continues at coordinate 15,927,085 of OZ021721.1, forward strand.
CTATTAATCATCAAACAGTTTTTGCTACCGTAAACGGAGTCTTATAGTGTTAGAAAATAACAATTATGCTTAACGTGAATTTAAAATACTCACTGATTTATAAAAAATTATAATTATTTTAAACAAGAAAATAATCTTATTGCAAAACGTGTGATACAGTTATCAATATATTACTCCCACCCCCTCCCTGAAAAAAAAATTAGCTGTTTGATATGTATTGCCGTACTATAGAAAAATGCGAACTTTTAGTGTAAGCAATTTGTTTAGTTATTCATCTCACCACCAGAGGCGTAAGCTCGTATTGAGCACTCAGGCCCTAATACCTTCAATAATTAGATATTCCGGCTCAGTCCCCTCTTTCCTCCCATTATTTTGGAGAACCCTAAGATTTTATTTAAAAAAAAAAAAAAACTTATGAAAAAACCACACTTTTTTTGAAAAAAAAAAAGAAGAAAAGAAAAGGGTTTTATTGTTGTTTGTTTCGATTAGAATTAAACGAATGTGTTTCAAATAAATAGAAGAAAAATATCAATTTTATACGTCGTTTTTAAAACGAGACCCACGAGGAGTAATTACTTCTCACATAAAATATAGCGTCATAAATCAAACACTATGGTCTGATTTGATTACATGAAGACGTCTGATATGCTTTTTACGAAGCCAATAGGAACTAACGATAAAAGAAAAAGTGTAAATAAAAAAAATAAAAATGAAAACTTTCTTGTTAAGTATCCTTACAATTTATAAATACGCAAGTTTCAAGCCTATGAGAATTTTTTCACAAGTGGACTTCTCTTGTTGACTATAAGTAAAAATTTTATATATTTAAAAAATATTCATTTGATCACTCAATTTTTAATAAAGAGGAAAAAAATTAACATTGTGCTAATGAACTCTCTGACATTTGTGGATTTAGTGTATGTAGAGCAAATTTGAAATTTATTCCCTAAATTACCATCACATTAAAAATTTTAAGAAATTCAAAGTTTTAAAAGAAATGTTTAATCAGAAAAGCTGATTTCATATGTTTGCAGAACAAGTAATTTGTATGCTTTCTTGAAATCACTTGTGAAAATATCATACAAATGAATAAGCGTTTTTAAATGAACAAGTGAACAGCTTATAATTGTTATTTTGACAAAATTATTTCATTCATTCAATAAGTTTAGTTTGACAGCATGATGCTTTTTAAAAAAAATAATGTATCTTACAAATCATTTTATGTTGTGAAAGAAACAACTAGGAGGTTTAGGATACGTTAGCAAGAAACCTAATGAAATTTTTAGAAAATCTATTGGAGTATACACATAATTGGGGGCAAGCGCCTCCAATTTATGCCCAACAAGAATTTCTTTTTTATACACGCGCCTAGTTTCTAAATGTATGAAGTGTTACTTAGTCCTATCCTATATGTGCCCATAACCATTCCCCTTATCACCCTGGGCTCCTTCAATATTTTTGAAATTTTACATTTATTAGCACCACTAGATGATTATAAGAAATGTTGAAGTGTTTCTACAGGAATGGATTCTACAGCAGACAGCAGAGTAGACAGGTTGGCTGATTTGTACGCTCATCGACCTATTTTTTATGCACAATGACAGTTAATCAGGATGGGACCTACTGCCTAACGTGGATTCCGAACCACAACGAACATCCATGCCTAACCCGGTATTCGAACACGGCAACTATGGCATCCGAGGCCGGAGCTCTAACCACACAGCCATGAGGTAGGCAGCAGCGTAGCCAAGAGGTTCATTCATGAACGACCCACCTGATGGCTGTTAGGCATGGATGCTAGTTGTGGTTTGGAATCCATGTTAAGTTGTAGGTCCCGGCCTGATTGGCCGTCCTTGTGAATGCTGTCAGCTGTAGAACCCACTCTTGAAGAAATACTTCTGCATTTCTTATAATGATCTAGTGGTGCCGATAAATGTCCAATTTCAAAAATATTGTAGGAGCCCAGTGTGTTAAGGGAGATGAACACATATAAGATAGGACTAAGTAACACTTGCATACACTTAGAAACTAGGTGCGTGTATAAAATTGGGTCGTTGAGCGTACACACCAACCATCATTCATAGCTGGAAACCATCACCTTAGCTGGAAATAGGCTACTGAATTGCGACATCGCATTTTATTATGGTAATGTTATACAGCCGCGAAGAATAAGGAACACCCCTCATCCAAGTCTTGAATTTTGCTTCATTTTTTTTTAGTCTTTTAAACTCGATCATCTTTAAAGACAGAAGTCACGCACACGATCTGCAAAAAATGATAAACGCTTTCATTGGCAGCCGTAGATTAGCAGAAGTTAGTTATCTGCAAAGCCGGTCATCATAACTGGAAACTGAGAGTGTGCCAAGAATGTTGATTACACGCTTTCAAGGTCAAATAATGACGACAAAGATTAGAGAAAAAAAAGGTTTAAAAACTCAAAATCAAAGTATCGTCGCTTTACAGGTCCTTTGAAGAGAAAACCACTTATGAGAAATGATTAATTATCAAACATCTCCAACCCATCCCTATCAGAGAGTATCAACTTCGACCTTAAAAGTCCAAAGATACTGATTATTAAAGATTACGTACACTGTTGCAGAAATTCTTTTTGCCTATCGAAAGGGTTTGATCCGTTTTGTTTTTAAAGTGTATGGTCAAAGTAGAATAAAAATATGCAAAAGAGAAATATTAATGTCTGAAAAAGATTGAAATTGATTCAATATACAATGTAAATAAGCTGACGTTGAAGATAACCTAAGCATGCAAACGTGATATTTTAGATTCTAATACCTGAACGACTTAAAGATTTATTCAAAAGATTAGAAGTGTTTGGAGTGATTTTTTAGTTATTTTTTTATGCTTTTATTTTGGTTGATTTTATACTCTCAGCAATCATTGCGCGAAAATATGTACCTACTACTTTTAATTTAAGTACAAAGACAAGTAAATAAATACTAAAAAAATAACAATGAAAAGTAAGTATGATACACTAAAAAAATAAGTATTTGCTTTATATACTAATAGATATAAAGAAAATTTTCAAAACAACTTTCCTTTAAGTCTGAAAAATAAGATTTCTCATTATTTTGAGAGAAATTTAAATGATCTTCGGTGGTGCAGTCGTTAAAGTTTCAGACTAGTGATTACAAGGTACGTGGTTCAAAACCAAACAGTCACTTAAATGTGCTAAAACTTTACTTTAAAATGAAAGTGGTTTTGTAACTTAAAGTTGAAACACGTGTTTTCGGAGTTTTGATGAACCTGCAATTTAATTGAAAAACATTTAAATTTTACTTATTTCTAATTGTACTATTTTAATAGTCCAACTTAAAGTATCAAAGTCACTTTTTAAAAGTAAGCAAAAAATTTATATTCGAAATCAATTAATCAGTCATTTTCGTGGCTGAAATTTAAAAATTCCGGGATAATTTCTGGGTGGAGAGGGGAGGGGGGTACAGATTCTCAAAGTAGGGGGTAGATATACAAAAGGCACTTCTTCTAATTGAGATGAGGAGAATAAAAAAAAAGAATGGTCAACATTCATTAAATAGTTTTAGCTGTAGACCTGCCTACTACTGTTTAGTCGCACTTTTAATAAACTTGATTTTGCAGAAGTTTTCTCTATTCGTATTTCTTTTTGCATGTTTTGTAACTATTATTTCTTTATATTCCGTTTTGTCTCAACCTATCTCTTGTAAGACAAGTAGTAAGAGCTTACATTGATAAAAATAGCTCTAACATAAAGTATCCTTGTTCTGTGGATTTAGTTAGTATTTTTTAAAAGAGTTTGCGTGATTTCTCTCCATTTAATTTCTAGGTTACAATCAAGCCAATTCGTAAAATGGGACCTTAACTTGAAATTAATGGGTGTAATCACGTGATAATTTATTTTAGCTACTTACTGTTCCTCACAAAGTACGTATCCTGACATGTCCTTCAATGGAGAGGACATTAAATATCCCGATTTTTCAGATTGTTAGACGTTTGATTTCGTGTGGTCAAGCAAAACATGAAAAATGATGAGATGTTAATTTTATTTGTCGGGGGGGGGGGGGGGTCCAATTGTACAGTACAGAAACAAATCTGAACCCTTATTAATTCTTCGGTTCTAAAACCCGCAGAATAAAGCTTTTTGCACCATGTAATTTGCTCACGATTTTTCACAACTCGGTTACATTTTCTTTTTCTTTGGGCGCTGTTTAATATATAATTTAATACGAAACCCTACTTTTTAGAATGCATCGCATACCTTAACTATAGAATTTCAGTACAGTAGATTGAAAAACACGTCCGTATTAGCGAAAACGTGTGAAGGGCAGATCTCAACATTGAGAAGCGTATTATTAAGGTTCAAGTGTATAACAATAAAATACAGAATAAAGAAATTTTATGCAAAAGTTATTTTTTGTTGAAAGCAATAATTTTGTTACAAGTGCTATTGTAGTTCAAATTACATGGTTTATAGGTCGGTGCCATTTTTAATTCGTTGTCTAATAAGGAGAGATAATATTTTTTTACAAATAAAAGCTTAGTTATTGGCTGCCTTGTCTACAGGTGTAATAATGAAATGCTCTTGATTCGTTTTATAATCAATTCTTTAATTTCCTTCATATTGTATACTAAAAAACAACATACCCTGAGTTCACTGAATAAGCTGTAGGATGGATCCTTCAGCCGAAAAGATATAGTTCCAAGCAAATCACAACTTATATGGTAATATTGTTAATCTGCGCATATAGTTTTGTATTAAACTTAAATGTAAGTTGATAATAATAAGTTTAAATTTTAATTAATATTTTACTTTTATAAGCATAGATACTACAAGAGTTTTAACGAATCGTTCACACATTGTTCCGATCCGCCAATCAGCGCGTAGTAAAACCGGTTCACTCATCGGTGTAGGGTATTCAGTGAGCTCAGGGTATGTTGTCTTCTAGTATAGTTGAGGAAGTAGACATTTTTGGGCTGTTAACAAGGTTGTTGTTGATAAGGACTTTAAAATATGTATATAAGGCCCATTTCCATTCTATGATCTGTTGAATAGGTATGTTTATAAGAAGTTTTCAAAATTAAACCATCAATATTTTTTTAAAGAAAAGTGTATTTGTACCATCCAATTGTTCTTTTTGTGATATGTCTAGTTTGGAATCCTTTGAAAGAATGTATTTAAGTTGGGTATCTTGGAGGAAATTGAGATCACCAGTGACAATGTGTCCAGCATTGTCATCAATATAAATTTTAAGAAATGGGTTGTCACAGCGGCAAGCAATATGTTCCCTGTGCAAATCAGTTTTTGAACAAAAGTTATTGTAGTTGAAAATAGATAAACCAAAAGGAGTGTTATATGAAGCTGCTGACCGGTTGAATCGAAATGAATATTTGTCCTACTGCATTAAAAAAATTTAGACAAAGTGCTCAACTCGCAAATGAGAGCGTATATGAAAGTTTGAAAAGGGGAAAATCTAGCCGCATTACTGAAATATCGTAAAAGCAGTCTATCTTGCATTGGGAGTGTTGGGAGTTGTTGAAGAATACGATACAGATTCAATGCAGGAAGGTATTTTTTTGGAGGTGGGCGTGTCTGGAGACCTATCCTGGGTAAAAGAAAGAAAAATGTCTGTGAAATTTATGAATGTGCGAATGAATACGACGAGTTAAATTTTTGAAATTTTCTTGATTATGACACAAACATATTTTCAGGCTTGGACATTTTCAGAAGACGTCTATTACTCATGTAGAGAGTTAAGCGAGCCTGGTTCGCAATTCGGAGCGAGCGTTAACGAGCAGGAGGTATTTCCCACCGCTATATCATAAGCCACAAATCATTTCAATTATCTTATTCAAATTTAAAAGTTTAATTGTAACTTGATATAGCGACGAGCCATTAAATTAAAAAAATATATAAGCTTTTATGTGTCCAGTGCCTCTTTAAAAATATTTATCATTCTATTTATGAATATCTATATCATAAAATATTCAAGAATATGTATTATGTTGCGCGTTTTTGTGGGTAAAATACAATTTGAGAAGCATGTCTTTATTGATAGCTCACCTAACTGTATATATTCGAAAAACATAATTCTTAAAATTATGTTTGAAAAACTTATTTTAGGTGTAAAATAAATATATGCATATTTTCTGATTAGAATCATTTCCAATGTTGTTTATTTGTATTGTAATTGCAGCGCAGCCATTTTTTAGTTGATTCCGTATGTTACCTTGAATACAAATTGCTTCTTCGAGTTTGTAATGTAAAATTTATAATTAGTAAAAGACATGTCACTTTTTCTTGAACTGATTTACCTCCAACACCTGAAACTGATGCTATCATATCTTAGTGAAAGGGTTGACTCTAGATATACTCAGAATATTGATTGTTTTATAATTAAACCATTTTTATATTACTTGTACTAATGTTCTCATAATATATTCTTTATCCATTCGAGAATGATTGTAATAATTTCCCTTAATTCAATTTCATTCATTCTTTTGCATTATATACTTGGTAGTTTTCAACCCTGTTTTTTACGCAATTCTAATTTTACCAAAAATTTCAATTTACCCATACATATTTTCATGCTATCAACATTTTTTTACGTAATGGGGAAAGTTTTATGAGCTATCACAACACAAATTGATCGAAAAATAAAGTGTTTTAGTTTTCAATACATTTAATGAAACTAATCAAGAAGCTGAGATGTCATCCATAGAACCTACCATACTCAATGATTGCGCTTGTTCTGAGCCTGCCATTCTTAAGAGCGTCTCTACCAGCAAATTTTAAAACTGCCAGAAGTGGTATGTAAAGCAAATAAGGATAAAAAATACTTGTGCTTTATATTTACCTGGTATAAAATAATACAAGATTATCCGAAACAAGAAAAAAACAAAATATTTTCAACAAATGGAAATGCAGATGCAAATTTTTTTAATATCGATTCAATAACAATAAAAAGTTTTCAATTAAAAAATATATATGATATAATAATTACAGACTTAGTGGTCTACAGGATATGATTAATGTTTTTGTTTTGTTAAAACGACTATAATATTAGTAAATATTATTAATATAATAGTCATTTATTATTATTATTAGAATTAAAATTCATTCTTAAATTTTTTTATAATTATATTATTAATAATAATAATAGAATTATTATTATTTTAATTATTAATAAATTTAATAATATAATTATTATTATTAAAAATTAAATTTATTTTCCGTTGATTAGCTTCTCTTATTTTTGTTATCACGTAATATTAAAAACATTTTAAAGTAATATTTCAATCGATCTTGTGTTTAGAAATATATTGAATTAGATATATGCAAGTAAGCTAATGGGAGTTAAAGTTAAGAGCTTTTACTTATTTAAGTATTTCAGTTTCTTAAATTTTATTCTTTTCCCATGAGACACATATGATGCCGAGCGACTTTGGTGATAATAACTTAGAAATTACTGTATGTGCCCGGTACGAGTAAAATAAATGACACGAAAGAGATCCAAGTTTGTGTCGAACTTTGATCTTCTCGCATCTCTTTTAAATCTCGTAAAGATGGAAATAGATGGTGAGGAAGAGCAGGATGCTGAGGATGCGAGGTAAAAGGAGAGAAAGAATGCATTTTCAAAATGCCTGGAGCATAAAAAGAGAATAAAAAACTGCGATCTTCTATAGGTTATCACAAAAACGCTATCACTTATTCATTTCTTTACTATATAAGCTTTTTTCTTGTCTCTTAAAAACTTATATTTCTTGGCTCTCGTTTTTTTATGTACCACGAAATTCCTATTTCATGCTTAGAATACTGAAAAAATGCTATTTTTTTGCCAAGAATCTCTAGATACTAAATTCTTTTAAATCCACCTAACAGAGATGCCTCTAGGGAAAAAGTACAGATGGCTATCACCAACTTGAAATTCATCTGATTATAGGAACAAGCGATGGCATTTCAAACAAGTTTCAGAATCGTATATATTTTTGTCCCAAGAAAGTTTTGATTTTTGAAAGAACAAGTTCATGAATCAAGCATTTCCATTTTTTTTTTGCAATAAATTGAACCTAGGGTTTTTATCTGTAAATTAGGGAACAACGTAAATTAAATAATTGAAAAATTATAATGTATATATTCAAACACCTTAAGTAATTTCCAATTTTTTTTTTTTTTTAATTCTTGTTCAGACTGTTGGAATGAATTCCATTTTGTTTTCTATGAAAAAGTAACAAGAGGGTTATTTTGTTCTAATATTTACACTCAATTTATATTTATCTTTACATTTAATACCCTCAAAACTGTACCACTATCCTCGAAATTTTCTAGTTCATACTTAGAATACTGAAAAACTAAGCTCTGTATGATGGGGAACTATACAAACTACGAAAAAAACGTGCAAAATTGATGAGAACAATTAAAGTTTATACACGGTAGTGATTAATCAGTTATATATTATATAATTAATTCTAACATTTAACCATTTATGAATGTTTGTACTATGTTACATTGTTGAGACTATACATAAAAACAAGTAACTTGCATTTGAAGAGTAGATAAATCTAAACATATTGTTTCAGTTTTAAGTTTTTGTTTCATATTCAGGGGTGAAAACAGTCAAAATGTAAAGAAGGGGGAAATATATATGCAGCGTTATTTTGAACTATAAAAATAGCTTAATTATATATTTGTATACTAATGCGTATACAGAACAGTGGTGCAGACTGAATTTCTTTTTTTCCAAGGGGATTTTAGGCAAGTTTAGTCTGCCCCATAACATTCACAGTAAAAATAATAAAATTGTAGAAAAAGCGTAATTGCTCAAAAAGAAATAAGAAACGGAATTTCCTCCAAGAGTTCATTGGCAGATCGTTTTCTTGTGCATGATTTAAAGGTTTCATGTGCATAAAATAACAATAAGATGTTAATCGATTCATTGCATGATTCTCGTTTTCCCTGCCCCTTTCCCCGATGGAATATATTTTTATACATATCCAAGAGGGCTATTTAACTGTGTGTCAAACCTACTTTCGTTGAACGAATTAAAAAAATTGCAAGTAGACGAACTGACGGTTGCTCTGTTGGAATTTTGTATGAAACAACCAAGTTTCTGTGTGAGTCGGTAAAACATCGTTGTCTTGTTATCTTGAGCTGAATAAAGCGTGAATTCTTAAGAGAGGGTTTGATTATTATCAGCCGTATACGATGCTATTTCACATTATCATGGCTTAGAAAACAGTTGCAGTGTAAATTTCAAATATTTTTTCGATAAAATGTTTCAGTTGATATACTATTCATTATTAATACCATCAAATGGGGTGATTTTATGTCCCTTATTGAGGTTTTATGTCATATCTAATATAGAAATAACTAATACATTTTTGATTAATATATTTCCAGTTTATATATTAAAAAAAAAAAAATGAAGTTATTCGGTAGGGGAGGGGAACATCTTTTTCGCTGGTCCAATCAAACGCCGAAGGTTGTAGTAATTTTCCTTGTTTTCTCCTTAAAACCCTTTGAAATATTAATACTGAACATTCTATTTATTTCTTTTGTCATAAACTGTAGAAAAAATTTCATGGCTGCAAAAACTGAGCTCTATAGTCGTTAATATTTCTTCCATCAAAAGCATTTAGTAGTATTTATTTGTATGACTGCAAACATCTAAAACACACGCTTTAAAATACATGATTTTTTTCATAATCCATAAGAAAGACGTAAACTTTGAGGGAAAAAACTGCATCTTCAACACGATACTAATTCATAATAACACTTATCTTTAGACAATTTTTATAGATGAACCAGTCGAGAATTACGTGAACTTTCAAAACTATACTAAAAGTATGCTCTAACAAAATCCCGAGTTTTAAATTGAAAGTTTTCATGGTAATCATAAATACTGTCAGAATTAAAACGTTTAAATTTCTGACAACTTATGATCGTTTTAAGTAGTTGGTTCTAAAAATCAACAGGTGGTGTTAAGAAACAAAAAAAAAAAAAGCTCTGACATAAAGTCACCCAATTTAACATCAAAAAAGCGCATTTTGAACAACTATCCCTGAAGCCATGTAATAATTGACCAAATATTAATTAGTATGTATATCCTCTAGAGACCGGGCGTCCATTTAAATGGACACACTTTTGAGTTTTTTGCACAATATTTTTTTTTTTAAAGTCAATTGTTTTTATATTATTTGATCCCCAAAAAAGGGAAAAACACAAAAAAAATATGAAAAAAAATCTCCTTGCAAGATCAAGTCTCTAGAAGATATAAATATCGATAACACTCGAGTTGTTTTAAAAATATTCACTCCACAATTAGAGAAGTATTCAAAGCCACGCGCACTTACCTCTGGGATGTACAATAGGCAATAGTAAACAAAGTTTTATAGGAGTCATTTGGGGTTCATCCTTCCCCCCCCCCCCCCCCTCTCCCATACACACTCGCCAAAGGGAAGAAAATAAGAGCGATAGACAGCCTTTTAACCTTTACAGTCAATAAATCTTAGGTTCACTCCACCCGACTTGTTCTTGTAATAAATATCAGGAAAAGCCGAGCTTTTAACAAGTGCGGCTAAGCAATCATGATTTTTCCCCTTCTAGAATATTTAGCTACTGCACGTTGCGATGTACAGTTAATTCTTAAATATTCAAGATGTATTATAGTAAATAAAATCTGTTTTTATTGAATTGAAATCAAAGTTTATATTTGAGTCACACTCTGTTTTAAAATAATTTTGTGAAGAAATGGGCACTGGCAAATGAAACGAAAGAAGAGCAAATTGTTTCTTTACTGAAACCGGTAGTATATTGAGTAAGACAAAATACGACTTGAACTTTTTTAGCGCTTTCTTTAATTTATCCTATATTAGCCGTAACTTAATAATTTTTTAGTGATATTGTCATTTGTTGCAACTTGTAGCGCATACATTGTTTATCAAATTTAGTAGAAAGTAAATAAATTTTGTGTATGCAAAACAAGTTTGCTCATGAAGAATATCTTCTAAATTGATTAGTTCCAAAAAATTGAAAGGGTTTGCAAATGAATGAGGTTTGGGGAATGGGGGACGGTAATATTTCTTTAAAGTATATACTGTTTGTCGGGCTCTATATTTCTTATTGAAACTTTTTTAACTGATGACACTGAAATTTAAAAAAAAAAAAAAAAAAACTTTAAAATCTCGAAACATACCTTCTTTATTAACTTAGTACTTCAATTTTCGAAATGTATACGTTGAAATAAAATGGATTATTATCAAAGTATAATCAAAATGATTCCAAAAATTTTATATTTTTCGAAAGATTTGTCACTTAAGCCAAACTTCTGAATTATATAGTGATTCATGCATTAGATAAATTACATTTTTATAACAGAATTATAATCATGTAAAAAGCTTTTTATTGATTAAGGTATTTTAAAAAAATTTCTCCAAAATTCTTTAAAATTTGAAATCAAAAGATCTATGCTAAGACATCAAATCCAGTAAAGCTTGACGACTATATTTCAAAATTTGTTAATTTTATAGATAGTTGTGGATTTATAGCTTTAGTTCTTTCTTTTTATTTAAAAAAGTCATAATTTGTTTCCGATGTTTTTCTCAAAATCAGCTTTTTGCTTTCGTCGCTTAATTTGTTAATGCATTTATTAAGAAATATTGCAAATTAAACACATTTGACATTTATTAGACAGTACAGAAGAGTTTTTCTGAGCATATTGACAATCATTGAAGCTTTAACTCCCTATCGTTATCCAACTCTCATGTATAGTTACCGCACCAGGTGCTTGCCTGGTGCAGTAGCATTTTAGTGTAGTTTTCTATATGATCCTTGTTCACTCCTCTTCTCCCAAAAGCAACTAAGTGAACTGCACACTGAATTTTAAATGTTTAAAACGTATTTAACATGTTTCATTAAACTGCATATTTAATTTGTTTGTGTATCTTTTACATATTTTCAGTTGGCTTCAACTGATGTTTGGAAAAAGTTATTATGTAGATAAAAATTTGGTTTGGGAACACCATTCCTCAAGTGAGAGAAGTGTAAGTATTTTTAAGCTTATAATATCTGGTCATAGGGAAAGTTCTTGAACATAGTGAAACTTCCCATCTTAAGTTGACAGTTTTTGTTGCGTTTCCTTTTACAAAGAGTCCAGTGCCACTATTTTTCAAACATGATCATCAGGATTTCCACTGAAATCGCAGAATGAAAATCAATGACTTTTATGAACCTAAATAAAATTTTAATTACCTTCGAAAGTGTGTTATCAAACATCATGTCTTTATATAAACGTTAATAAAGGACATTTAACCCAAAAAGCTACAGAAATTGCCCCTTGTTCGTCTCACAGATGTTTGGTGTGTAACTAAAACTCAGTGCTAGCTCCTCCGTTCAATTTCTACTTCACCAATCAGCAAATACGAACCAAACGACATACAAGTTAATGTATGAGTGATACAAATATACTAGAGAATTCGCTGATAAGCGGCGGTCTCGCAGGTACAAGCAAGTTAGAGTTAGATTTTTTTTAATATTGCAGTTGCAAAAATTAAGGACTTTAAGGACTTCTAAGCATTTTCAATTACTTTTAAGGCCTGGTAAACATGTTAAAAAATATTAAGCTCTTTTAATGACCGTGGGAACCCTGATTATGTGACTAAAACAATTAGCGAGTATTTGAACAGCAATATATTCATTTAGCAAAACAATCGAGAATATTTTGAAGACACTATTAAATTTCCAGATTCCCAAAATATCATCTCTAATAATCACGTTTTATGCATTGTTAAATGATCAGCATATTTGGAGGTAACGAGCGCACAGACCTTCGAGTAACACCCTTGAACCTGACAAATTCCTACATTGTCTGCAATTTTCCCAGTCCTGAAAATGCGCCAAAACTTGAGCTCTCCCATTGGTTGGACAGATCACGTGGTGCACGAAGGGCGTTACTCGATCTTCCTTACCCCCCCCCCCCCTTGTCTAATAACTGGGTGCGCTGAGGACACCACAAGATGGATGAATGGTTTCGAAGATGAATTACATTTGTTCTGGATAGTTGCTAGGTTCATTTCAGAGCTGGAATGCACAGACTGCGTGATTGATCATTATTCTCTGGAATAAGTTTACTGATGTAATCCCAGAAAGGCCTCTTTTTTTGGGTTTTATTTCTTTTCTTTCTTCTGCGTGGTGTATTATCATTATACCAAACCAGATTGTCAATGTAGAGGAAAAAGTTAATTACTACTGCGATTTTATAATTAACTCTCGGCGATGGAGTTAATTATAAAATGCCTTAGAGTTACATTCGGTACGATACCCACATACTAAATTTAAGAAGTTCGTTAGATGTTTCTCTTGAGTCTTTAAAATTGACAACATTAAAAAAAAAAAAAAATTTTATTAGACCAAGGGCAGTTTGTTTTGATCGTTCAACTTTCAGAGCTTATCATTTCGTTTTGGAAAGGGAATTTATCACTAAATTCTATTTATGGAAACCGCAATATCCAAAAGTCACTCAGGCATTTTTTCAGGATTTGATGGTGAAAAATTTAATAACACAGATATACTGTAGAAGTACTTACTATACCTAGAATAATATTTTGGTGCCCTTTTGTAAAAAAAAGCTACGCAAATGTAATTGTGTGACACGTTGAACCCTTAAAACGATTTGCAAAATTATCAGAAATTGATTTTTAATATGTCTAAATTAATAAAAGTCTTATTATAATGTCCACACCTATTTAAGTAATGAATGTGAATTACATTTTAATAGTGAATTTTTTGTATTGTCTAGCCTTGTATTCAGATATATATTATACTACCTTTTAAACGAGTCACTAAATATTTTTGCAGTGTGCAGAATATATGTAGTATACTGACACGGAATAAGCTCCAACTTATTATTCCAGTTTTAGAAATATTCAGAATGAATTAACTATATTAAATACTATTCTTGTGCAAAAGTATAAGACCCCAAAATCATATCATACTGATATTTATATAAAAACCATAAATATTGTTATTAATCTTAAGTTAAACTGAGTAACTATGTACGATGTAATAAATACTAATTCCAAATTTGGGCTATTAGTAAAAATAACTCTTAGAATACTTACTATGGACAATCGTTTAACAAATTATGGAATAATTCATAAATATATAAAAGAATCTTTCATGATAAGAATTATTTTCAGCATCTTTTTCAAGCAATTATGAAAATTATTAAAATATAATTGTTTCATTTTTTATTATCTCGGGGTAAAATTATTATTATATTGAGCTATACATTTTACTGTTCTAAAGCGGCACTTTTTAAGTATGTTCACTTTCAAAACATTTTCAATTTCCATTCAATACATACTTAATGAAGTGAGAATATATTTTAAAAATTAAAAATATATTGTTTCAAATAAAAGATATATTTTTTGCAGATTTTTAGATGTACCTTATCAAAGCATCTTTAGATATACCTTAAAACTCATTCAAAAGTATGGTTAAAAAAATGAAAATAATACACCATACACACACAGAAAAAACTTCTTTACTTTGATTTTGCAATTTTTATTAATTTGTATAAATTCAACATTTTCAAGACCAACTTTAATTTGTATTTGAGAGACAATAAAACACTAGAAAAACGTGCATTTGTAAGATGAAAAATGGAGGTAGAGTCTACGCATAATTTGCTACCTCAGGGCTTCTTAGGGGTAGGGCAGTTATGACAGGCCAACCAGGAAACCATTCATCTTCACAGCAGCACCACATATATGAACCAATCGGAGTCCTTGTCACTGTCACTACGATTATCTATAAAAATGACAATAATTACTTGCTTGCTCTGTGTTTCTACTTTTTTTATTGTTGAATTTTTACTTTCGGGTTCTATCTAAGTATTAGATAAGTATAGAGTTCCGGATTTTCGGAACATATTTTTGAGTCTAAGGTATGAAGTTTATGTTAAGCAGATACGGCAATCAAATTTAAATCGAGATACCAGTAAAAAAGTAATATACTATTCTACTGAGTGTCTTGCTAAGAGACAAATGTTACAATAAGATGTAAGCAACAATTTTGTACTTTTTCAACATAGGAGTAGGTATTTAGTCAGCAACCTCTGTTAAAAAAAATTTAAAATGTTTGTTTACCTGCGTGAAAATTGGTACACTATGCATTTCATATGTTTATAAGCGATAACTTTAATCTTGCCTTATAGCATAAATATCACAATTGGTTTATATGATCAATTATTATATGTTCCTTAATATTTATCATATTAACAAGTTATTATACATAATAAAAAATCATTTTGCTAATATAATAAAAAAAATTCATTTATCTCAAAGAAATCACATTAACTATCTATTATGTATAATAATTGTTAGTCCGTGGTAAATATGATAAATACTCGATTCTTCGCAGTCCTCTCTCGTTTCTGTATGGGAGTGTGTTGGGAAGCTGTCAATTGCAGATTGACAAGTAATGCAATTGCACAAAATAATGTGTTTATCTTTAAAATGCAGTTGCAAAAAGAATGGCATTCTATGATACTCGAAATGTCATGACAGTTTGTTCTGTTCTAATTAATATTTGTCTACAGAAACATACTTTCGTTATTTACTATGTATCATATTAACCCATGTTATTATATTAACCCACAGAATCCAGTATTTTTCATATTAACCACGGGCTAACCATTATTATACATAATTGTTGGTTAATCTGATTAATTTGAAATAAATGAATACAATTTAATATGTATAATACAGGGATGAGAGTGACCAGAGAGCAAAAAGGAGGAAATTAAAAAATTCGTTAAAAAAGCTCGTGGAAGGAATACACAAAAATTCAACAAAAAAGTATGCAGGAAGGATGATTCGATAATTTTAAAGATACAATGAAATTTCTCATACTACATTATAATTACATTTCAAATATTATGAGTTTGTGAAGTAATCTGTGAGGAAAGGGGAGCTAAGAGGGAAAATCTTTTGTTTAAACATGAGGAAAAGTGTACTTTTTGCAGGAAAAACTGGTTCAGATTAGAAAAATGCGGATCTTTGAAACAGGGACAAAAAGAAGGAAAATGTTACATAAAAAAACAAAAAAGGAGGAAATCCTCAAAAAGGAGGAAAACTATCATCCCTGATAATAACAGGTTAAGAGACTGCTAATAATTTATCATATTAACCAATAGTGCTAGTTATTTTGTAAAATAACCATCTAGGTTGGACCAAAAAGAAAACAATCCAATAAAATTTGAATAGCTGGCATGTATATGTTGTGAAAACTCGTTTTAAATGATTATCCTTGATTTGTTTCATTTGATCCCATGGTGTATAGAACATAGTATGGAGCTCCAGACTGCTTTGCACAGTGTCCCTTTAACTATACCCATCCATTTTAAACACATTTTTCCAAATTCGATATGCATAATAAACATATTACCCAGTAGGAATTAAAAACACAGAACTACACTGTTTTTTTGTTTTTTTTTAATTATATACAGTTTGAGAATATGAATAATTAATTGCTACATAGACCCTAATTTTTGAACCCCCTCCTCTGTTGAGAAGCAAAAAATTTTTCCCTCTTAATACAATAATACATTCCCCATTCAACTATATGAGAATATTTTAACATCGTTTTTATGAAAAGCAAAATTAGAAGGCCAGAACTACTTATGTTTAAAATTTCAGAGCTTTATTCTTGTTAGAAGTCACTATGTACAAAAAAACTAAATTAATAAAAAAATAATTAAAAAAAAAAACTAAATAAAATTTTCATTCTGTGTTTCAAAAGTCCAATTAGAAGGCCAAAACTACTTATGTTGAATATTTCAGAACTCGGCACCTATTAGAAATCATTTTGTAAAAAAATAAAATAAACAAATTAATTAACATTTTAACATTCTGTATGTCAAAAACACAATTAAAAGACCATAACTACTTATGTTTAAAATTTCAGTTCTACGCATATTGAAAGTCATTTATAGAAAGTGACTTTCAATATGCGTAGAACTTTGAAATTTTAAACATAAGTAGTTATGGTCTTTTAATTGTGTTTTTGACGTACAGAATGTTAAAATTTAAATTAATTTTTTTGCAAAGTGATTTCTAATAAGGGTACAGCTCGGAAATTTTCAACGTATGTAGTTTTGGCTTTCTAATTAGACTTTTGACAAACATATTAAATTTCAATTAGTTGTTTTTAATTAGTTTTTCTATTAGTTTTTTAATTAATTACATTTTTTTTACAAAGTGACTTCTAATAGGAGTACAGCTCTGAAATTTTCAACACAAGTAGATTTGGCCTTCTAATTGGACTTAATTTGAAATTTTCAAAGTTAGTGGTTTTAGCTTTCTAATTAGACTTTTGACAAACAGAATGTTATTTTTTTTTTTACAAAGCGAGTCGTAAAGCTCTGAAATTTTCAACATAAGTAGTTCTGACTTTCTAATTATGCTTTTCACAAACAAATTGTTAAAATATTCTCAGAGAGGTTTGGGGGAGGGAGTCATATTATTGTTCTAATATTAGAGGGAGATAGAGCCAGCGAAGTGACCTTTTTTTTTTGTATAACATTGAATCTTTTAGCAAGCGAAGCGATAGTGGAGCTAGATGGTAATAGGGCTGATCAGGGGGTATGATCAGCCCCATTACCAAAAGTAAGCACTTTCTCTGCTTAGGACCTACAAGTTCTGATAAATTAGTCCTGTTATACCATCGCACTCTCTAACTTATACTCCCGATTCTTCCAACCACGCTTTTATATTCAAGATGTATCAAAACAGTCCACCATGACATCCCACTCTCTAAATTATACTCCTAATTCCATCCATGCTTATTTATCTCTACTTGCAATGTAACCGCCGACTTCACATTTTCAATGGGTCATTGACCTTTGCCGGAATTTTGTGTTGTGGTAGAGGGTTTTTTCATTTAATGGTGTGAAAGTATAGGTATGACTTTCCTCTCTTGTTCTTTATATTTTTAAATTTTCCCTCATTCCGACAACTTCCGGGAATAATAGGACTTATTTTTAGACATTGCCAAGTTCTGTATGTGTATTTATATTAGATTAATTAACCGGAATAAAACACGAGTCTCGAAGCTGATGGTTCAGTATCCAGTGGCTAATTTATATTGCGCAGGTGTGGCTTCTGGCGACTTAGTGCGGCCTGGAGTTGAATACAATGTACATGGGTCTCCCATCAGTTTAAAAAATTATATCCTGAATCTGGTTATGGTCCTCGAAACGCACACGTGTTCTATAGCGGGTGACTACTAGCTTTTCGGAAGGAGGATCTGTTCTTCGGAGGTTGTGGACGAAGGTACCTTACGATGTATGGTTCGAGGCGGCAACAGGACACAGTCTTCTCATGTATGCTGACAGGCACTTCAGAAACTCGGTTTACGAGGGGGCTACCTGACCTTCAAAGGAGTTTCTAAAAACTCATCTGGCAACCGCATGGAGCTGCCGTATACCATTTCCGCTGCAACGACTGCTCATCTTCCCTTAAACTACAACGGATTCCAAGACGTACTGTAAGCATGATGTCGCAATAACTCTCCGTCGAATGGCACTTAATCGCTGCTTTGATATGGTGGTGCATCCGTACCACTGCTCTATTGCTCATTGGGTGGTAGGCCGTGGACCTGATTCTATGGGTACAAAGAAATCTAGATAGCCAAGAAAATGGATTATTCTCAAAGATTAATCCCTGGTCCAATGAGATGATTTCCGAAACGGGTGATCCAATGGGTGTATAAAGCATTGACACAGTCTCTGGCGTCTGATCTTTGAGAGAGATTGCCACCAGCCGTTTGCTGAATTTCTTAACACAAATGACAAAATAGCGAAACTCTCTTAAAGATATTAAAGGGCCAGCGATATCAGTGTGATTATGGTCGTCCAAGATTATGGCCCCTAGCGGAAGATCGAAATATTGCTGTTGTAGCGAAGTGAAATTGTAAAGCGAGATCCACACGTGTAGCATCTATGGTTATAGCGTCCATTGGTAAGACGATATTCGCCACTACTATGTACCGAAGGCTACACATGAATATACTGTACGTCCGGATTCCAAGAGTTTGTGTTCCTTTATCTATCCAATCCAGAGAGGCACTATTAAAGAGGTGTCGATCACATGTAAACTGGACTGTGTCTGATAGGGCTATCGTTATGTTCACGGATAAGTCGAAATTTGCCCTGTAGCCATAAGTCAAACGTATAAGATTCTGAAGGAAACAAGGCCCACGTAACCGGCCCCAGAACATCCCGCATTCCGAGATGGAAGCATCATAATGTGGGCCGGGATTTCGTTGAGATATCGCACTGACCTGCTCATCTATATATGGGAGTTCTGTGACTGCTGTCCGGTATCATGAAGTCCTAGAACCATCTAAGAAACTGTACGCTTCAGCAGTTGTTCATTCTTTCGTTTTAATGGATGATAGCACGTGTCCGCATAAAACCGACGACTACCTGGAGAGTGAGTGGATTGTACGTATGGTTTGGCCGACGTACTCGCCCGACCTTAATCTAATTGAAATTTTTTGGAATACCCTCGACAGTGCTGTGCCAAAACGTTTCCCACCCCACCTACTCTCACAGAGTTGTAAGCTGCTCTACAGGAGAAATGGCGATTAGTTGACTCTGGGATGGCTGATCACCTCATACAAGGCATGGTCACAAGCTGTAAATTTTGTGTGAGAATCAGGGGTGATTACATACCCTATTAATTTCGGTTTTGTTTATTTGTTTTGGATTTAAACATAATTTTGTAGATGACTCCAATATGGCATCGTCTTACAATTTATGAAAATTCAATATTGTTTTCATCTTTGTATATTTAATTCTTTGTTTTGTTTCCTGCATTCGTATTTGCTACTTTCCTGCCAAATTTTGAGTCAATCTAAGCTGTACTTACATTTTATCGCATTCTACCTTTCATGCTTAACTTCAGGCAGTGAGTATACTTAACTACTTTTAAATGTGGAAGAAAAGCCGTGTGATTGTCTTGCAATATACCAATTAAATAACACTTGTGTTTCTTTTTCCCAATTAAGTCTGGCAACTTAGAAATTTCATAAATTTCAATAATAATCGTAAATTTAAATGAATATGGATATAGATCATTCATTATTGATTTTTCTCCTGTAAATATTCATCTCTAAAAAAAATATATTTTCTGTGAAAAAATATCTCTTCTAAACATCTGGAATATTTATTTTTGAATAATTTAAAATTGTTCAAACATGTAGTCTTGTATTGTGTGAGTTGAGCCTAAAGTCTTAGCAAAGCCACTTTGTTTCAACATCATTTTCAATTAATTTAATTTAAATAAAATTTTAGACTTTTCTTGTCAAGTACTTGAATAAATATATTTACTTAATGCAATTTTAAATCAAAATAATAACTTAAAAACTCATGTAATTGATAATAACCCATACACATAAATAATAATGTATATTTCAAATTTAATAATTGTAACCAAAAATACAAAATATAATTTTTTTTAGTATTGTGGTTTCGAGTGGGCATAGCAAACTTCTGTATGGAAGATCGAATGTAATTCATACCTTCAGAACTAAAGATTTGTTCCAAAATTTTGTTCTCACTCTAAACTAAAACAAAACTTCTGTAAATATTATCCGTCCCTGAAAATAATTGCAATTTATTCTTGTTGTAAAGAAGAGGACTGTAAGAAAATAAGAAAACTTTTTCCGAAGTATGTCACGCACGTTTGAAGCCTCACCAAAACTTCAAGCAATTAAATTCCACCATATTGGAATGGATAGTCAACCCCTATACTTTTCTTTTCTTTCGTTAGGATGTGCTAGCATGATAGATTTCTTCCCATTCCTTGAAGCACTAGTCTTTTTCTTTGTTTTAAAGCATTTCTTTCCCTTTTTTTAAGCTTAATCTTTTGTTCTTTTAAAAGATCAATATTCTTCTCATTAAAAATACAATGGATTTTCTCACTGTCTTGTACACTGGCTAAAATAAGAGAGAGAAAAAACTGTTATGTTGAAGATATCTTCTCCATGTTAACGTTTTTATTTAAATTCCTCTAGACATGTTAAAGTTACTTTGTAAATGCATGTTTCAACTTTATTTTGTCATAAAAATTTTTTAAAAAGATTTCATATGCTAGCTCTTTTATTTTCTTCTCAAGTCAAGTTTTTTTTCAGTGACAAAGAAAGTGTTTATTCCTTAAGTGCTAGTATGAAGTAATGCATGCGCTTTTTTCCCTAAGCTGGGAATTTTAAAATTTTAACTTCAATTTTACTTTACTAATTTTATGTACTGCAAAAAAAAAGGGGGGGGGGGGAAGAAAGCACCCATTTCTTTTACCGTTTCCAAGTATTTAACACGACGCATTACCGGGCAACAAGTTAGCTTTCAATTAAAAAAAAAAAAATGTTTTTGATTATAAAACTCAATTAAATTGCAATCATATTATTTTATCGAAAAATATACGTTTTTCAAGTTTCTTTTTCTACAAGGCCTCACTTCAATTGTTCAAAAATATTTTTTTACAATAAGTCTATCAGAAAGTACCGATTCTGTTTTCTTAATTAACCTTTAATGCGTATAATAATTAAATGCTAATATATAAATATCATATGTACCAACATAAAACTACAAAAGGGGGATATGAATTGAGATTTTCAAAAAAATTTAGAATACTTTTTTACTCTGTGAGGTTTCGGAATTTCGAAATGTAACTTTCATTTCGTTAATCTTTTACTTAACTATTTTAATATTTTAATGTTAACACATAGTATATTATTAAAAGCTAATATTTATTTTTATTTAGAATTTATATTCATTTGCTTTTATTTAATACTTAATGATATTTTAAAATTTGCTATTAAATCTTATTCAACATTCATTTTTTTTTTTGTCTGAAATTTGAAGCTTATAATACAAATATAAAGATTTTCACTACTTTTTTAAGCATGAAATTACTTTTTTTTTATAATTTAAGTTATTTGGTGTATAACTAATCCTAATACCAATATATAATTATTTGGCATATAATTTTGTCCCAACAAGACCAACTGAATTTATTTATTTCAAAAAGTACGATTGCTTCATCATAGATTAGCAAATGGTCTTGAAAGTAATAGTTAGATGTATATATAAAGCTGCATTCAACTTTTTTAGACACTCTTGAGATATAACACAGTATAGATTTTATCCCTTTTCACTTTAATATATAAAGTAAACCTTTACTGCATGTATTAGAGTGACAAGTGATAAAATCTATACACAATTAAGTGTGTCTAGAAAGTGGAATGCATCTTTATTTAATCATATAATAATCTTTACATAACATACTAAATTACTTATGTGTAATATTTTATAATCATATGGCAATGGGTTCATATAGAAATAATTTTTGTTTATATGTTGTACATTAAAATTTGAGTCTGACATGTGAATATTTAGCTGAAAGGCGATAAAAATGTTTATTAATCTATTTAAAAATTTTAGGTCTACCAATTTGATAGACTGATATTGATCAAATGTTATGTGGACAACACATTGAAAATTAGTGAGCGGAAAGGAAATTTTGAATAGTCAAATCTTTAAAATCAGAATGATGTCTGGAGAGGAAGACTTTGTCTGTCTGGGGGTACATGGTCTGTCTGGAGGTGGCGTGTTGAGACAGATATAACGTAATTTATATAAAAAAAAAAAATTATTTCGGCAAATTTAAATGAAATTTATTTATTTAAACAAAACTGTCCAGCTCAGTAGTATGCGCGGGTACATGAGGAACAGCGCCAATCTGTCTGGGGGTACGTGGCCTGTCTGGAGGTGGTGTGTTGACAGGTGATTGATGGGTAACAAGGGAGTGATGGGTTGACAGGTGGGCGTAGCTATGACATCACTGAGTATGACGTCACCAGAATGTAGAGTGGAGTTGTTTTTACTCCTGCTTTAATTTAAGTTTCGGTTTTTAAACGAGGTTGAGTTGTTTATCTCCCCTCCTGTATCTGTAAAACATTTAAGTTATGATGTATATGATTTATGACGTCACTACGTTTAAGCAATGGGGTATAAAATTTAGTTTTTATGGAATGGCAACACTTTTTAGTTTTGGTTTCCTGTCAAGTTGAAAGAGTTGGAGTTGAGATGTTTATCTCCTGCTGCATAGGCAAAGCATCTAAGTTATAAGGTTTATATTTATGACGTCACTATGTTTAAGCAATGGGGTACAAAGTTTTGTTTTTTAGGAATGGTAACACTTTTCTGTTTTGGTTTCTTGTCAAGTGGAAAGCGGTGGAGTGGAGTTGTTTATATCCTTCTGTATCTGTAAAACATTTAAGTTATAATGTATATAATTTATGACGTCACTACGTTTAAGCAATGTGGTATAAAGTTTAGCTTTTACGGAATGGCAACACTTTTTAGTTTCTGTTTTCTGTCAAGTTGAAAGAGGTGTTGGGGAGTTGCACTACAGCTACTTGTAAAAGAAGACATTATTTCTGCCGTTTATAATTTTATGACGTCACAATGTTAATAGAGTGGCAAACTATTAAAGTTTATTTAGATTGAGTGGCAACGACTCTTAGTTTTAGTTTTTTCGACAAAGTTTAATGTAATGGTAGCGCCATCTAATCATAGGAAAATAAAACTATTCTATACATATTTGTTTTTCTAGACTTCGTTTACCAGAGCAAGGGTTCGAACCTGTAATTTCATGGTAAAATGACTTTGTAAGTAACTAATAAGTTTTTTTTTTTTTTTTGCTTGCTAAGCAACAAAGCCATGTATTTTATAAGGTAATGTATCTATATACGAATGCGCCGGGTTTCGGATTGAGCATTTTTTTTATATAATCGATTACTTAACCCTTTTTAAACAAATTAGGAGAGAGATAAACAAGCACATGATGCTTTCCAACCAATAAGACTTAATCAGTTGGAAGTGACCTATCTGTTAAATTAAACAAATGGTTGTATATTAGACTATGAAACGTAACAGAACGGATCAGCTATGATTTTGGGTTTTTTGTCAAATAAATTTGCGAAAGCAGTGAGCTTATTTGCATTTTTTTATGTTTCATGCTTTCATGAAGTTTCATGTTAATTGATAGCAACCGATTAGCTGTTGATAATACACTTTTTTTTTATCAACGAAATGGGATATTTCTCGATTGTGGGCGAAAAAAAAATGAATATTATTATTTTTGTAAGTATATTTAATTATGCGAAATAATTATTACTTACACTTTTTCTAAGTTATTAAAGTTTTTGTTTTTTAGAATGGTGTTGGAAGAAATTGCACGACTCATAACTATATTCAGCAAAATCATTTCAACATACTTCTTGGAAATTAATGTTATTTGTAATGACTGGTTGTTAGTTAAAGCTATATTGCTGTAAAAATGCGTGTGACGCTGTATTGTGGATTGAATTATTGTTAGGTCTATACTATTTAAGTTAAGAAATTTGTAAAAATACCAAATACCAATATACCATGTCTATATGACTATGAGCATTTTCTAGAGGTCGGAAAAATCGATCTAATAAAATATCAAAACTGTATCGTTACATGGCAAAAAATATCAATTACAAATCGATGTATCGATATCTTTCATATATCATGATTTTTTATTTGATTTTCAGTTTTGCCAGAAACGAAGTTTTTCGGTACAAGTTTTTACTTTTCACGATTGATTTTTGTAAGGTGACTACTTTTTACCTTGAATTACCCATATGTTTACATAGGTTAATAAAAGTATAGCATTCAGTCAAAAAAAAATTCGCATTTTTTTTCCCCTTCTCTTTTTTTGTGCGCATATCTCCACGTTTTGGAACATCCTGATTTAAAAAAAAATAGTCCACAAAAAATATCTGTCTGTGTGTAATTGGTCAACATAACTCCAAAAAAAATGACCTATGATGTTCAAATTTAGTGTGCAAGTTAATGGTCTAGGGACCTACTTTTTAAGGTTTTCGTCAAAATCGCGCTTGACATAATGTTGAAATCATATTTTTCAGCATTTACTAAAAAACTGCTCTAACGATTTTGATTAAAATCTCTGTGCTAATGCCTCTTAAGGTGTTTTAATCGTTCCCACCTCCGAAATTCCCATAGAAATGCGTTTAAGCGTAAAAAGTTGAAAAACGTGTGCCTTTAACACAGAACTATCTGCCCTTGAGCATAGCCCATCAACGATAGATTTTTTTGTTGTTTTATACACAAGAAAGGACAACGCAAGTTCTATCTAATAACATCGCCAATTTCGCCATTTTGGGGGTGTTTTTTTCCCCATGTAAAAACTATTGCCAAAAATATCGTCAAATTGGCCATTTTTATTTCAATGAGTGAAAATATGAAAACGGTAAATTATGGTAATATCACATTTTAATGCAATTACCAATATTATAGTGTAATTGAAAGTTGTGCGATGGTCCACACCCCTAATTCCAAATGAAGTAGATCTATTATAAAATAAAGTTATATTTTCGTTTAATTGTTGCAGTGATTTTAACAAAAATTTAGACTTTCCTTAATAGCTTTTAATGGCAAAGCTGAATACTTAGCATAATATTTTTACAATGTACATAATTGAAAATATATATAGGATGAATATATATATAAAAAATTGTATAGGAGTCATTCTATTTGAAACGTGACTTTTACTATAGCTAAATTACTCATTTTACCTCTCATTTTACATAATTGGTACTAAGAAAGTGGTGATGTTAGAGGGAAATTTTGGGAGGGCGGTTCAATTTTCATTACTTCTTACAAAATGCTAAGTAATTTTATGAAAAATCATAACACAGAAAATTAAGCCATTCATCCATTGATCAGGTTTGAATTTATTCTCGAATAAAAATTAAAAAAGAGCTGAATTCAATACAAATCCAAACACAATAGCTTAATACTAATATATGATCTTAGTTTTCATTATATTATGTTTTATCTTCAAATGAATCCCCCTTTTCATGGTATTCCTCGAAGTTTTATATATTTTGAAACAATAACTATACATTAATGTAGTTTCTTTGGTTGGCTCATTTTGTTGCTTGATATAGTCACCATACCAAAGACTTTACTTTTTGTTTGGGGTGCCACTTTTAACTGCCTCCCAGCCAAAGCCAAACTTAAGTTCTGAAGTTTTTGAAAAGGGAATAAAAATCGAAAAATAAAACAAAAAAACATGGAACTACAAAACGATCATCAATAAATATAAAGGTTTGAAAATATTGATGTATCGGTGAATTTTATCGATATTTAAAAAAAAAATATCGATAAAAATCTCATTGTATCGATATATTGACGATCTCTAGCATTTTCGCTGACCCTAACCTCTGATAACAACTTGTACCATCTTAAAAGGTAATTAATATTATGTGTAATAATAATAAAATATGCATCCAAAAAAAAATTGTTGAATGTTTGAATAATTTAAAACACTTAGAGTTACTTGTAAACTTCCATATATAGTACCTAAATGTAAAAATAAAAGTTAACTTTTTTGTATATATTTTTCTTTTCCAAGTTTTTTTTCCCTAAGTTGTTACATTTTTTCTTCTTTTTAAATTTTTTTCAAAGTTGCTTAAAATGATAACTATATTATACAAAATGAATGAACTTCCCTTTACATAGATCCCCAAAACAGGATCTCTCCGCCAACTGGTGATAAGACATTTACTTGCTATGGCAAAATAGTGTAGTTATGTTTAACTAGTAGATATCTATCGTGTATGCGCGTCTATCATCATCTAATCGTCTCTTGCGCATTGCATACAGGTAACCATTTTTTTCTCTTTAAATTTTTCTTCGTATCAGGAGAAACGAGTTTTGTGAGATAATCACTAAGATTCCTTTTTGAGAACGAATCTACTCTCAAGACGTTTGTGGATATTTAAACCATTCAAAGTGAACCAGGTTAGTTTGAATACTAATGTAAAATCTCATTCTTTGGTATATCTCCATTTTATAGAAGTCGAGATTTACAGAGGACAAGTTTTAGTATATTTAAGATAATATATATGGCAAACACTTAAATCATTAAAAAAAAATATGTCATAATGAAAATGAAAAAATTTTAATTTAAGAAGCACATCTTTTATTTTGTACATTTTAATAAGTCAGAATTGTCTTTAATAGTCAACTACTTTTATTATCGATTGATGCAAGTTGTATCTTAGAGGCACTATTTATTTATTTTTTAATTAAAAGAGGTGACGAGGACTTTCAGGCATGCTTGAAAATATTTTTGTGTAATTTTGATATTTTATTAAAAAAATTCGTAATTAAGAATGTGAGATGAGAAATTCTTTTTAAATGGTACAAAGAATTTCATCCCATTAGCATTAAAAAAAAAAGTAGGAAATATGCTGTGTATTTTAACATCTCTATTTTATAAATGTATGTTATGAATTGTGTTAAAGTTGAGTTAGTATGGTTATTTAAAAATAAAAAATGATGGTATGCGCATTGATTTCCATTGAAAGTATAAGTAAAAGAAGATGCTATATCTATGATTAATACAAATATACAATAAAATATTTTAATAAGTATAAGTGTTGCTAAAAAGAATTGTGAAACATATACGATTATGCAAAGAAGATATTATTACATAAATGAAAAACCTTATCTATCTTAGAAAGTAACGGAATATTCCAACATGATATTTTGAATAAAAATGTTTTCTGAAAAATAGCTAATGTGTATTTTTTTTTTTTTTCTTTTTCTTTTTTTGTCATTCTAAAATTTTATTAGAGAAATATTTGTAGAAATAACTGTTTTTACAAAAATATGTGTTTATATGTTGAAATAATGAGAAAAGTAAGAAATATATTAAATATTCCAAATTATTTTCTCTCAATTATTCGTTTACTCAAGAGAAGTATTTTCTTGCGAATACTTAAAAAATAGGTATATGAACCTTTACACTTACTTTCAAAATACCAGCTCTTTTAATCAAGAAGAAAAAAAAGATTGCAATCTCTTTAACTGCTTTAGAAAAAATTTCTAAACTAAACTTCAACTTAACTTGACATCACTAGACGGTAGATCGTCACAGTGCACATAGGTATTTAATCCATTTTGTCGGCGTGAAAGCATAATGTTCCCCAAACTTTGCTTAGCAAGCAAAAAAACAACAAATTAGTTACTTACGAAGTCATTTTACCATGAAATCCCAGGTTCGAACCTTTGCTCTGGTAAACGAAGTCTAGAAAAACAATTATGTATAGTATAGTTTTATTTTCCTATCATTAGATGGCTCTACCATTACATTAAACTTTGTCGAAAATCCGAAAACTAAGAGTCGTTGCCACTCAATCTAAATAAACTTTAATAGTTTGCCACTTTATTAACATTGTGACGTCATAAAATTATAAACTACAAAAATAATGTCTTCATTTATAAGCAGCTGTAGTACAACTCCCTAACACCTCTTTGAACTTGACAGTATACAGAAACTAAAAAGTGTTGCCAATCTGTAAAAACTAAACTTTATACCCATTGCTTAAGCGTAGTGACGTCATAATCATATACCTTATAACTTAAATGTTTTACCTATGCAGTAGGAGATAAACATCTAAACTCCAACGATTTCCACTTGACAGAAAACCATAACTAAAAAGTGTTACCATTCCATAAAAACTAAATTTTGTACCTCATTGCTTAAACGTAGTGACGTCATAAATCATATATATCATAACTTAAATGTTTTACAGATACAGCAGGAGATAAACAACTTAACCTGGTTTAAAAACCAAAACTAAAGTAGGAGTAAAAACAACTCCACTCTACATTGGTGACGTCATACCCAGTGATGTCATAGCTACGCCCACCTATCAACTCATCAATCACATGTCACCTGTCAACACGCCACGCCCCCTCCATACAGCATACTGTCAGCACTATTGATCCCATTATTCAACTAACTTTAAATGTTGCATAAATTCAAAGTATTATATTGAACATTCCTTATTCCACAAAATAGACAGTTTTATTATAGTGATGATCATTTGTGTAGGGATGTGATTATTTGATTATGTAATAAAAACTGACTTGAAGAGAATTGAGGGCCTGAGAAGCAAAAGGGTCCAAGTGACTTTTCTTAACTTTTGAGAAAATACACTTTAAAGTTTCTTATTTGTATTAAATTTGCATGGAAATTATTTGTAGGCCAAATACTAACTTCTGTGATGAAGATATCATTTGTTTTCATAGAATTTTATATAAATAAGAGACTTTAAAGTATATTTTCTCAAAAGTTAAGAAAAGTCACTTAGATCCCTTTGCTTCTCTGTAGGCCATTGCATTATCATTTTTAATTTTTTTTTTTTTTAAATCCATGATGCACCCCTCCTATGTTGTTCTCCATATAAAAATAATAATGTGTATCAAATTCTAGGTCATTTGGCGAAGATTTAACCCCCGCTCAATTCGAAAAACTGATTTTTCATTAAAATTCCAGTATTAAAATCGCGAAAGAAGCTATAATACATGAAACATTTAGTATTTACAGAATAAAGCGCATATTATAGTTTTATGCTATAAACACATAATTCTATAAGACTTATGATACATATTTAGTAGTTCACAGGGGTGTAACCGGGGAGGGGGAGGGGGGGGTCTGAGGTGGCTGTAACCTCCTCTGAAATCCACTTGGAGTAAGACCTTGCGCCGTTAAACTCGAATCGAACCTGGAGTAAGGAAACTAAAATTATGCGTGGCCACTGCATGATCATCAATTCCTCTCATTCCGGATAATCTGAACGAGGTATTGCCGATCAAACAGTATGGTGGTTAGTGTGCTAGCTTCTAGACCGCGAGGTTGCGGGTTCGAGTCCCGTGTAAGGTATAAACAACAATTCTTTGAAAATTGAACTCAATATTCTTTCAAATATGTGATGTCTTCAAGCAAGAAAAAATAATTTCTAGTCAAAAAGGTTCTCTAGAAGAACACAAGCTCCTGTTTTCCATCCTGAGCTGGAAGCTATCGTGTCAAACACATTATCCGAAATATTCCTCTTGTTTGAGAAAGCAAATGTAGCTTTTGCTTGTTCTGCACCTGTTGCGTTAGCTATTACTGAGATGCCATGAATTTTACCTTCTTCGTAGTTGGCATTCAAGATATCAAAACTGCTTGTCTCTCTTCGTTTTTTTTTTTTTTTTTTAATGTCTGGAATCAGTTTACCATCCCAATGAAGAATTGAGTGTTTGGTGCAATGAATTCAGTTTTAATTTCTTGCGCTGAAAGATTTTCTAATTTCTTTACTTGCCGCCAAGGTGCCTTTGATTTAAAGAATTGCTTCTTTTAGTGGTACTCTGCCTTCTGTTAAAACTGCTCCCATAAACGCTGTTCGTTGACCAGCGAATAGATTAAACATATCCCTCCGTGGTTGATATTATTTTACTTTTAAATGGGTTTTTGGGTAATTTTAAATAAATTGAAGAACTTTTTTTAGAACGAGTTGAACATCTTGCACCTATGAAATTAAGTTGAAGGAAACACAAACCTGGGCCCATTGAGCGTCCAGGGAATGGGCAAAATTGTACAGGCGTTTTCCCTGCAACAATTTAAATTATATTTCTTATTTAAATATATAATAAATTTAATTAATTTTTTTATTCATTTTGTTTTAAATGGGTTTTAAACTATCATCCTAATAAGAATATTAAAAAAATATTTTATTTTAAATGTTATTTATAAATTTAAAAATGTTGTGTATTGCTGGAAAAACTGGGGATAAAACGATGAGATAATCCGGAATAGCCGCTCTATGGGTTAAATCATTTGCAGCATTCAAGCCATTCGAATACCTCGAATTAGGGAGCCATCAATTTTAAAAATCCCTAGTTCAGAACTTGTGCTTACTTTGGCATTTCTTCTCCTTTTCAGATAGATCAATTGCTTTTTATTTACGTGTTAATTTCCTTATGATTTTTGCAAAGTGTGTTTTATGAAGACCACCTAACTCCATTTTTCTGTATGATCGTTGATCTTGTACAAATTCAATATCTTCTAGAATAATTTTTTGTTTCTACGTTTATCATATTCTATAGTAAAAATTGCATTGTCATGGCATATATCAAAAAGTAAAAGAAGTGATCGAAGAAAACTTTTACTTTCAGATCAAGTATTCTTTCTTGCTTTATTCATATCAGGCAATCATTCTTTTGAGTTTTTCTTTGGATTGTTCTGCTTTGATAGGAGTTATAGAAATACTAGAGTGTTCCCAAAACTGTTCTACTTTCAGGATTACAGTTTTAATGGCATCAACCCTTTTTATCTTTCTACATTGGTCCTCAATTAAGGAAAGGAAAGTAGTAAAGAACATCGCTGTTGGTGGGCTGTTGAGATCTTTTTTTTTTTCGATTCCAAATGTTCCAGTAAATCCCTAACAAGCCAAACTTTCTTATCATTTCTGAGCACAAGTCGATTTGTAGTTGAAGAGATCATTCGTGCAATGAAATAACAAGAAAGCAGCGTTTATTGTGAATAATCTTGATCATTTGAAAATTTCTCTAATCAAAAGAAGCACCATGATATAGGGACGGGTGTTTGAACTCTTTAAAGGGTGAGGGGTGTAAGAGACCGTCCAATTAGGTTTCTTTTGCATTCTCCCTTTGGGGGGGTGTTAAGTGACATCGTGGTTTTTTTTTAACGTTTTTGTGTTTATAGCTCTTTTTATGATTCCCTTTGAAGAATTGAGCTCAACAGACACTACCCTGCATGGAAATAACTTCAAAGTAAAAATTCGCTATTTGCTACACTCTAGTCGAAATTCTCTATGAGAGGCAATCTTCTTTTGAAATGAGCTGTGGTCTAAAATTGACCTAGAGACCTGAAAAATGTATGAGAATATCTTATAGCAATAAGAACGACTTGAAGGTGGTGCCCCTTGAAAATTAAAAAAAAAAATTAAAAAAAATGCAATTATCTACTTCTCAGTCCGTCAATGGAAAACAGGTTTGTGTCACTATAAAATGTGACAATTCGTGGCACTTAGCATGAATTCTTGCAAACAATAATGTTCCATTGAATACAAAGCAAGCATCCTGAATAAGGCTTCTATTATCTTTAGATGAGATTTATATTGGATGTTTCTGGTGAGAGCTTTTTGAAACTGTACCTCCGAGGCATTACACTCCCAGAAAGAAAGAAATGACACAGTTTTCGTTTGGCTTGAAACAAAAATTGATTCAATCTTTTTAATGATTTTTGAACGAATGCTATCAATAATTTAGAATTTAAGTATTTTATTAAAAGTGACTTACTTTATTAAACTTTTTGTTACGAAGCACCTGTGATTTTCTCCAAGGATAATTTTAGGAAAATTACTTTAAGCAAATTTTATACGTCTATTTGACAATATAAGTCAATGCATGTACCGCATGCATTTTCAACATGCTGTTGAACAACATTATATTTGATGTATGAAAGATTCTATCATATTTGTAGGACTAAAATACAAAAATTAATGGAAGAGGTAGATTAATGGAAAATTTCAACGCCTCCCACCTACATTTTCGCAGATCAACTCAAATTTCAATAAACATAAATTACAAATATTTTTTAGAAAATTATTTAAATCGAAGTATATATATAGCCAATTATGTCTTTGAATTTTTTTTTTTCAAAATGTTAAAATATGCCTTTTTGATTAAAAAAAAAAGTTTCTGAAACTTTACAAAAAAACACAAGTTTTAAAAATTCTAGACTTGTGAAAGCTTATTTACTGTAAAAAAGAATGACACAAATTTGAAGTTTACTAGCTTGCACTCGAAATCAGTTTTGAAGACATGAAAATATAGCACAGTTTGTCCAATTTTACCTTTTTCTAAGTTTCAAACCGCAAAATCTAGTACCCCCAAAAATTTGAAACTTGAATTTTTATTCTTCATTAATGGTTCAAAAAAGCAGCAAATTCTGAATAGTAAAGGTTCGAAATTATTTTTTCTAAATTGGCACAGAATGACAGAAATCCACGAGTAACGAATCATGTATTCATTATTAGCTTTGTAAAATAATTTTGTTTTCCAGGAAATATACAGATTTAAGAAAATAGTTGATGGAAATATATATTTTGAACGACATCTTCTTCATAATATCATAGTCTAATAGAAAAAGAAAATATAATGTCCAGCACTTGTTGTAATATGCTTTTGGCGATTGCCTTATTTACCATAAATCAAGATTGATTAACAAATGAAGTACATTTGGGGTTTTTAAAAATTAAAATATTAATTTATATATTTTTAAGATTTGATAGAAAATGAAGTAGAAAAGCTGACATTTTTATTAGTTCTATTCACGCATAATATTGCCTTTTTAAAGATTAATGTTTCCTGGGTTTGCATTCTTCACTGGTTTCTAATCATCTATAAGGTAATACAAATGACAATTTTGTCAATATTTTCCATTTGCACTTATAATAAGACTGAATTTTATAAAACTCTGTTTAAATAGGAACATGCTTTCTAAACTTTAAATTTTTAAACTTACATATTTAAAATTTTTATTTTAAAGTCTGGATTTCTTCTGGCAACAAGAAACCAAATTTTGGTTAGACATACAGTTTCCCTGGTATTTTTAAATCCTTCTATAAAAGAAAATAATTGTGCATGCATTCACAGATACTTTTGACACTTATGAAGTAATTAATTACTGGTGTATATCTTGGTTCTTCATTGATTGTCAATAAATTCAACACCTGAAGTGCAATATTACATTGTTAAGTATTCAATAAGTCTGAATAAAAACATGATTTTCTTCTCGGTATCAATTTGACACAATAGATGAAATTATATGGTAATTATTATTTTAGTTACTCTATATATAAATTTGTTTACTTGACAAAATAAATGCATCAATTAAATCTCAATAAGATAATTAAACTTGATTTTGAAGTCAACAGATACCGTACTAAGTAAATATTATTGTAATTGACAACATATTGTGAAATAGAAATTACTGTATGATATATATGTACTAACACAGATTAGTTTATGATATATGTTCTGCTTGCTTCTATAGCTACTTGAATTACGCTTGCTATGCTTAAATTATTCCGAAACAGCTTCGTACAACATTAGCATAGACATTTCTCATGCATTTCTAATGTGGGGATTCTAAATGGACTCTAACCCCTTCGAAACCCGAACTAGATATTTGTTAAAGCATTTGGAAAGATAAATAAGACATTTTCATTTTATGAAATACATGTCTCTAATTTTCATAACTTGGATCCAAGACATAAATAAATCTATAGATATGGTTTGTTCTTTTCTATATCTAAGGTGTATAAACATAATGTATTGAAAACATTTTAAAAATAATTGTTTTATCTGCTATTAAAAAACTAAATTGTTAAACTTTTAAATTGAATAAACATTTAATTGTGTCAAAATCATTACTCTTCAACTTCCATACATAATATTTTATATTCTTTTACCTTATAAATTGACATCATTAAACGAGTCAAAAACTTGATTATAAGTACAATCAGTTTACTATAAAT
Organism: Linyphia triangularis; assembly: GCA_963978545.1. Classification (NCBI taxonomy): domain Eukaryota; kingdom Metazoa; phylum Arthropoda; class Arachnida; order Araneae; family Linyphiidae; genus Linyphia; species Linyphia triangularis. The sequence goes on from OZ021721.1 coordinate 15,961,589, forward strand.
ATGACCTCTAATGACGAAGGAACCTAAAAATGAAGTAAATTTGGGTATTCGATGATTAGAAAATAATTAGAAAAAATTCTGTTAATTTTTTTTTTTAATTATTCAAATATATATAAATATTTTATTTTTTTTGCTTCAAAGTTGGAACGTGTTGGATTCTTTTAAATGCTAACACATAAAAAATTAAATGGTTTGGTTTCACCCCCGAAAAGAAAGAAGTTGTACGATTTCCCTAAATATTTGATACTCTCAATCAATCAGATAATGATAATTTTATGAGCCATGTATTAAATTAATCAGACCAGCCAGATGTATAACTGCTAATCGTTAATATTCTGAAAATCTCAATGAAGAAAACGTTTTATCCTTGTATACTATCCAAAAGAGTACATCGCAGCAGAAGAGAAAAATCTATTATTAATGCTCTGTGATCACGCTACCTATCATTAAAGATAAAGAAGTGAAAGTGGTCTATTTTTACAAGTTTCTTACCTTTTCTTGTGCAATAATATTGTAAAGCATCTTACTTTCACAGGTTGCGATTAAATATCATATATTTACAGTCTAATAAGAGTAGTATATACTATAAGAAAGTATATAAAATATTTCCCAATAAGAATGACGCACGTGTTTCGTTACAAAAATCTCTAATGTAAGCTAATTTTTTAAGTTTTGAAAATTAGTTATATCTTTCCATTGCTCAGTATTTATTCTTCTCGTATACAAAAAAAAAAAAAAAAAAAAAAAAAAATAACAATGGCTGTAGAAAAATTAGAGGATGATTGACAGGTTGATTAACAGAAGGCATGACTGATTGACAGGGGATTGATGAATGGATGACGTCATAGGATGATAGGTTGACGTCAGTAAATGTTAAGTTGAGTTGTTTTGGATTTAGTTGTTTTGCTCCTACTTCGGTTTAGTTTTATATTATTATAAGTCATGACATTATGACGTCATTATTAGTTTCAGTTTTTATATTATATTGTGTTATAAAGTTTAGTAAGGTGAAATGGCAACGAGTTATTTTTTAACTCAACCTTAAGTTTAATATTTTAGATTTGGAAACTTTGGGTTGGTTTCGGTTTTTCGATTATATATTCAAATTGCCCTCTAGAGAAGTTATATTATGAAAATATATAATCTTTACTTTATTTATTTTTGAATTTTTTCAGAAATTTTTATATTATACCTTTTAATATGATAGACAATAAGCAATTTGAACACATACATATTAAACGAAATTTCAAAAGTATATAAAATAAACAAGATATTGAAATTATACTCATGGGTGCATTCAGCAGCCACATTTTGCACAATCCATTTACAAAAAAATGAGCAAAAACAAGTAGAAGATTGAAAAACCAAATATTATGTAGCTGACCCCTTTTTCCGGGGGAAATGCAAACTGGATTAGTAATGACAATGTCTAAAAATATATTCTATATGCCCCAAAAGTACACAGATTTGGATTTCCAGAAAAATTAATAAAGGAAGGAAAAAAAAAAAAAAAATATTTACAATCCAAGAAAAAAAGATATATTTTTCTCAAAAAAGTTGTAAGTATAAACACTTAAAAAAGAAAGGACAGATAACATACCCTACGACCGACAGTAGCAACGAAACCAAACACCCAGTAAAGGTGTCATTGAACTACAAAGGATGCAACGCAAAACATCTTATAACTTTAATATACTTATTGAACGGTTCACATAATGGAAACTGGTCCTATATCCAGGCTTCAAAGTCTTCTAAAGTACAACTTTGCAAATTTCCAGTTCTCCAACTACAAAATGAAAGAAATTAAAGAGTTGGTTAAAACTATTCAAAAGCATTTCAATATTACACCTGTAGACAAAGCAGCCAATTACTATAATTTTATTTGATTTACAAAAAAATACTCTTTCCTTACTTGAAAACAAATTAAAAAGTGTCACTTATCAATAAACTATGTGATTTAAAGCACTATAACATTTGCGAAAAATTTATTGTTTTCAACAAATTCTTTAAAATCAATAACTCTTAAATAAATTTTCTTTATAACATATATATTATATTTCTTATAGTCCGAAATTCCGCAAGAATCCTTAGCTACATCACTACTTCCACTACATCACACGTGGTTTTAATTCATGTATCACTACACCAAGGAAAATCTTCTTCAACCTAGTGAATAAACAAAAGATTTAATTTTTCAGAAAGTTTACACATGGGTCATCAACAGCTATAAAACCTGTTCTAGATTTCATTTCACTTAACAATATCACAATTCTAAACACTTTTGACTTTAAAGATCTTTTCACCAACACACCTCTAAATCATTCAAAAGATATGCTCACTGTCAACTACAATTGAGTTTAGGAGCAAATTAATTAATTCTGCATCTTCAATAATTACATTTAAATAATAGTGAACAACTATTTTTCAAGGTTACAGATATTCCACAAGCCATTGGTCTACCAACTTATTAGTCAAAATTGCCAAAGATCAGCAGTACAACCATTAAGATGATTTTTTTTTTCAGAACCAAATTTTGTATCAAAAATTATGTTTTTAGAGTCTGTTTAAACTAACTGCAAGTATTAAAATATATATCATAATAATAATTTTATTAATTGACAAGTTTGACCTAATTCAAGTAGCTAAAGAGCTGCGGTTTGCTAACTACTGCTCTAAGCCAACGAAAAACTATAATTTGCAAGAGCACTAATAATGTAAAATAGTAACAACGACAGTATAATACAAAAAAGGAAATTTACTTTTATTCGGTTTCCTAAATAATGGATAAAGCATGAATTAAAAAAGGAATTACAAAATATTTATTATTAACAATAATTGCAATAGTAGTAATAATAATAATAATAATAAAAACAATAATAATAAAAAAACAATAATACTGCTACTACTAATAATAATAAAAACAATACTACTACTAATAATAATCATAACATAATCATATAAAACGTTCCATCTAAATATCGTAAAGCCCACCTGATGGCTGTGTGGTTAGCACTATGGCTTCGCATGTCAAAGGTGCTAGGTTTGGATCCCGGGTTTGGCATGGATGTTCGTTGTGGTTCGGAATCTACGTTAAGCTGTAGTACAAGGCCTGATTAGCCGTTATTATGCATAAACATAGGTCGTTGAACGTGCAAGCCAACCAAACATCGCAAAGATAGATTTTTATTAACCTGTTATTAGTAGTGGAGCCGATTAAAAATGCCGTGTATCACCTAAGGGGAAAATAAAAAAAAATATGAAAGGATTATTGCAAGTGAGTTTTGGTATAACTTGTTTAGGATAAGATATTTTATTTATTTATTTATTTATTCCTTCCCCTATTCATTCATTTGTTTATTTGTGTAGGTATGTACGCACCATTCCTGTATGTAGATATGTACTTATCTATAAATAACATTTGTGAAGATTGCAAATATTAAATTGTAGATATGTACGTATCATTAAATTTATTCATTCATTTTTGTAATCATTCATCCTCATTTAAAGAACATATAATTTACGAATTATAAATAACTTATGATATTTTAAATAACTTATAATATCAGAATAAAAGGTTTTTTAGAAGTATTCATAAACACGGTGAAATTAATTAATTCACATTTTATATTGAATATAAGATTGAGTTCAAATATTGATTTAATTAAATCCCCCCCCCCCCCAAAAGATGGAAAAATTCAAGTTTCAATTTTTATAAGATAAATTCATAAATAATATTCAAAATATTAACTTATTTAGTTTAGAGAATAAAACATATATGAATGGTAGACTTCTTTGATAAGAATTTCAAACAAATTATAGGCTGATAGTAAAATGGCTGAACTTTTACAGAAACTTATCAGATCATTCTCTCAAAAAGATCATTTTAAATACAGATGTTTAAAAAGAATATCAATTTTAATCAAAATTACGATAAATATTATTTTAACAAATTAGAAATATAAATGAATTCGATTTTTTTTTTTAAATTTAAGATCCATTTTAGATAATAGTAATGCAATCATATAATATTTTTCTTTTTAAGCATTTTCAATACTTTTATTAAAAATTGTGCGTGTATAGTTACATCATAGAGAAGACAAACCGACAACCGTAATTGAATTCCGGATTCAAAGTCAATCTGTTGAGGTAATCTTTCGCCAATGATTAAGTAACATGCACGAATAAACTAATGTCTCTTTAAAGACGACCTTGAGCCATAAGAACATGCTACGAATGGAAAAATGATCAGAACTTTGATTGTAAGCTTTCAAATTGCCAGAGCTAATGACTATGTATGAGAATGTTCCAAAGAGAACTCATGTTTACTTGAAGATGCGAGATCTATTTCTCACGCTTCAACCAAAGATTATTGAAGTTGGACGCGCTTTTATTCTCACATGAAGAAATATGTTGCAAATAGAGCTTTCAAATAAAAAATTATTTTGTGCACTTCTGTATTTGTGGTATAAATGAATGCCTTTTGAATTGGTTTGTTAGTTGGGGCTATAATATGACCCTTATGAGAATTGAATTTCTATAAGATGGTATTACCTTTAAAAATACATTTTTACATAATTATTAAATGATTTGATCATTTCCTAATTTATACAGAAAATTGACTTGTATTGGACTGTAGTATGATTTGTACGTCTTCTGACTTTTAGAAGCTTTATTCTCCTTTTTAAGAGGATTTTTTATTTGACACATAATTGAATATTTCTGTGTGTGTAAAATACTATATTAATACACATGGAATGTTATTGTAACTGAAACTTACGAAAAATATATCTATATATTACCGTTATTTTATTCTTGTTAGCAAATTGTATCTAATTTAAAAAAATAAAAAACACTGATCAGTGTACTAACGTGTTTTTAATTCATTATTTTAATTTCTACTGGGTAATACATGTTTATTATGCATATTGGGTTTGAAAAATGTGTACAAAAAGGATTGGTATAATTGAAGTGACTCTGTGCAAATGAGTCTGTAGATCCATACAATCCGTGCTCTACCATGAGATCAAATGAAATCAATGAAGAATAAACATTTATACTCGCAATACACTTTTACTCGCAATATTTATCATGATATAATCTAAGATTCTAATTTATTGATAGAATTACCTAAAATAGAATGGATAAGATGTAATAAAATAACACATATCACTAACATATTATTGACATTGAGGGTATAGAGTTTATAAATTTCGTCATTGTAAAAAATATATTAAATCAGTAGCCTACAAAATTAGTTTATTCCCGATTTCGAAAAAATATCCAATTCTGTTACGAAACTAGTACACTGCAGCAAATCTACTGATCATCAATCGGGTCTACTAAAACCGGTATTCCAAGGGGGATGCAATCATTAACTTGTACCTTAGGTGGGATTTTTTGCTTCTACAATTGAAGTCGTTGCGAGCACTTGAAATCGATGGCTTTCGAATGAGCTTTGCTCCCTTTTAAGTGGGGAAGAAAGAAAACATGTTTTAGGACTGGAAAGAATTCTAGAAGAATCTTTCGAACCGATTTCTTTTACCATTCTTTTCAAGTGAAGTTGTTTGGGTTCCAATATTTAATTACAGGATTGTATTTGGAATTAAAATAACTTTTATATATTGTTATTTTGGGACGTTTTTACCTTTCATGAACTGCTGAGATAACATTATATTCCTCAATAAATTTAAGCATGTGGAAATTTCCCAGTTTTTCAGTGAAGCAAATATAAATTCTAAGAAAAGGTTTGACCAGAATGTATTACTTATGATAAGATACGATAAAAATTGTAATATAACAAACAAGTGTACTTGCCATAGCTTATCAGAACAAATATATTTCATTGATTAAATTAGGTCTCTAAAGTATGTGCCATGAATGCTTTTTTAAGCTATATCTGATCGACATTTTTTTTAAATTTAAATTACCCAATAAAGCATTTCGAACACCGAATTTTATTTTGTATTAATATAAATGGCTAACCGATCATGCTTCTAAAAACAAAAATCAATGTTTATTTTAAATAACCATAGAAAGTATGAATAAAGAGTCCCGAATCAATCAAACTAAGTAAATTATTATATATCGTGCATATAACACAGTAAATAGTGACTGGATAACTGTACTTTTAAATTTTATTTTTGTATTGTTAAAAATTTAAAATCTGGCAATCATACATGGCATTTCATCAAAAAATAATAATAAATAAGTTTTGATATCTAAAATAATAATACAGTTGAACCATCTGCAATATAAATATAACCTAATAAATTTAATCACATGAGAGTTAAGTATAACTTCTACCTTTAATAAAAATGTGTGGTGCTTTACAAAATGTTCTTTTATTTATAATGGCAAAATAGGGTTCTCGGTATTCGTTGTATTTACTAGTTACTTCCACAGTCTTAATGTTCAGTTTTCAACGAATAGGTAATCATTCGAATTATTATTTATCCGAATTAAAAACCACAATATACTCGTTTCTACTGATATCCATTATGAACTTGCTAAATAATGCCAGTCATGTTCTTTTGCTTAGAAGTTTCCCTAACAGTTTCGATTTGCATTTTCCTGACATTTATACAGACGAGCGTCATTTCACGCAAGGTTAAACAATTTTAGATACTAAGCGTTTTCTGTCAAGGAGATCTGCATATGATATTAAGATCACAGAGCGTGCATATACAATCTTCACTCCATTTTCATAAAGAAGGGACATTGTTCCATAGAAATACTTTTATGACTTCATCGCCTCACATTATTACACTTTTATTATACTATTGACCTTGTGAATTACATTTTTTTGCAATTAGAACCAAAGTTGGATTGGAAATGTATCATGGGCAATTTTCTAAATATAGCTTTTTTTTTCTTTTTTTTTAAACATCCAGTGAAACTTTTCGTAGTTATAGTTTATGATATATTTCTAAATTCATTTTTTTTAATGCTATAGCTATAGATACTGATCTAGACTATTTGTTTAATATTTATATTCCCTAATAGTATATGAAATAATCAAACATCATGCAACAAGCTTCCATGTGTTAAGTAACATTTGTATTGACTGTCTGCATATTAAACAGCTAAATGTGGATATACTTGCTATATAATATTTAGTCCTGAAATAGCTCTTAATAAGCTACATTTCTTATCAATGAAGTTACTAACTGAGATTATAAATGAATTCAAATAAATTAAATGAATTGCAAAACATTTATTATTTTATGTAAGGGGGAATTTAATTATTTCATGTATTATATTCCTTATTCTTCGTTTCTTACTTAAGTGCTTTGATCATCGTAAAATGTAAACTACAACTAATTTAAATAATTAGCTGTTCTCAATAAGATGTCTATCGGTTACACAACATATATTTTATTAATTTTTAATGCTTATCCAAATCATACTTTTATAAGAAGTAAAAAACTAAATTTTAAAACACTAACAAATATTTAGTATTTCAAATATTATTCCTTATTCTGAGTAAAGGACATACTAGTTTACCTCTACTAATGGCACTAAAAAGGATTCTTTACACGTATTTTCTACTTGTTATTCTGGAAGAAGCACGAATGTTTTATAATGGGTTGCTATAGCAACACTTTCCAAATTTATTTATTTTCGCTTTCCAATAAGATTGGTTGGAAGATTACTTCCACGAATTCAACTTAACTGATTTTATTTATAGTAATAATTGACATACTGCTTTTTATTTGCACTTTCTATAAACTATTTTTTTAGAAAGATCTTTGCTTAAGAGATATGAAGGGTGTAGAGAAATTACAACTTTAGTCCTCTTTTTCATAAAAAGTTTCCTATTGTTGTGAGGTTAACTTTGACATTATAATTTCTGTACGAACAACCTCAATCTACATCAAATTAGTCTAAAAAAAAGTAAAGTCACTTCCTTTCTATGATATGATAAAATTTTCTTAATAATCCACATGGACTAAAGTTTATTTTCCCTTTGATACGAAAGCAAACGCATAACAGATTCATGCAGATAAAATGTTTGTATAAAACTTTCAATGAAACACATTATCAAATTTTAAATAATCATCAAACTATAGTTCCTCATTACAGAAAATTGAGTATCTCGATAGCTGACAGTTTTATTACATTTGAATTTAGTCAGTATATTTCAAATCAGCAAATAACTCAAAATATTTCAAAGATCATAAAAAAAAATTGTTTTTTGTGCGACTTAAAAAAAGTCAATAAAAGTTGCATTTACTCAAAATGTAAATTTCAAAATACAAATTGATATTTTTAATTTAAAAATAAAATTGTTAAAACAAGCATAGTGTTGTATAAAATAAGTTTTAACACTTGAAATAGAACTTAGCTTAAATTTTTTGTGTAGTTATATCACTTACTTCTCACACATAATTTGAACTTTGTAATAACATAAAATTTACTCTATTAAAAATGTATGGTTTTTGTTCATGCTCTTAATGCATTAGTTTTAATCTCTTACAGATAATTTCATGACTTAGATAAAATATTAAAAATATATCTATTGGTATAAAACGCAATAATGCACATGAAATTTTTTGGAAAGAATGCATTGGTAGATTATTATTAACTAAACCTTTAAATAAAAAAATCGTTAAATGGATTCTACTTGCCCTAAAAACAAAAATAAAATTGATTTGTACAGATTAAAGTTTGGAATATATTTTGAATTTGAATACTATGAGTCAGAAATAATGGATCAAATTTTTATGTCCTTCAAATCTATACAAAAGTATAAGAATATGTATTTTGTTGTCAGAAAGTGTTAAAATGTGCATTTGAATGTAGGACTTTTTTTAATTGTGATAGCAGAACAACGTCGTTATAATCATATCCACCGTCCATTAAAATAATAACTATCTTACACAAAAACTAATCACTATTCATTAACCTATAAGATTAAATAACAAAAACACAAAACATACATTAAATAACATAACATTAAGAGTTAAACGTTAGTATTGCAGTCCATTCTTTAAGCATTATAACTTCAGAATTTAAGACATTATTTAGTAACAAAATTATAGTATTCAGAATTTGAATATTATTTAGTAACAAATAAAGAAAATATTTTGCAATAAATCTCTAGAAATGTTTCGATATTATGCTGTAGTTTATCAGAAGTTACTTAAATCCAAACTCAGTAATGAAATAACGTACTCAGGTAAAATGTTACCGTAAAATAAAAATTCCAGACAGAATAAATTACAAAATGGTGTTACCGTGAATGTAAAACATATATAACCGTAAAATGCAAAACTATTTTATTCATTGAAATACATTTTTTAGAGTAGTTCTACAATTGAAATATCTGAAGCAAAAATACTGCTGTTTTCACATTTAAATATACTCAAATGAATATTTCAGTTACAAAATAGTATAAGTGAATTAAGAATATATCGTTAAAGCTCTATTTTACAACTGGTAATTGGCAATTTAAAATGAATCTGCACTAAGCTAATATAATGCTAAATACTGTAGCGATTTATAAACAAAGTAGTAGATTGAAAATTATCTTAAAAAGCAAGACTAAAGGAATCAAGAAAATGTAATAACAATCTTAAATAAAATAGTAGGTCTCTAAATGAATTACAGACACATGAAGTGCATTTTTAAATGAAGCATATAATATTTAGACACTACATTCTAAAAACCAAGCAATGTATAGAAAATTTGAAATATCACATTTGTATTAAGTTTCTTCACTGTTCAATGAGTAAATAAAATGGCAATATTTCAATAATAATGAATAATCAAAATTAGGAATGCTACTTATTACTCATCGAAGGCCTTTTTAAAGCAAATTCGTATTAAAGAACCTCTAAAAAAGCTAAAATTTCTCTCAATTAGTTTATATAAGTTTATGTCTAAACTAATTGAGTCAAGAATAAAAATAGTCCGACTATGGTAATGAAAACTGATTTAGAAGTTTCCTTAATTTAAAACTAAATTATCACAACTGAGTCAAGCAAGATAATATGGACCTTTACTTCAGCAAAACATTAAGTTAGCAACTCTGAGAAAGACTCATTTCAAAGAAATCAGATTGCATACAAACAGTTCAGTACAAACATATATTGCATAATAATTAGCAAAAAATTAACAAAGTAAAAAACTCCAAATACTAATTATAAAGATAGTTATTAAATATTTTAAGTTTAAATGATGAAATTAAAAGATGCTTTCGATTTGATGTTTACTGCAAATATTAAACTTCTGCTTACCTTACAATCATATGTATTATTTTGAATTTTCGCCGTTTATATTACTATAGTTGTTATACTAACAATCATATATATATGGCATCCGATCTGACTTATTTTTTAAATTAGGAAAATTCCTTTGAGAATTGGTGAAACATTACTTGAACATCAATTTTCACAATGCGTACGTCTCTGTGAAATGGCACGCTAAGCCTAGTTCGTGGCACAGTACGTGTCAAAAAACTTAGGTGAAATAAGCATTGTATAATATTTTAATCGAAATTTGATTGAGTTCCAAAACGTAATATGAAAGGTAAATGTTTCATCGGAATTAAAATGTAACTGAATGATTCTTTTCCATAGTAAACATCCTATTAATTACTCTTTAATAATAAATTTGTTCCGAAATATTAAACGTGTTAATTCAACATAATCTATTGATATTTCAAATTAAAAAGTAATAATCTGTTACATTCTTATTAAATTATGTAATGTAAATTAAAATCAATTGAATGGCCTTAAGTTTTGCTAAGAAATCATCAAATAATATTAAAGAAATCGAATTACTAAATGAGTAATTATGCGACTGTCTTCAATCAAAATTATAGCTTATCAAATTCAAATGTATTATTTTAAACAAAGCTTAAATATTGATTCAAAATGTTGTTTTTAATGAATGATTTAATTGTTGTGTCCACAACAAAACATTTTTCATTAAAATTATATGATATAAATAATATAACATTGAAACAAAATATTCTTATAAAGATTGTTACAGAAAACTATGCGATTTACTAAAATAATAAATACATTTTGTGCGGGATGCATGAATTGAATCAACATCAACATTTTTTATGTGCTTTATTTGCATGCACGGGTTGTTCGTGGAACGTAATTTCAATGAAACGTCTATTATTTTAGTTACAATAGGAAAATGTGATATGTTATAAAGACATATGTATCTAAAAAGTTCCATTTTAAGTAGTCTACATAATATTGCATAAGCTAGTATTCAGTTAAAGCATTATTAGGAAATGTTTACGAAGTTTTAACCAATGGTGCTTTCTAAGTGGTTGCTTATTGAAATGTTAATTAAATATACCTGTCCTTATAAATTAAATTATGGTATAAATAAAATAATATACAGCATATTTCCTAAAATAATATACAACCTTCCCGAAATATATCCTACTACCTTGGTATTAAGGAATATATATTTATAAGGTAAATAATTAATAAGGCCATTCAATGCTTTGAGAATTAATTTGAAATTTAAAACAAACATAAAACAAAAAGTAATTCCATTATATATTTAGTAAAATGCAGAAACCTAACTAATCGACATTTACAAACTGCAGAATACAAAGTTGAACATTTTTTTTCAAGTAAAAACTTATTTTTCAACTCGCAGGATCACTGACATAATAATGGGAAATTTCTTCAATACAATATAATGATTACACATTCAATCTTTGGATCATTTAAGTAACACACACAGGCTTAGGAACATTGCAATTTTGCAAAGCGTTTGCAATCATTGTAAATAAAAAGAAATATTCCTAACACCAATAGTTTTTATAATCTATTCATTTATGAATTTAAAATGAACGATTAAAATCACACAAAAAATCAACTGTCTGTATTAAGAATGATGAGTGATATCGTTTAATTGTCCTTACCTACATATCGCTATAATATCATCCCTCATTTATTCGTCATTCAGGTAATGAGATAATGATATAAGTTGTGTACTTTTGCCCCTTATAATTTGGAATCCTAAATTACGGAATCATAATACATTTTTTTAATACCATGGCTTTCAAGGATATTTAATTCGTTACTTATGGAATTGGAAGTTTCAGTGATAAACCCAAATTTCTATTTCAGAAATTTATTTTTCATGAGTTTATAGGTTTTCCAATATTAGTGTAATATTAGGAGAAATGCATTGACACTTTGCTAAGTTTCAAGGATAAAAAGAAAGTATATATTTTTTTATTTAACCCCAAGATAAATTCCCATTAGCACGCAAGCCTAGAAGGTGGGCGCGTCTTGAAGGATGGTTTACGACTGTCAATCAAAATTTCAGCCACGCCGCTGATCAATGACCACGCCTTCTCAGAAAACGCCGCCTAGCGGGGAATATTTCTAAGAATAGTATCGATTTCTGTCAATAGGTGGCACTACGACGATGTTGCAGATTTGGAATATTTTTGCTTTTTTCTGATTAACTTTGCAGTAAGAAATAAAGAGGTATTTTACTGGTCATGAAAGTAAAATTCCATCTCTTTTGTCAAAATTAATATTTTATAATTTTATCCCAGAAAAAAATTATCAATAAGCTCTCGAAAAAGTTTTTATTTGATGCAAGTTACGAATATTTCAGAGTTCTAGCATTGCGTTTATGTGGCTTGTTCGGAAGCGCTTATTATGATAAGTATGTTGGAGTTTTAGTTAAATATATCTAAACCAAGTATCAAAAAATACTTCTTAAAATGACTTAAGATTCTCCTCATATTTGGGGATTTAGGAGAGTTAATTTACCAATATATAAATCAAACAATTTGCGTTTTGCCCTTGCGCGGCGGAAAATTCAAACCTTTGAAACTGTATCTGTTCCCATTTTAGAAGAATTCTCTTTTTAATGCAAACGCGCGAAGATTGTATTTTTAAAAATGATAAATATGCTCTATTTAAAACTCGTTTTCATTCTTTTCAAAATTCGTTTTCATTTCTTTTCAATACTCGTTTGTAGTATAAAATGAAAATATGTTTAAATTGTACCAACTTTTTGATTTCCAAAAACGCTAACTTCATTATGATACTTATCATTCAGTAAAACATTAAAATTTTTAGAAAAATAAATGCTTTTTGAAGAATAACCAATTGTATGTGAGTCCCCCGTAAACAATGAGGCATACTAACAAACTTGTACACATGAAAAAATCCAAATGTATCAATTACAGCCATCTTACTAAGCTTTACAGTTCTGAATTTCTTTTATAAATATTCAGGTTTAAAATTTTATGGTTGCTTCATATTATTATTCAGTGACATATAAAATAATAATATGTTTGAATCAATTTGCTCTAAAAATTGTTTAAAACATGTTAGGAAAAAAATGGCTTATTTAAACAATGGTTAGGGGTACACAATAAAGTCTCTTTAGAACCTTAAAGAAAAACATTTCTATTTTTTTCTAACACGGTAAATGCATTTGAATATATTTATACATTTCTTAGGAACCCATTGTATTTAAAAATATACTGAGATTTAAAAGGTTTAAGAACTTATAATTTTTAATATGAATTACAACAAAATAGATCTTAACTAGCACATTCTCTTTTTGTAAAAGACGTAGACTATGCAAAAGATTAAATAAACTAAATTATGTTTCTCCTTTGGGAACAAGGCTGCTTTGAACAATGCCTAAACTATACAATTCATTTCTGGATTTTCGTTAAATCAAATGTGTTGCTTGTATCGCTGAATAATTTGAAGAATTTAAGAATTAATGCTTAAAAGTTGAGCTCATAATGTGCAATTTTGAAGCAATTAACCACTTTAAACCAATTTTGCACAACATCTCAACAGCTTCTGTTATAATTTATTATGGCATTTTTCGCTAAAGTTTTTTTTTGTGAGTGAAAAGTATTCATTTTTGGACAATATTTTAGATTTGTGTTGTCCATTCACTTTTTAATTAATGTTATGTTTTAAGATTTCATTCTAAGGAGTTTTAAAGAAGAAACTGGATTATGTATATTTCTCTAAATCTTATTGTATGTAGAATCTTTAAAAGGGACAAATGCTCTATAATTGCTCATTAGGAAAGTAAGGTCTTGATTTGAAAGTAAGATTCATTTTGTGGAAACCTGACAAACAAGTAACATAAGTTAATATTTCCCCATCACCTTAATCAATCATTTTTTTCTTCTTTTAATTTGTAGATCTCAAGTTACCTGCGTAAATATTTCTCATTTTAAGGTCATTTAGTAAACTTTACAGCGCTAAAATACATTTTTCGATAGTGAATTCGCGTAAAATTTATTTTAGATTTTAACTACTTTTTCTAACAGTCAATTAAAAAAAAAAAGAGATTTTTTTACTAGATGCTATGATGGAATTCCGTGGCATGTTTAAAATCGATTGCTAAACAAAGAAATTTTACTTTCTGTCATTTGATCGTCCGCTCGAATAGCTTGAGAGCAATACCTAATAAAGAGGACTAAAATAATATCGGTACACAATACTTTTTCATATGTATGCTTTTGGTAGCTTTGCTAAGGTAAAAGTTTTGAGTTTTATTCGTTTTTTTGAAAATGGTATTATCTTCTTGAATAACCCCTAATTTTTTAAATCCATAATTATGTACAGATTAAATTGATCAACGTACAACACACACATTTGCATATTGCTTTTTTATTTTTTACACGTTGAAATATATATATATATATATATATATATATATATATATATATATATATATATATATATATATATATATATATATATATATATATATATATATATATATATATATATATATATATATATTAAATAAAACTTGAAACATTCTTTATTAAATATTTCGTTATTTAGCCATTTTAATGAATAAACATAGAGAAAGGAAACCAAAAACAGAAACGTTTTTAAAACAATAGAATAGAATAGAACAAAACAATGAATTTCGATAAAGAATACACATTTTTCTCCCTCTGGATATATGTTTAAAAATATTTAATCCTTATGAATTTAAGAACAAGATTAAAGTAAGTCACCAAAGTTTAAAAACAGAGTTTCAAGCTTTTAACGATATTTAAAAAAAAAATTGAGGAATGAAATCTGTTCTGACTATAATTAGTAGTCCTGACTATAATTAGTAGTCCTGACTATAATTAGTAGTCCTGACTATAATTAGTAGTCCTGACTATAATTAGCAGTCTTGACAATAGTTAGTAGTCCTTCATGATACAAATTTTAAGAATCAGATAAATTAGAGAAATCTTTGTTGAAAAAATATGTGTGTTATGTTTTCATTCAGATCATAAAAATCACATACGTTGCATTTGTAGATTGGATGAGGATGTCAGGAAAATGGGTGAGTATTATCATAAGTGGATGAGGAAAATTCGTACCACTGTACTTATCTAAAATAACAAGCATTTAAATCGGTTTTTACAAATTTCAGTTTGTTACAAATAATATTGTTTCACAAGAAACAATTAGATGCGTACTAGAAAATAAGGGGGGGGGGGGGGAACACCAAGAAAAATCTTCAGCCAAAAAAGGTTAGGAAATCTAACAGTTGGCACCAAGCGGTCACGTTTCTAATCTTTCGGGTACTTTGCACACAATGAACACAATTAGGATCACTGGGCCGAACCTCTATAGACAATTAGTACTCATGTAGTGCCAAAGTGTTTTGAAAGTAACAGCAGGATACACATTTCCTAAAATACGTCGGTTTCACTGACATTCTACAATATTGCATCATGGCAAAGAGGCGTATATGAAGCTCCCGTAGAGTAGTTGTCGCTTACGCCTCTATGTGTTGAGAGCAACGATGATGATACCGCTAAAACATCCATTCTCCGTAAGTGAATCGTCTATTACAAAAAGGGCTCTACTAGAAAAATTTAAGGCCGGATTCCTGTGTCAAATACATTTGTAGTTTTTTTTTAATACTATTTGTTACATTGCTGCTGACTTGTTATAGTACTTTGTTTAGAGAGTTGTGTTTGTTCCATAGTGGAAAAATGAAGGTAGTTTGTTTTTTAGTAGTCATCAAAACATTTACTTTTGTCATGTCCCTTGTCTGAAAGAGAAGTTAATTCCTTTTCGCAATAGACGATTAAACTAGAATCGTGATTTTATTTCTCAATTAACAGAGATTCTCAATGTAAAATGCAGTGTACATACATGATTCCTCGATTTAGTATCATCTATTAATGTAGATTTTTTACTTTTAATTAAGAAGTAGTTTAAAACCATACAAATTGGGGACAAATCATCACCTGGTTTCAAAATACTTTTTATTGAGAAAATCTACACGAATGGATGATACATCACTGAAAAATCGTTTATGATTGCGTTGTTAACTTTGAATAGCAATTAGCTTGATTTAGGAACCACCTCCAAGTCTCTATGTTAAATTGGTTAAACAAAAAAAAAACAAAAAAAAACAAAAAAAAAACAAAAAAAAACGGTACTACATGTTCTAATGGAATAATCTCACTTCAAGTGTGTGTTGCTATTTCACATGCATAGAAACGAAATGGGATAGTTTCTTTGAAACTCTAAACTTATAAGTACCTACTGATTGCAAATTGCCCCTCTCCTCAATCCTGATTCAGTTCATTCTACCAGGGTGAAATCTTGTTTCACAACTTCCCCCTTTTTTTTTTGTTAGTAACTTGTTAAAAGTACTTACATTAAAAAATACTCAGGTCATGGATATAATATGAGTTTGAGTCTCTTGATCTGAAAATATTACGAATGAAAAAATCTGCTTTATGTTATTAAATAAATCTTCGACTATAACCCCCCCCCCTCCCCGGAAAAAATCCTGTCTACGGGCTTGCAATCTAGGCAAAGTACCCCAAATAAATTAAATGCGCACACTTGGCGGACAACCATTAGAAATCATAACTTTTCAAAAATGGGAGTATTATTTTTTCTTAATATAGATAACTTTGAATTGTAAATATCTTGATCTAGGTGGCAATATTCCACTGCCAAGCCGTTATGTTAAAGCTCCAGAACCTGCAAGTTCATATCACATTGCCCAAAAAACCACTAGATGTTGCATATATATATGCAAAGTCTAGTTTTTTTTGGGGGCAATGTGATACGAACTTGCAGGTTCTGGAGCTTTAACATAGAGGCTTGGCAGTGGAATATTGCCACCTAGATCAAGATATTTACAATTCAAAGTTATCTATATTAAGAAAAAATAATACTCCCATTATTCCCCTGTATTAAAATTTTAAATTTAATTTGAATAGCATTATCAACTTAATCGTAAGTGTTTAATACAGAGTTAATATTTTATTTAGCAATGAATTAGTGTAGATCTACTGAATAAAAAATGTATCGTGAATCAGTTGATTTTCAAACCATTAGTGCAAATGTTCTTAGTTAGAACATTTAGACTAACGTAAATGTTAAATTAAGAACATTTACACTAACGGATGATACAGCATTGATGATTCATACACAGCACATTACTTTGAGGATCTCGGTTAACCGAGAAGTATTAAAGCACTGAAAAGAGTAGGAATGTTAAATTTCAAGTGAATAGTTTGTGAGACTAGCGATTTATTACAGACATTTTGGAAGTGCAGATAACTATTCTTAGAGAGCTTTTGTTTTTAAAATGTGTTTATTGGACTATTAAACTAAAATTTTAAACAATAAATTCAAAGTCACTTAAAAAAAAAAACGTATAAAACAAATCACAGGCTTTCCATTGCATTTTCAGCAATATCTTATACATTAATAAAGAAACTCTTCTATTATATATAGGTATACTTTAAAACTATTTTATTTTAAGTAGTTAGCTGATATATCTGATACTATTTAAATGCCTGTTTTTTTTTTAATCTTAGGTTCCTGTCATAACAAGATGTTCATTTGGATAGACGTCAGCTAAATTATTATTCAATGTTTTGAAACTGGAATAGATTCAGTATGTAAATATTTTTTATCTATTTTGAAAGAAAATAAAACGTTATTATTTAATTTTGAAATAGAAATTCTTATTTAACTTTAAATCAAGTAAGTTAGTAAAAATACACGATTTATATTCATTTTCAGGAAAAATAATTAAATGTATTTATAGAACTAGTTTGATTTAGTCAATTTAGACTGTGTCTACATTTACAACTTGAAACTTTTGTAGCTTTCTTTTTGAAAAACTTTTATGATATAAAATATTAGTTCCCGCTTTCGTCAACAGATGGCTCTGATACTCAATTCATTCTAGAATTTTCTTAGATGATGATAAACAACGAACACGAATTAAAGTTATAACTTTTCAACAAATAAAACATTTAAACAACTTTAAGAAAATATTTTATTGCTTATTAATGATAAATGTTTCTACAAAACTAGCAAGATTTAACCAATTTTAAGAACATAACTCAAATACTAAGTATGCAACGTATAAAAGAAGCAATATCACTAATAATGAGTAATTTTTTAATGATTTACCTTTTAATATTTTATAAGATGGGATAGACACGTCAACATTTACAATGTTGGTTAGGACTCCACCGAAACAATTTTTTTCGTCCCAACCTAATCCTGCCCCCCCCCCCCCCTCTCTCTCTCTCTCTCCTCCCTCCAAACTTTTTGTTTCGAAATTGAGAGTTGGTATTTAAAGAAAAAGTTAATAGTTTTTTTCGAATAATGGTTGTGATTAAAAAAACATATGTGGTGAAACTGTGCCAAAATATCAAAAATATTAGCAAACGTCCTTTTTCCAGTTTTCAAGTTTCTTTATGAAATAAAAAAAGCCTTCATTTTCTTAAATTGTTAGGAACTGTTGTGTTGTGAACACGCTCCCAATGAATATTCGTCTAACAATATTTATAAATTCAATCATTACTCGCATTTTCTGTTGTAGTCCAGACTAAGCTAAAAATCTTGTCCTATTGGAAACATGGTGGGATGCTTTTTTGAGTGACGATTGAATGGTAATAAGGCTCAACTAAACTGCGCATGAGCAAAATTCATATCATAAAAAATGGAATCACTCAACAAAGCGATCTTTAATAAATGAATTCTTGGTTGAGACTGTGAGAACCTTACAAATCCACCAAAAAATGATGCAGGGCTTTTCCTTTCTATTATTAGGTTAATAATACTGAACAGCTATACGTACAGGGTGTCCGAATCAAATGTCCCTAATTTGAAGAGGCACTTTGGAAAAAATCAGTGCACTTTCACGTGGACTCCCTTAGTAGCCTTGAGGATATCAAGTCGGTGGTCCAGTTCCAGCCATGTTCACTTTAACATTTCCATAGTCACAGAAGGAATAGCAACGGTTATTGAGGTATAAAGCTCTTCAACAACAACGGATATTCCTTGACTAGACTTTGTCTTATCTATAAAAGGAAACAAAATTCAGGAGTGACATCTGGAAATCTCGGTACCAGGCAGTTGGGCCTTTGGGACCAGGCAATTAGGAACTGCGGAAAGAGAATAATTTTTTTTACCAAAATCTAATAATTCAGCAACCATTTTGTTTAATTCCGCCCACGTATTTCTAATAGATTTTTTTTATTCGGCTGCTGAAATTAAGGACATTTGATCCGGACACCTTGTAGATTATCACACACTAAACGCTTTTTTTAAACGTCTGAAATCCTTATTGCTTCATTACGTAATAAACTGCGTCTTTCATTCATTCAATAAAACATCAAACACAAGCCGAAAAATAGCAGAGGATTGTGGGAAATGCAATTTATGATATGCTTCATTGACTTAACATATCTTCAAAAGGATTGGTAGGGAAGAGTCAATATATATACTTTTAATTTGTCAAAAATACTGTAGTATTTTAACGATTTTATTAAAATGCAATTTGATGAACTATTTCAAAATGTATTATTTCTGGTGGAATAAGTTTCAGGTTATATATAAAAATTGAATCTATGTTCAAATTCCCGTCTTGTCAGTAGCTATCAAAATGTGTTCATCTTCAATGAAATAACGCCTTAATGCGGGTCCTGAGAAGAACGTGTTGAAACTTCCTAGTTTCGTCGCAATTATAAATATGCTGAAGGTCACAAAGGTTAAGAGCGTGGCATATTTTTTAAGTCCTGCTCTTTTAGACCACACTCTTTACACCCCTGATTCAATCTGATAGAAGGTTCATGGGCTTGTCCAAGAAAATCAATTAATTTTATTAAATGTAAGGAAAAATTTTGTCGGTGAAAAAATGAGTCAACGAAAAGATTACAGATTTTGAAAGAAGATTATGTAAGATTAATAGTGGAGTCGATTAATCGAATGAAGCCAAACATGGTCTGAAAAACATTTATCATTTCAAGTTATCTCAGAAAATCAAATTAACAATTATCTTTTAAGGATTCCTCTTGAAATAATTTGTTACTTATTAGACCGACGAACGCTTAGATGTAGACTAAGTGTTCTCGTTACAAGATACTCGGCCTAAAATAAAATAATGTTTAAAAAATGACTTGTAGTGAGACCGGTTTGTTTTGGAAAACTTCATTACCATGAGCATAAAAATTAACGATTTAACTATGTATTAAATAAGGCATGCTATTCTATGTGCTTAAAGATCCATTCTTTTTTCTGGAAAACAGCATCGATTTATAATTATAACCACTCTACTTCAAAAAACATTTCAAATTTTTATTTTAGCTACATTTGAAACTTTATAAAATCGGTCACATCGTATTAATAAGGACTATACTTCATCGTTTCTTCATTTATTAGAGTATCATATTAAAGAGTTAATGTACTAGGTAGTGCATTGTATTCATTAAAGGATATCAAAGTTTTTGTTTACACATACTTTTTAAATGCATTATTTATGGAAGGCAAATAAATTAAATTTATTTGCTTTCCATACGAAATTTTAATTTATTTTGTTTTCAGTTTCAAACTAGCAAATTGTTTTCAAAATGAACGTTTAAAATGCTTCCTAAACTTCAAGGTTTTAGGCAAGGTTACACAATTTTATATTTCTAATGCTTTAACATAAAATATTTTCCATGAATATATTAATTTTAAATTGTTTTATATTATCTTTTCATTATAAAGTCTGTAATTTCATTTGAAAGATAAATTATCGAATGGTTACTATTTTCAAGAACATTCGTTAAAAAGAAAAAAAACAAAAACATTCTCCTGTCAAAAAATCATTCTTTAATTGCTTTACTGGAAACAAAATTGTATAAAACATAGCAGTTGCATATAATACTAAGCAGTCGTGTATAAAATTAATAAAATCAAAAACTTTTGATGTTTTTTACGGAATGAGAAATCAAAATTCTTTAAATATTGAACAATAGCTACGGGTAAAGAATCTAAATTTTTGACTAATTTAATTGAAGTGATTGCATTGTATAAAATGGTTAAAAATATATATTTTTTAAAGAGTATCGCAGAGCTCTCCATTCTATTTGAAGAGTGCTCTATAATTCTTTTTCAAATTATGCACTAGATGGCGTTCTGTTACACATATTTTATATTGGTGTGTTGGTAACAGAACGAAATGTATATTTTGATGTGACAAAAACTACTCTTCCACTATAGATAAATGATATCTTTGTATTTCTCATCTAAAAGTAAGTATTACTTTTACTGAATGCCTATTATTCAATTCCCAATGTGCATGTGTTCATATGACGCTACTTATTAACATTGTGTTAGTATTACGTTGTTTTCAGTAAATTGATTTGTTTTACTTGATTTAAATTGATATTTTATTCATTTAATGTCAAACTATTTTAATAAAACATTTTTCCGATACACTGTTTCCACTCATCACATCAAATATTTACCTTTGTGGGACTTTTGTAGTGATTTTGGATGACTCGAAATGTAAATAATGATAGTGCACCAATCGAAGTTATTTGAGGAAGCTTCTAAACGAAATCAATCTAGAAATAAAACACACTCTTTATTATAAATTTCCAATTTTACAATTATTGATATGGATAATTATGGTTGGTTCGTGCGCTCAACGACCTATACTTGTGCACAATAACGTCTAATCAGGCCGGAACCTACAGTTTAACGCAGATTTCGAACCACAACGAACATCCATGCCTTACCCGGGAATCGAATCTTGGATAATTAGGAAAAATGCAATATTTGTAATTGAGTTAAACCAACGTCTACTTTGAATGTGAATACAAATAATTCACATAACGAAACCTTGTTTATAAAAGTAACTTATCTAACAGTGAAATATGATTAAATTAGTTAATACACATAATATATACTATACCAGTTATTTACACATAAATAAACATCTTATGATTAAATTTTTATCATAATTATTATCAAAGAAGTGAACTATTTATAAGTATCTATATTATAACTATTTATATTACAGCTATTTATATTATAACTATAGTAAAATTATAGGTGTTGAGAATTACTGTTCTTTCATTAAAACTTTACACTCTTTTGTAATAAAAAGTTAATGACTGCAATACCAAGATCGATTGCAAAGCTAAACATAAATAGAAAAAATAGCTGCTGATTTTTAACACTTTTTTCGAGTTTGTTAACTTAACATAAATCATTTTCGTCTGCAAGCATATCTCATATCGTAAATATGAACAATAATATGTGTAATAAACTAAAATAAATGTACATGTAAGCACCTGTGTAATGAAACCTAGTTTACAATAGTGTATCAGATCTCATTGGTCACTGAGGTGTGCAGAGGCGTTTTCACTCAGAAATCTGGGCTGGGTTAAGATGAGGATTGGCTCAGCTGTCATTTCAAATAGTAAGTAATGATTAGTCTCCCTATTTAGTCGATGAATAACTAAAAAAGTTGATTTTCAAATCACAACTATTTTGGTACAATCAGATTCAGCGAATGAAACAAATGACGACGACAACGTTTAAATTACCATTAGAATACATATTGAATTGAATTTGTATAAATAATTTATATAACAATTGTAACTAGGCGCAAATCTATCGAATTTTAGAATTAATTTTATTCCTGTACAATAGTTTCGAGGGTTCAGTTAAAATAAAATGAATTATACTCAGTTAAAATTAAAGAATTGAAAAAAAATCCAATAGTAACTAATACAATCAGTTACGTGTATTTTGCTGGCCTTATATTATAGAATCAATTATAGAACAGTATTGACTAATTGAAAATGAATTGTTTGGAAAATTGTAAATATTTAATGCTATCATAGTTGAACTAATAATGTAACTAAAAATAAATATCCATTCTGAATCTTATGCTTTTTTTTTTTCATCTAATCATGCCGATCGACGAATATCCACATTATTCCATCAGTCGTGAAGCAAAATTCCATTAAAAACGAATAAACGCAAAAAATTGTCGAAGCAATGAGAATCGTTCAAATATTCCATTCAGAAAGCCGCTGCTGAATTTTCAATCTGGATCTCATTTCACCTTCTAGCTGTGGAATGCGACGCAGGGGAATGTTCCGTAAAGTAACAGGAATTCCTCAGCTATTGAAATCTCTCCAACTTGGAAAATGGGGAATTTAAGAAGGACTAGACAATGGACTGGAATAGAGTACGATTTGGTTCTGTTCAAAGTATAGTGGTGTTCAAGGGCTGTTTATCTTCTGGGTGGAATTTATTCACAATTCTTCACAATTTTTATTTGGGATCATATCATTTTATTATGAAAATAGCAAGAATGTATTCCCAATTTTTAAAACTATACTATTTTAAAATTTTATTCACAACTTGAATACTTAAAGATTTTACATTACTTTATTTATTTTTAAACGCATTAACGTATACAGTTCTATAAAAATTTATTTCTAATGCGAAATTGCCACTAATTGGTATTTTTGACATAAAGTTATATTTTGAAATTAAAGTTATTCGAAATCCAGTTATTAACGCATCGGAAAATATTATAGAAATTTAAGGATGGTGGAGAATTATGTTTTTAAATTTCACTTGTTCTTATTTCAAGTAATCGTATGACAGGACATCAATAAAATATATTTGGCGTTTCGTTAAAAGAAAAAAACAAAAACATTATAGTTTCTATGATAATACATGTTATTCATATACTCAAGTAACTTCAGGAATATTTAAATAGCGACTGCTTAGTAAATATAAGATTTGTAAAAAATATATAGATAGATAGAAAAATAATAGATATCCATAAAACTATTACATTAAGTAGCATAAGTTAACTCAAGAATACATCAACCAACACCATAATATAAATTAGCTTCAGCTTAATGTGAAACTGTTGGATAAATAATATCATGTTTGCTAAGTATATTTATAATAATCTGATCAGAATAAATATTTTAAGGCATTTAAAAAGTATTTGATTATTAAATGTTTTATTTTATTTGATAGATAATGTTCTGCTAGCCAACATACATATCATAATCTC
Organism: Linyphia triangularis; assembly: GCA_963978545.1. Taxonomy (NCBI): domain Eukaryota; kingdom Metazoa; phylum Arthropoda; class Arachnida; order Araneae; family Linyphiidae; genus Linyphia; species Linyphia triangularis. Next base: position 15,985,928 of record OZ021721.1, read on the forward strand.
AAAATAGTGATCATATTCTGTTGGAACTCAACTTAAAAAAATATGGGTTGACTGCAATGTTAACCACGCATTATAGAAAGGTTTAACATTTTGCATATTATCGCATATGTTTCAAAAAGTAAAAGTTACATTCATCGCAAAACAACAAAAACTTCAGGAATTTTTCAATAATGCATCTATGCATTTAAAACGATTAAATGGAAATGTATCAAACGTGAGTCGCGGAAGATGTGACTCGATGTAACACAGATTAAATTCGAATATATGATTCTAAAAAAAGTGTGTTATTAAAATAGAAATCCATTTGATATTCATACCTAAGTACAATCGACATCAATCACAGCCCATCTCGAGCGAAAATTTGAATTGTTTAGACATGGAAATGTAACGAAAATCGAAATTTAATGTTTTTTGGATCTATAAGGTGGATTTTGACAAAAGAAACATTCTTGGATGAAAAAGACCATAAAACTTTCGAGAAATATTTCAGGCAGTTTGACGTGAGTCTAATCTATTTTTATAGGAATACTTCTAGAGGAATAACTAGGTTTTTACAAATTAATATGGTCCATACATCTTTGAATGTAGTAACAATACATCTTTATTTACAGTGTTTCAAAACGTTGTCAACATTTGTTTTTACGAATTCGGAAAGAAAAAAAGTAATTTGGTGAAATGTATTTTAATTTTAATACTAATTAGTGTTAATAATATATTCAGTAAATTTGTTCATGTATAGTTTTTAAACATTTTTTCAATACAGTTCTAAAATCATAATTTAAAATCCCTAAATCCAAACTTTCTAAGATGCATCTTTTCACATCACCTAATTATTTCTTAGGATAGCACACCATTATACTATAGGATTGAAGGCCTCTCAATAACACAAAAGATTTTATTTTCCAAAATTTTATCGGATCAGTATAATGATATGTACTTTATAAAATCTGGATTTATTGCGTTACGAGAATAGAGTATTAAGTCTATTCATACCTTCCCATTGTCCCTATAGATGATGTTGTGCAGCTTTTGCAGAACATTAACATACTAAGATTGCCTCTCTGATATTTCTGATAGCCAAGAAAGAAAAACATGACCATTTGAAGTGGCTTGATATCCGATAGTCAAGTATTGATATTGTAATTTAGAGGAGGTCTTCCGACAACTAGAAAAGAAATAGATCGCTGGTTCGATTGGATTGCCCCATTACTTAGTGAATTGTTTTCCTTTTTTAAAAGAAGATTTATATTTACCCATTGAATAGAAACATTTAAGAATTTGGAGACTTCATTTGGATAAAGATTTAAGTGATACAAGAATTGGAGTGTGTAAACAATTTTAAATAAAGTATAATATTTTATCATTTAAAAATATTTGCTTGTGTGACTTTAATATATATTTTCTAAACTCACAGCGATAATGTTAGTAACATGATAATAAATACATCAAACAGCAAAATAAAAACTCGGCATTATACCGACCTGATGGCTGTGTTGGTTAGAGCTCTGGCTTTGCATGCCAATAAAGACGGGGAGAAACCCGAGTAGGTCATGGATGATCGTTGTGGTTCGGAATCCATATTAAGCTGTATGCCCCTACCTGGTTAGTCGTTATTGTGCTCAAAACAAGTCATTAAAAGTACAAATCAAACAAAACACAACAATATCAATGTAGCAATAACAATGCAATGTTTAGTTGAAGGATTTATTGAATTAAATTTGTGTCAATGTATCTATGTCTGACATTTCAATTATATATTTACACTTTTAATATATATTTATTTTAACTTTGTCATTAGGAATACTATAAGTGTTTAAGAGCAATTTCTAACAAAACACGGTTGGATTTTCTAATTACTAATTTCATTGCGTAAAGAATCACTAGATAATATTTTATGGCAAACTATTTCCAACTATATGAGAAACATCTATTCGACTCCGAAATTGATTTTAATATATTGGGTATTTTAGACTAATCATAAATTTAAATAACAATTGAACATCTTAAGATTCAGAAATCAATCAACGAAAATGTAACTCTCTAAATAAGAGAATGCGGCATTTTATTCAATCACGCAACAATGATTCACTCATAGTCCGATAACAATCCCACCCTATTAAGCGCGATTTTCTAGTGATAGATGTTTTGGACAACTCTCAAATTTAAATAATAGTTGTACATCTCAAGTTCAGTAATCAATTTACGAAAAAGTAACTCTCTAAATAAGAGAAACCGGCATTTTATTCAATCACGCAACAATGATTCACTCATAGTCCGATAACAATCTTACTCTATTAAGCGCGGTTTTCATTAGTTCCAGTGGGCTCTTTAAAAGACGATCCTAATCCCTCCTCTCCTACTTTTAGTTATCTTTTTCGACACCTTGTAGCCACACTTGTGAATATGCGAGGTGAAAAACCGCAACTTATGCCTTTTCTGAGGAGGTTTTTATTTACGGCTGCTCGGCACGCCATTCGTGTTTTGACTTCCTGTTGGAATCAGATTTATGAACTTCGAAGCGGCCTAATTGCGGCGAAAATTTTCCCGGGAGGCCATTAACTCGTGATCAATAGGGATCTGTCTTAATGATGTCACTGAAGAAGATTATTCGCACTCAATAAATCTCAATTGGAAAAGTAAAAACGTGCTCTTATTATAAACTACCACTTAACTCAACATCACCAATGAAAAGCGCAACTTCAAATCGTTTTGATTAGAAATACTTTACAACATTAACAGATATTTTTAAAACTTATAAAATAGCTTTAATTTCTATATTTTGATAAAAAATACTGCATTTATTTATAAATGCGCTTTTGTTCAACTAGGTCTAGTATTTTCCATTATTCATACAATCCTTTCTATTTGTAAAAATCAAAACCAAACAACAACAAAAAAAAAAAAAAAAAAAAAAACATCAACAGAAATTTTTTCAAATTACTAATGTTTCTAGTTTTTTACAAAAACTTCAGAATCTCAGTCAAACGTATTACCTTGTGAATATATTTGCAGCTTCTTCTATTTTTTGAAATATGAAAAGAAATACCGCCCTTATTCATAAAATATTTACTGACTAACTATTTGAAATATCGCTTTTTCCATTCAAGATAATAACGTCAAAGTTCTCTATAAACTTATCCGTATTCTTGAAAATACAGAATCAGGCTTTTGCTAAACATAATACATTTAAATCCTCCCTTTAAATCTCGAGTGCAATAGTACGACTATAACATTTGCTTTTTTGCCCCAAATTATAAAAGCATTACAAAAAAAAAAAAAGATTTGAAAAGTATTTCCGCACGTGTGATCACAAAGAAAGAAACCATTCTTTGACTAATGTAAAGAATACTTCTATTAGACTAACACAAGTATTGAATGAAATTAATTCAACCGTTTAGCACAAAAACTCCAGCTGTCGTGAAAAAGTTATTGCCGTTCAATAAGAAAGAAATTGATCTGCAATCAATTGGAAATAGGAAGCTATTGGTAAACAAATGCAGATAATCCATTTTTCACTCTTTACAAGTGGCATTGTAGAGAGCTCCCGTCAGTGTATGTTTCCGAATTCAACGTCAAAACTCGAGTATTCATACACCGTATGATTGCAACTCATCAATATCTTTTTGTGTTTCAAAAAAATTTATAAAAGTGCAAAGACGATCGATCATTTTTTCTTGGTCTGCTAAGAGCCCGTATTCGTAAGGGTGGCATGTTTGGACGCAAAAGGTGCACAAATATCATCCCTTTTAAAAAGAAATCACCAATAGATTCACCAACCCATGCAAGTGGGAAGGCGTGGAATTCAATTTAGAGTCGCAATCAATAAAATTCATAGGAGTGACATTTCCTCCTAAAAAATCGGCCACGCTTTTCAATTGTTTGTATTTCTTCCACTACTCATTCATACATAAGTCTGTGTTCCTTGAATGGAGGTAGGGAACCCCTCATGGCAATTCGTTGAATAGTAACCCCCAGGAGGAAACGGCTCAGTATGCGATTGGTTAGTGGGAGAAGCAATACTGTATTATTCGCCTTCTCTCCCTGATGTTACGTCCCCCGGTAACGATGGATGTGACATCCAACAAGTTTCTGTTATTTAGAAAGCGCTCTCTTTTTATTGTAAATGCTCTCAAAATCATCTGAACCGATGCGTTTAAAGTAAAATGGAATTTGAAAAATAGGTTATATTTTTATAATTTTTTTTTTAAAGATTTTTTTAGTGTTGTAGTTGCTGCAATAGAGGCACAGATTGCTGTAGAAAATAACAGTAAACTATATTTACTTTGCGTTGTAATTTAAATTACATTAATTATTTTTCGGGTATTTTTTTTTTTTTTTTAATTTGAAGAACCTTTCTCACAATTTCCTATATGTTTACATTTTAGCATGTAGCAATAGTAGTTGCATTTTTTATAATAATATAAAGATATTAGTTTGTAATAATATAAAGATATAATTTATAATAATCTAAAGAATATAGAATTATAGAAAAATATTCGGCATTTTTTAAGTATATAAAATCATAACTAAAGTACTAAACTGTATTTTTCGTATTACTTATTCTCGATTCTGGTAAATTACTCTTACAAAGTTATCTGATTAATCACTGATATCGTATGCAAAATATTTGTTTAAATATGAATTTGTGCACAATGGATAAGCACTTCAACTTTTATTTTCAATGTTCTGCACATCTTTAATAAGTGGTGTTTATGGTTATACTTCATAAGTAAGGCTCCAAGGTTTATTAAATTATTTTTAGAGACTGGAAACAACCATTGTAAATAAAACCATAAAAAAAAAATACATGGCTGGTTTAGTATAGCTTGATATTTAAAACCTTTTACACCAGAGAACTGGCAAAATTATAAATGTTTACTTATTTAATGATTTGGCATCTTTTAAATTATTTCTATTTTTAAACGTGATCATTGATTTGTTTGGTGCGTTCTCGTTGAAAGGAACAGATTTAGCTGAAATATGTGTCTTTTCTTATTGATATTCTGCGCCAGAAACGTAAAAGCAATTCGTAATCGATAATTATTAAAAGTGTTTCACTCCGAGTTAAAGAGACACAAGTACCAGTGGAATCTGAAAATGATTCAGAAATGAAATGATTTTCACGCTTCATAAGACATTGTAAATAGAGGATGCGGGAGCATTCAAAGTGAAAGATCGATGAAAGATTCCCATTTGTTGTAGTTTAGTCATGATGGAAAGAACTTCCATGTGTGTTTCCTGTTGCGTCTTTTTTGGCCTGTTGTTTGAAACGATTTCACTTGTTGGACGTCAATTGGGTATGGATTTATTTTGGATGATTACTCGAAACAAACCCTCAAAATATTTTAGATCGCAGTTATATTCCGTAAAACTTAAATAACTTGCTGTCAAATGCTAACAAATATTGTCAATATTTAACCTCCACCCCTATTTGTGGTATATCAATACATTACTTCCCATTTTACCATCAGCTATGAAAATCAACTTCCTGATTTTTAATAAGGCCCGTGGCTGTGTTCTGACGTTAATATTATAATAAAACGAATTGAAATAATGCCTTGGATATCAATTGTAGTACAAAAAATCTTGAATCAGTATGGATATTCATCGTGAGCGAAAAACTATTTAAAAGAGTGTCTCCAAATTCAAAGTAATCAGAGATAGGGTAAAGGCCAAGTTCCATATTTGAAAAATTTCAGGTATTCCACTGCATAGAATGATTAGAAATTTATAGTTTTTAACTTTTCGGTGGAAGAAAGTGATGGGCAAATGTTTGGTGTCCTAATTCTATTATAATTACTGTCGTAATCTCTGTACCATCTATAGGGTTTAACGGCGTGGTACCAAAGCTTTCGTAATTACTTTCAGTGTATTTGAAGCAAAGCATTCAAAATTCGATACACGAATCGTACCACCTAGGGCAGCTAATTACATAATCGATAAAACGAGAAAAGACATTATCCTGTTGGCGGTCCCTTTTCTCCACCATCAATAACATATAACAATGGAGCGATAGAATTTGCTCTGTGTGCCCTAAATATCAGTGCCACTGTGGAATTCTTTAAAATCTCAACTATAATGACACTCGAAGAAGCAAACTAGTTAGATATGTAGTCGATTTCTGTGACTATGATGTTCGCCTCACTCTTTTATCTGAAAGAAAAATGGAATGAAGGGGAAAAAATGACTTTTAAATTGTAAGGCAAGAGTCATCAAAGCATTAAGAAAGCCCTCTTCTTGTAAATCAGCCCCAATAAAGAATTTGATAAGTAATGCTGGTTCCATTTCAATAATGCCAACACTCATATATATATATATATATATATATATATATATATATATATATATATATATATATATATATATATATATATATATATATATATATATATATATATATATATATATATATATATATATATATATATATATATATATATATATATATATATATATATATACAGTATATAGAAGATTAATGACTTGGGAAAAAAATTAATCTGTTTACTTTGGGAGCATTTTCTTAGTTTCAATATTTAAAAAATATTATATGTGTTAGTAGATATACGTACAACTCACAAACTTTTCAATATAGCAATATTTTCAAAAAAATTAACATATATAGCTCAATACATTATGTAGCTCAATCGATGTAATTGAGGAAGTCAAATTATCATCTTTAGTTTTCCATTTCAAATTAATATTTTCTTGAATGAATGCTTTTATCTTTTGAGATATACATTTTAATTGGGTGAGGATTTGATTGGATTGAATTTTAACAGGATGATTTCAAATGAATGCCTCACTTACAAGCGTCTCTTTAGTAAACAATTATGCAAAGAAAAGATTTACACAGAATAATAAAAGGATTTCATTCGATCCCCTTTTTAAGTAATGAAAGGTTCTCTCCACTATCAGATAATTCCATGTGATTTATTTTGATGAGGACAAGCATTTATGCCTTCTTGTCCAAAAACAATTAAAGACATGAAATTTTAAATATCCTAGTATTATTGATATACTTAAGAATGTAGAGCTACGTATTATCGATTTAGTCACAAGAAACACGTGTAAAGTATGTAAAACAAACTTTAAACGTTCTTGTAGAATTCAGTTCTAGTTCTTGTAAATCTTATCTTTGTATCATTATACTTTAAACAGTTAGAACCATTTGTAATAATGACACACATTTTCAATCATCCTTTATATGTCCTGGTTTGTTTGTTTTTTCGTATGTGAATATTAATACCACTAACAGGCTATCAGGGTAAATTTACAACTTTTTCTATACAAATATACTGTGACAAAAAATAATAAAAAAGTATTTTTTTAATATATATATATATATATATATATATATATATATATATATATATATATATATATATATATATATATATATATATATATATATATATATATATATATATATATATATATATATATATATATATATATATATATATATATATATATATATATATATATATATATATATATATATATATTTAATATATATATTTAATATATTTATATAATAATATAATAATTTATATAATTTATATAAATATAATAATTTATATATAATAATATAATAATTATATAATAATTTATATAATAATAATTATATAATAATTTATATAATAATAATTATATAATATATATATATATTTAATATATTTATATAATAATATATATATATATATATATATATATATATATATATATATATATATATATATATATATATATATATATATATATATATATATATATATATATATATATATATATATATATATATATATATATATATATATATATATATATATATATATATATATATATATTTAAAAATCAGGGAAAAAACTTTTTAAAAAAACTATTATATGCATACTACATATTCTATCAATATAAATACGAAATAATAATAAGCGACATTTATTTCGTTCAGAAGGCAATGAAAACCACAATCAGGAAAAAATATGCTATGAGTTATTCTCGGTTGATAATCTGTATCACGTTTTTCGTCAGCCTGATGGTGTTCGAAGCAATAAAACACCTCTCCCTGGGAAAAGAATCAAAATGAATCACACGTCTGAGGTAGTGATTTCAATTAAGTTTCAGGGGGAAAGTTGAGACACGCGTCGTGTTGATAGATTTACTTGCATCATGTTGAAATCCCTTATGATTTTTTTTTTTATTTAAAACATTTCAGAAAATAAAATCAACACTCATTTTTAAAATCAGAATTTAAAAATTATACTCTATCTTAATGAAAAGTAAACTTCAATTTCAATTGAGGAAAATGAAGAATTTAAAAAAAAAAATGACATACTGCTTAGTAAAAAAGTTATATTTTTGGTTAAGTTTTTTTTTTTTGGGGGGGGGGCGAGTTTTGGAAACATTTCAGAAAATAAAATCAGCACTTATTTTTAAAATCAGAATTTAAAAATTATATTCTATCTTAATGAAAAGTAAACATCAATTTCAATTGAGGAAAATGAAGAATTTAAAAAAAAAATGACATATTGCTTGGTAAAAAAGTTATATTTTTGGTTAAGTTTTTTTTTGGGGGGGGGGGGGGGCGAGTTTTGGAAACATTTCAGAAAATAAAATCAGCACTTATTTTTAAAATCAGAATTTAAAAATTATATTCTATCTTAATGAAAAGTAAACTTCAATTTCAATTGAGGAAAATGAAGAATTAAAAAAAAAAATGACATACTGCTAAGTAAAAAAGTAATATTTTTGGTTAAGTTTTTTTTTTTTTGGGGGGGGGGGGCGAGTTTTGGATTGAAACACGCGTTCCGTCGATAAATTTACTTGCTTCATTTTTAGTCTCCTTGTGATTTTTTTAATTTAGAACATTTCAGAGAATAAAATTAGTAATCATTTTTAAAATCATAATTTAAAAATTATATTCTTATTGAAAGTTAATTTCAATTGATGGAAATGTCGAATTTAAAAAAAAAAAAAAAAAAAAAAAAAAACTTCTTAGTAAAAAAATTCTTTTTTATTTTAAGTGCACTACAATCCTTTTTCTTCTGTTTTAGATGGTGAACTATAGTTTCGTTTAATTATAATCCGTACATTCAGTTAGAGTAAAATAAAATTCCATCTGACCGCTCCTAATTCTAGGGACCCACAGCATTGATGCGAATCAACTCTCCTATGATTACTTTTAGATTTTATTTTGTAATCTTATTTTTAGATAAATAGATACACTTTTTTTCACCGTCATTATGTAAGTGATATTTAATAGAATCCTTAATTAACAGCTTAGAGAATTACTTTTAATGCGTTTATAATCTTTTTAGTTGTGTCACCATCGTGATACATAATAAAAAAATATTTCGATAAGATCAAAAGTCTTTTTCTGCGAGAAAATTCTGTGATCTAATCGTGGAGGAATCCCTAGGGAAATGAAGAGAGCACCGAAAAGATTTAGGAACACTCCATGTAATGGAACTATTCTATAGCCCTATATTCGAAAGGATGAAAATACTTATTTCATGAGCCAAACAGAGAATGGATCTTCTTATTAAAACAATGCGGGTGTTTTACCTTCGTTACTGTTAATTCATCATTGATTGCTATTAAAATGACTTCCAAATAATATACTTATTTTGAAACGTATGAATTCAAAAAGTTTTTATAGAAATATCACAAGAAAAATTGCAGAATGTTGTCCCTTAAATTTTCTTTTTATCACTTTTTTTTTTGTACTAAATCAATAAAAAAAGTAGAATAACAATTTTTGTTATATAATAATTCGAAATGCTTCGATTCAAATATGATTTTATAAAAATAATATAAGATGAAAAATAATGCGAAACAAAAAGTTCTGCATGATTTTTAAAGTTCTCGAAAAAGATTTTTTTTTTTTTTAAAGGATGGTGTTGCTGTTGAGCATTCAAGTAAAAACTTTAAAAGAAAGCGGTTTTGAATGATAACATTGGAGAAGTTTATCCAGCCTTTAGTTATTTTGGAAGAAAAAAATCAAAATTTTATACTCTGCGTCTAAAAGTAGTGTTGATAACTTAGTAGTAGTTTTGATAGCCTAATGTTGATAACTCAGGTTCTTAAAAATGATTCTTAAAATAATTAGCATATCTTAAATATATGGGTGTGAAGTTTAGTTAATTTAATTCTTTAGGAATATACCTCATATATATTCACAGTCATTCAAAAAGCATTAATGTAATTTTAAAACATATGTTTTTATAAACTATATTTATGCATAAAAATTTAAATACCAAATGATCGTCACGCAACTATCTTTATTGTAACAAACATGTTTTTTTAGAAAAAAATCAAGTATGAACAATTTGATAGTTTTTATATTTATTCGGAGAGATAATATATTTCTCTGAATTCTTTGCATTGAGTCGTTGAATTACAAAACAATCTTTAAAATATAATCAGAAGCTATTGGGAAACAAATTATTTCTTTGAGACCAACCTCTAGTTTGCGAATTTCGAGAATGCCATAAAAATCCAGGGGTGGGGGCTGTCTTGGCCTGGTGGAACTCAAGAAGAAACGTTAAATTTTTTCAATGTTAATAGTAACTATACAGTTAGGGAAAATATTGTATTTGAAACTACAAGATAAACTTCAACTAAAATAATACTTATAGCTTTATTATTTATGACGTATTAATAATGCCATAATAACTATAAGCTATGCATTTGTTTATATAATTTACCTAGCATTTTTATGAACATAAACTTATTCAGCACGAATAAGCTTCTTTTACTCTTCCAAGAGAGCACAATCTGTCATGCTACACAAAATTTCGTAAAGATCCAGATTGTAATATTTTTTTCTTTTCACTTCTCCCAGAAGAAAGTTGGAGAAAAGACACGCAAAAGAAAATGCTTCAGGAAAGCAAAAAGAGAAAAAAAAAAATAAACAGCTGAAATTCGGAAGGAAGCCAAGAAGGATGAAAGTTTTCTTTTTTTTTAGGGGGGGGGGGGGGAGGGGTTACAAGAGAAAAGAAAAATCTGAGTTAGGCGAAAGAATTACTAAAGAAAAGTGTACGAAGCAAACAAACAAACATGGCGTAGGGCAATATAGAACGAAATTTTTTCCCCCCTTTCCTTTGACGGAAGAGGATGGGGAAAGAAGGAGTCTGGATGTCTAGTTAAGAATGCATTTGGGAGGTATTTTAGCTGTTTCGATCTACTTGATTGATGACTTCTCGACAAAGACTGACAATCAATCAAAGACAGTGTCACCAACCTTAGAGATTGTCGATTTGCTAAAATGGTAAAAAAAACATTGACGTTTCTTTTGCAGTGGTATCAAAAGGTTACCTAGATATCCTTTGTCATATTATTTAAATAAAATAATTCGTTTAAGGGCTTGATACATCGGGTATTGTTATTGTTCAACTTAATAATTTATTTTTAGAGATGACTTTAAACACTTTAGGTTATTAAATTTATTCTTTTTCCACTGAGTTTGTGAACTTAACTTCCATAATAGGTCATATTTTTTGTATTTGTATTAATTATTAACAAACGTTCTTATTACATTCTTGAGTAAGAGATTAGTTATTAACAAATGTTTCTATTGCATTCTTGAGTGTGTGATTAATTATTATCATATGTTTTTATTACATTTTTAAGTAGATGATAAAGTTACAGAAATTAATTTTATTGTTATACTAAATGTCGCTATCTAGCAAACTAGAATTTGTACCAGGTTTGATTCATAATTTTCATAATCTTCGATTATTTTTCAAATAAGTTTTCAACTTCAATTATTTAAAGGAAAAAAAATACCATTTTGAATTACAAGTTGTTATAATATATTAATGAAGACGAGCCTTAACCTTCAGTCGGCCACTTACACTTTTACATGCTGATCAATAGGTATTAAAACTTACAATTTGAAAACATTTACTTTAACAATTATAATTTTAAGTTTATTTATTTGGATTTACACGGCGTTTTTCTTTATAGATATTAAATTAGCAGTAACCGAAATTCACCAGCAAACACCAGATCTTAATTTTCAACAGGAAAAAACATAATTTTTTTATTTAAACTTAATAATTTATCAATCATAGTTCAAGTTACGAATGCAGCATTGTGTATGTCTCTTTACTTTACTTGACGAATTTAAACTCAAAAGGGTTATTTTTTTTCTTTGTTAAAAGTTACATGCCATTAGGCTGCAGAAAATTATTGATTTTATTGTATTGATCTATTTATGCCTTGTATTTTGGTTCGGTTCCACTATTCTAAGACGGCTTCTTTTGATGCAGTTTTTCCGATAGGTGCATGTAAATATCTACTCGCGTGTTTAATTTTCAATTCCAAAGTTCTCTTTATGTGCAAAGGGTGAGTTGGATAATCAATCAAAGACGTGCTGACACATTTACCGATAAAATGCATTACTTTTCTGAAGTATTTAGATAGTGGCCTCATCGATAGAAGGAGAACAGTTCTTTAATAGAAAATTTATTTTTAATGAATACTTGTAGTAACTTAATGATAGCTTTGTAAATATTTTACTTAAATGAGCTTTTATTATAATTGAATGAAACATTTTCAGAAATTCACGAGAGACAACATCAAAACTTCATTTACGCTTTTATATTAGTTTTCGCGAGGTAGTATTTCACGTAGTAGGAGCTAGTATTTACAATGCAAAAAGCTTTTAAAAAATCTTTAGCTCTCACATTTTACTCATATTATTTTCTGATTGCTTTTATCTAAACTTAAGATTGTTAAAGTTAAATGAATAGCAAAATATATGAATTGAATATTTTACTTCTCTGAAATACGTGAGTAGTAAAGTATCAAATATCTTTAACAGTATTTCAGTTTAAGTTGTATTTTTCACTTGTTTGAAGAACAGTAATAACTATGTTTTTATCAATTAATGTTTAATTGCTATTTATGTAATGTGCTGAAAAAGAAATTGTTTAAATAAAATCCGCAAGTGGAATAAAACATTGGAAATGTAAATGGTACTATTAAATGCTGCATTTTAAAGTTACCCGATTTCATAACATATCACGTTCTTAATGTTCAGTAAAGTAATACTGTTTCTGGGAAACAGTATTACTTTACTGAACATTGACAAATTAAGTAGTAAACATATATAAAATGCGAATTTAATTGAATTATATAATCGTTAATAGAAAGTCAATCAAATACTATATTGTATGTTTTCAGTATATTTGTCAGTAAACAATTGTTTTGCATTTAAAATATGTTTGTTGCATATTTGATTAACTTCTATCTCATGCTGCGGCAAAATGTCAAAATTCTTCACTATCATGACATTCTCTTTACTTCTTTAACTAGTTTATGAGAAACACTCCTAACATTAACTCATTTTGAAAGCTCATTTTACGATAAATAATATTACATTCCTTCAAATATAATTCCAGCGAGATTTCGTTACGAGTACTTATTTCTCCCATTTAGGGCGGGGCAGAACCGGAACCTATCAAACTGTCGGTGTAGACAGAGACGAAATTTAACAGTATGGGCGGAACTACAATTCACCAAGTAATAATAATACGCTTGTACTGAAAACTTGATATCCTTATCGAATGAAACTAATCGGAATCTATTTTTTTATAACATAGGAGACCACCAGAATTGCTAGATCAATGTAAAATAAAACCAAAATAGACCCTATAATATTTCATACAACTTAGAGGTGTGACCTTAACATAATAATACAAGAAACTCTCCAAAAATGCGATAATTTTGAAAACTTGTTGGGAAAATTGCTCATCCATTCAAGTTCTCCATCAGATAACTCACCCATTCTTCAACGAGCGTTTATATTAGATATAATTTAACTGGTTGAGAACGCCCTTTCAATTAAAATGTTGTTATTTTAGGATGCATTGCGGTAACAAAATTCAACACATTTACTCATAATCAATGTTAGATAAATTACATATGGGGACCACCCAATGTGATCAAACCATTTAAATTAGGCCTTTTAGCTCTTTTGATAAAATACGTGGGTTATATTTTCCCCACCCAAGTCGGTATAGGCAATCAAAATTTTGTCGAGCTTTCAACGTTGTAGGTTGGCAAAATTACCTTTGCCATCTAAAATGTCCAATGTAAATAGAAATTAAATATATTTCTTGATAAAACTATTTATTTTTACAAATTTCAATCCCTATTTAGTTATCCCAAATTAATCTTCAATATTGAAACATTTCTTATAATTGTAGATTTTTTTTTTAGGAACTGTCTGTAAACTTCCTTATAATAAAGATCTTTTCTGAACTAAACAAGAATTTTTTTCAGTACAAATAATATGACATCATGCAATAGTACTTTAACTAGAACAACTTTAAACTAATATATGACCAAAATTCAATCATTATTTACTCGCATTCTTGTATCTTTCATATTAGGATAAAAAACAATTTTGTAGGCAGAAATTTTACTTGCATTAACAAGAATTTTTTTCTTTTTGTTTCAACAAAAATTCAGAAAAAACGCAATTAGTTACTCTGAAACTAAATTTGTCCTTCTTTCTTCCAGAAGGGATAACTGTTTTCTCGATTTAACTTGCATACCTTTAATGGTTAAGAAATTGGAGTATTACGGTTTATTTTCAAATGTGACATTATTCAATAGCCTACTAGAGTGGATAAAATAAACCACAAGAAATTCTATTTTAACTATATTTAATAACTTTTATGATTCCATTGTAAATTTGCAGACGATACAACAATACTTTTCTTTTATTTCACTAGAAAATAATAGTTTTGCCGATTTTTGCAAGTGTAAATAATGCTGATATATTGAAGGGTCTATCTTAATCGTTCTTCTTAATCTGCCTCCCTTTTTTTTTTATTGTACAAGCAAAGAATTTCCCTCCAAGGCAATTGCGCTTTTCCGCACATCGGATATCCATTCATATCTTTCTCACCCCTCTAAGTCCAAGTGAGCGGACCTTGACTATAGGATCAAACGGATTTGAGGGGCATGAAAAAGTGACCCTGCTGTGACAGCTCTCCAAACTTAGTCATCGCAGTTCGAAAAAGAATCCATTTAGTCATGCAATTCATATGGGATTAAGACATTTTTGTATCACCGGCAGGAGCTCGATATAGGCGGATATGAAGTGGAATTCATAAAAGTCAATTATTTCTGAAGTCTATTAGTTTCTGTTTTGTTAGTTCTGTCTTGGTAGTAAAAGTGCCCAATGTTTAAAAATGAATTGTACCCACCTCGTCATTCAAAAAAGTACATACATAAAAAAAAAGACGGCAATTTAATTTTTTTATTTGTATTAGACATTCTCCAGCCACAGATTTTGAATAAAATGCAGGTACATATTACATTTAAATAATTAGATTTTTCTATAAATTAAAGTTCGAAGAAATTTTAAGATACTTGTAGTTTCTTTTGATTATCTAAAACTATATATTTCATTAGTTTCAGATTAATATATTATTATTTCATTTCCTTATTAAATTTCTTTTGATATAGAAAAAGATAGTCAAATATTTCAATACGGAACATAGGTAATTTTTTATGTAGTTTAATCACCCCCTCCCCCCACAACTTTTACCAATGTTCAAAATGAATTTTTCCCACCTCGTCATTCAAAAAAAATCATACACATAAAAAGACAGCAAGTTAATTTTTGTTGACATACTTCTGTCACAGATTCTAAACACAATTCGGTATCTCTTCCATTTAAAACAATTATGTTTTTCTATGAAGAAATTTTAAGGTATTTGTATTTTCTTTTGATTATTTAAAACCATGTATTTCATTAGTTTCGGATTAATGTTTTATTATTTCATTTCCTTTTTAAATTTCTTTCGAAATAGAAAACAATGAAAAAATATTTTAATCGGGAACCTAAGTAATTTTTTATGTACTTTAATTTGACTCCCCCCCCCTCTCCCCCCGTCTCCCCATCCCTCCCTCCTTTTTTAACAAATCATTTTTGCGTTTTGAACAATAAAAAATCAAACCGGCATTGTTATTTCTAGTTGGCTCGGTCCTTTTACTGAAGCACCTTTTGTAATGTTCTTTCTTAGCATTGTGTAAAGTTGTAAACAAACTAAGTAGAAAATAAGATAGCAAATATACTGCAATATAATTTTAAAATATGTCAACAAAATGAATAAGAAAAAACACTTGTATCAAAATGATAATTTTTAAAAAATTAAAATCAAATAATTACGACGAGCTATGTATCACTTTATTTATTCACATATATTCGAGCATACTAAGTCATAAATAACCAAAAACAATACATTATATTTCGTCGTGTCTGTTGAAGTCAAATGTTTACTCTTTTTGATCCCAAATTAATAAGTAACATACACTTATTCAGCCAATGTTTCCTTCAGACAAATTAATGCCGTGAATATTCTATAAATCATGTGATGCAGCTGCTCCCAAAAGGGCCAATCTGACCCCTGGTCTTGTAAGGATTAATGTTGATGGATTGAGCTCCGAGGACGATTGAAATTCGAATAATATGGAAATATTTGCGAAGAATGAAGTTCTGCGTTCGACTGAAATATTACTTCTATTGAATTTCCATTACTGAGTTACTTTTTGAAGTTATTCCACTTTTGGTCCCTCTTTCGTCCGGGAACGAAAAATAAGGAAGTCCGAAGCACATTAGTGATGAGAACTTGAAAATCTGTTCTTCGGCAACTGTCTATTTTAGGATTCAGATACGTCAGAGGTACTTTATGAATCTGCTTTTGGATTGATAACCAAAAAATCCGATACTGTGTAATAAGAGAGAATATCTCTCAAACGAATTTTTGCAGATAATTTTTCCTTTGCTTCAAAAGTTCTAAAATCAGTTAGTCTAGAAAACATTTTTCCTTTTAATTTATCTCTGCACAACTATTTAAGATGGCAACTATTTTTTAAAAATTTGATTAAAAAGCTACCTTTACTTTATTTTAAATATTAATATTGATATCCAAGAACCTGCTTTCTAAAGTTTTTTTTTTCTTCTTATCAGCGGAATCATAATATTATTATCAACATCTCTTGGCAACAAAATATTTTAAAAACCTGCTTTCACCCCTAAAACAAAACACCTTTAAAACAATAATTGAATTTAACCATGAAGAAAGGTTGTATAACATTGTTAGAAAAACTTGATCTAGTTCTATGGAGATCCTCATTTTAGATATCACTCATTACATTGGCTAAATATGATGTCACCACTATCCTTATCTATGGACCACTGAGTAATGTGATACGAGCAGGTAACTTGAATTGATAAACTAAATGCGATACATTGGTACTTTCACGCTACAAAATGCCAAACGAAACAAAAATGTGTCGCAGATAAATCTTGCTTCAGAGAGCAGTGAAAGTGGGGGAAAATCAGTACCAAACAGTAGGCAACATGTTTATCGCAACATTCCATAAATTTGGCTGTCTCCGCCCATTGTCGGGTGGAGGATACCACGTGGGGGGACCAGATATGTAGGGTGGGTTTTCTATTTCAAGAACAGCCTAATATTATACATTTAGAAAAAGATATTTTAAGGTTTGTTTTCGACTTTTGTATGTTTAACAATTGCTTGACCACAAGTACTTTTATTTTACAATTTGTCTAACAGGTAGTATGAAGGTTAATTAGAATTAGTCATAACGAAAAGAATTATGAATTCTATGCAAAGAATTTCATTGAGTTTTTTCCATGGCAACTATAATTCACTTGTTACTACAAATTAGATTTCTAAAATATATTTTACAGTTTAAAGCAAAATGCATATCTTGTATAACAGTAAACTAGTAAAATGCTTCAATTAAAATTTAAAAATTACTCAGAATAGTTTTTGTTGTTCTCATACATTATCACTTAGTAAAATTGATAATATAATCGTTACAACTGTTTCATTTAAATTTCGGTACTCTATTTTAATTTTAATGTTTACAATTTTAAATTAATTCCCATTTTTATAAGAAAAAAGAGCATGTAATGTATATAAGTTTAGAAAGGTTACATATTTTTACTTCGCATATTATATCCAAATACCAATACCAAAAATGGAAACTTGTCATATTAAAAATAAGTGATAATCTACCAAGATGTCTGAAGAGAAATATTATAATGAATAATTCGAAAATAACTTCATATTAGTCAAAAACTAATAGCCTAAATAACATCCTTTCACTTTTTGCACCTGCCTATTTCATTTCTTTTCATCCCCTTGATCCACGCCGTGGGGTAAGAGCTTTGAACCGGTTAAAGGCCGTCCGTAAAAGAGAGGAACTCCTCGGAAATCTTCAATTATTGGGAATATCTTCATTTGAACAACTCTTTTAGTGCAATAAAAATGGTGTTAATACGATCACTTTTGGTACTCAAATTTATATGATTTTAATAGTTAAATCATTAATTTAAATAAATGACTATTATATGTCAACTCTTGTCTTCGAAATGAATTTTCTAAGAATTTGTTTGCTCACTAGAATTCAATAATGAATCATTGAAATAAAAACTATTCAAATTATACAGAGTATATGTTATGTAATGTTTAGACAATACGATAGAAAAAAAATGGATAAAAATAGAAGAGATTTTAATTACTACTAATTTTAACATTTCAAAAAGTAATGCGAGTAAGTTAGAGATAGTAATAAAGTTAATTCAGTTTTCCTAACAACAATCAAATGAAAAACATGTATTTAATTTTATTTTATTTCTTAACACAATTGAAAAATTAGTTTAATAAAAAATTATCTACCTTATTTTAAATGAAAATATTGCATAATTTATATTTCAAACAATAAATTTCTCTAATATATTGTACATTACAATAAATTTCAATAATATATTATGCATTACAAGAGGGAATATTACTAATAATTACGAAAGGTTCATTCTTATGTTCTATTCTTCTACTTCAAACATGCATTAATAAATAACAAATGAGGAAATGACTGGTTATTATCTTGTCATTTACATTATGATATATTGTCAGACATTCTTTTTACCACATTTTAATACATGAATTTTATTTTTAATTATGAATATTAGATTGGTGAATATAAGATTTATAGTGAATCGACAATGCATTTATCTGAATATTTCATTGGCCTGTTACTTAATTGATTAAATGAAATGCAGTTTTATTGAACTCTTAGATGCCATAGGGTTCTCAAGATTTCATTTAGCAAAAATTTCATAGAAAAACTAAGAGAAGAAACACAATGAATCATCTTAAAAAACTGTTTTGTATTTTAGAAAATGTGGATAAAATCAGCAAATATAATAATTTTTTATCAAGTGCTTGTTTTAAATAGCAAACGAAATTATTTTTTGCGATAATCATCAGACATAATGCCACATGTCCGACTAAAGTATTGCTTCAAAACACATAAAAAAGTTTTTAACACAAATTCAATGACAAAGTTTGAATTAAAAAATAACATGTTTTTATTTCTCGAGAAAAAGGTAGCGTTGCTGAAAAATAGATATCATCTAAGCTAATTTTGATACGAGAAAGCATTTGAATTCCGTTTATCAGCCTCGATTTTTGAATGTTCATAAGTCTTGAAGGAGCATTTGATTTGGAAAATATTTCCATTCAGACTAACTCTTAACATACCGATTTGTTTTGAATGTTGAATGGAGCATATATTGAGAAATAATTATTTCAAAATTACAGGATGTTCCTAGAAAGATAAGATCGAATCACGCATATGTAATAAGGATGTTTTTCCACCCCAGAACCAGACAGTTATTATCTATGGTTAGTAATGAAATGCAAATTGGAGAATCAAATATAAGAAAAGGACATTTCTCATTCTGTCTTAATATCAAAGGTTCTTTTACTTCTGCTCCTATTTACAGGTAACAATTGCGTAAACTCAATGGGAAACGTGATTTTTAGTTTGTAAGGTATGGATGCTAACACATTCAAAGAAAGGTTTCTTGTTCTCTAAAAGTGAAAAATTACTTGTGTATGAAATAGGTTTCTATTACAAAAATTTCCTAATTATACTTGTGGGTACACAGAAAATTATATTCAATTTGGATCACATTAAAATACAATTTTCACATAAGTTGTTGATGTCGATATTGCAAAGCGTTATGTTTCGACAATATTGATGGAACTAATTTATTATTTTAATGTATCTCTAAAAACATGGGATTTTATGGGTTTTTTTATAACTCCTGTACAGTTAATATTCAAATACATCATTGGTTTATTTTAATTAATATTGGTATAATTTTCGAAAGACTTAAACTTTTAAAATATCAAAGGTCAAATAGAAGTATCTTTGTAAATTCCTTTATTACCTTTTAAAAGATTGTGATTTGCCATATTTAAAAAATAACCTAAATCTACTTGTATAACGTCATCAAATGAAACAATAAAATTACTTAAATATCCAAGTAAATTCCGTTTTAAGTAGTTTTTAGAATTTTCTCTAAATTAAAATTGTAAATATACAATAATACTAAAACTTTGAATTTTATTAACCTTAATACAACAAACTTATCCAAATGGCATTTAACTAAATCACACAGAAATTCAGAAAGGCAAAATATATCAACCCCAGTAGCACAAATCTCCTGCTAATATCGGCTCTACATTGGCCAGCCCAGTGCTGGGTGAAATAAACTGGAAGTATTGAAATGTTGATGCAGAGTTTTAATATGGAAATATAGTGTTATAAGAAAGGGCTGAGGGCTTAAAAATATGTTTTGTTTGGGTTTTCACAAGTTTATTTTTTTAAAAAATAGTGTATTTCGGAACGATGCTCGAGATTCGGCAGGAACTGGCCAATCTTCCCAGAACCCCTGTACAGTTAATATTCAAATACATCATTGGTTTATTTGAATTTATATTGGTATAATTTTCGAAACACTTAAACTTTTAAAATATCAAAGGTCAAATAGTAAGAGAAATAAAAGTATCTTTGTAAATTCCTTTATTATCTTTTAAAAGATTGTGATTTGCCATATTTACAAAATAACCTAAATCTACTTGTATAAAGTCATCAAATGAAACAATAAAATTACTTAAATATCCAAGTAAATTCCGTTTTAAGCAGTTTTTAGAATTTTCTCTAAATTAAAATTGTAAATATACAATAATACTAAAACTTTGAATTTTATTAACCTTAATACAACAAACTTATCCAAATGGCATTTAACTAAATCACACAGAAATTCAGAAAGGCAAAATATATCAACCCCAGTAGCACAAATCTCCTGCTAATATCGGCTCTACATTGGCCAGCCCAGTGCTGGGTGAAATAAACTGGAAGTATTGAAATGTTGATGCAGAGTTTTAATATGGAAATATAGTGTTATAAGAAAGGGCGAACGGCTTAAAAATATGCTTTGTTAGGGTTTTCACATGTTTTTTGTTTTTTTTTAAATCGTGTATTTCGGAACGATGCTCGAGATTCGGCAGAAACTGGCCAATTTTCCCAGATTCCCTGTTTCCGACATTGGCCAATGCCGATGTGCTACCTGAGTAGTAGAATTGACCTTCGGAGAAAAACATTCCTTCAACGATCATTTTAATCGCATTTTTTCTTGGCATTTCTTCTTTGAAATATACTTTCCCAGCGTTTTTCAATTTTATTCAATTGTCAAAAAGATAAGAAAATACTTTATTTCTTTGAATTAAGCTTAACAGTTTAATATGCAGTCAGACAAAATGTGTTCAGAAAGCTTAAATACATTGTTGAATAAATACTTTTAAAGAAAGATTGTATAAGCAAATACTTCCCATGAAAATATAAAAATAAATTTTCGTGAGTTATTTCTATAGTTTTTTTTAAAGAAGTTTTGCTTAAATTTAAAAGAAATACATAAATAATCTTACTGTATTATTACATAATAATTATTATTTTATGAAGTTATATGAAATTTACCAATGAAGAATGGTGTCAGCAATCTGTTTTAGGAATTGTCACTTAATGTTACGCAAATAAATACTTGTTTGAATCGTTGTTTGATTTGCATTAATGTAAAAAGAAAAACTGAAATCGTACGGCCAAATGTCACTATATTACAGCGTTCCAGTTAGATAATATTAAGAATTTTCTACTAGTCCTTTCAAGAACAAAATAAAATAACTACATCAACATTGTTAGAAAAATAAATATTTGTTTCATTTATAAAAACTAAAAAGAAAAGGGCAAAAACAAATGTCATCTAAATTATGTCATGTAGGTAAGTTAAAACTTAATATTTTAAACCATGATTCAAAACCACAAATAAAATAGCTACACTATTCAATTGCACTACAATCCCACTCTAAACAAAATGTTATTAAGACCAGAGCAACACTATGTAAGATGATCGTGTATTTAAACCAGTCTTCAAAGCAACTAAATCACAATAAACTTGAAGAAATTCATAGGAATAATTTTAGACAAGCAGTTGAATTCCAAAAGCTGTCAAACACTTACCACTAGATATCTTGTTTCCCAAAAACTAGACTTATATTGCCGGAACTTTTACCTCAACCTCGGAAAGTCAATTATTCGGTTTCACGGGTTTATTTTTTCATAACTTGATCTCTGGAAAAAAATGCACTACTAACCAACTCTGCCAACCTCCTGTCCGTCTAACGTCTGTGTTACAAAAGGGAAAAAGGGGGTGGGGCGAAGGGCCAGTGAGTGAGAAATCAAGTTTAGGAACAACAGACATTTGTTTGAAAAGTATCATACTGTGGAAATGCCTATTCCCCCTTTCTTTTCAGATAACGAAAAGGGCACGTCCTCAGATACCTGAAAAAAGTCAGATCCCCCTCTAAAAATACAGGTGCGTAACCCGAAGAAAAATCTTTTTCCAATGGTCTCTGTCATGTGTCCGACGGGTCGTAAATTACCTTAACAAAAAAACTTCAGCTATCCTTTGGGAGGCAACCTGCTGTTCGAGGGACAGAGGGAAAAAAAGAAAGAAAAAGGCCTGCCAAAAAAAGAGGAACGTTTTAGTTAAAAAGACGGCCATAGAGTTCTTTTGTTGGCACATTCTCCGCGCCTTGTAGAACACAATGGGAAGAGGGCTTGTGAAGTAGAAGAAATACTCACGTGGTCGTATCTATTTTTTAACGAAGGGTAGCAACCCATGCGATAGCAATGAAGCGTTACGATTCTGTGAAGGACCGTTTTCAAAAGAACTTCTTTAGATGTTAAGATGGTCTTGAAAAGGCACTGATAGCGATTTCAGACGCATTTGGGAGTTTGTTGGTCTTGTGTATAATTTTATTTGGGATTTTCAAATGGCCAAATATTCTGGGAATTTAGGAGAATTTTCATCAATGCACATGATTCCGAATGCTGTCTGTTTCATATACATCAGTTTTGAGTGTATTGAGAGCATTTGGGAGCTTTTTGTTATCGTGTACATTAGGGTATTCCAAAAAAGGTCGATTTTATTTATTGAAAGATTTGTAATGGTGCTACCCACTTAATTTGCTCTTTTTATATAAAAAAATAAATATTGTAAAGTTTGAGCCCATAATTTTAATATTTAGAGGTAGCTCAACACCCCAAAAGTTTTGTGTTTGGGTTCTTATACGGCAGAAAGTAACAAAATTCAGGAAAATATAAAATTTTATTTTGTAGAAATTTCTGACATTTTGCGAGATAAAAATAAATATAAAACAATATAATAATAATAATATAACAGTTGCATTTGAATAGCAGCAGATGTGCCAGTGACTGCTTAAGTCGATTTTTTACAGTCAGGATGAGTTAGACAACGTTCTTCCATCAGCATAACGTACAGCTAGAATAGTAGTTGTTTCTCATTGTGTGTTATTTTTTTTTTTATGAATGCTACACTGCTTTCAACCTGATCATTGACTTCAATGGTTTGTACATTTTTTAATGATTTAGCATTACCTTCCTGAGTCTCCCAGATTTTTGGATCTATTTGAAGAAATGTATCTGGTAGGCTAGTTCTTTCAAATAACAAAGCTGACTGTTTTGTCACAAAGTCGTCAAATTTCATGTCCGTTAATGTTTTGAGCTTAATGTCAGGACACTTGGCTGGATTGTTTCTTCCATTAACTTCTTTCATAGACTTTATCATAATTTTTTTAGGCAGTGAGACACTTGATTGTTGGTTGCTGTTTCCGACTGGGTGTGTTGTTTGCGTTGTGTTGGGCGTGATTTTACTCATATACACATTCCATTCGTCAAGAAAAAATTAAACACCGATCTAATAATTTTGAGCATATCAAAACTGAATTTCAGAACAAGGTGTTAAATTAACAGGACATTCAACTGTTACAAGACTTAACTGGAAAAGAAAAAATCCCTGTTATAGTATTTATAAAGATTCCATCAATAACTTTCAGGGGTAAAATTATCATTAGCAACTGGAGAAACTCAAGCTAACAGATAATTGTAGTTTATTCAGAATTGGGGCTTAACCTGCATTGACAAAGTATGTGCTTCGATGCAACAAGTGTTAATACTAGCCAAAGGAATGGTACCTGTCTCTTACTTGAACAAAAAATAAACAAGAAGGTACTTTATTCAGCTTGTCGACATTATATTATGAAGCTGGTTATTGATACAGATTTTAATAAGTTCCGGACCAGAATTACCTTTCTTAAAAAGATTCTATGTCTACTGGGAGTTCATTGAGAAAGAAAAATAAAAGACAGTAATTAATAATAAGGATATTTTGACTCAAGTGGCTCATATAAAGACCAATATAATTAGATTTGATGAAAAATTATTGGATGATATCCAGTCAAGAGATGATTACAAAGAATTTCTGAAACTGATTTTAATATTTCTAGGTAAAATCTCATCTTGAGGAATCAGTTTTAAGGCACCTGCAGCAGTGTACTATTCTCTGATGGATATCAAAAATATTGTATTCTCAATATATTAGTTGTCAGCTCACCATTACCAAAGAATATGTATATTTGCTGTACAAGTATACCTAAAGACTTCCATGACAACTTCTTTACTTCAAAATGCACCATACAATGATTTAATTTGATAAAATGTTTATTGCACTATACAAATATTGGTAAGGGAGTATCCAAAGTTTAATCCGATAAACTAACCAATTGTCTTTTGTGTTTGTCAGAGAATCTTGTAACCTTAGCTCTTTTTGAAACCTTGTGATCAGAAATTTTCATTCTATCTAAAGCTCTTTTTGCTGTTATACCTCTCATGAGGTATTTAAAGGCCCAGTTGAAAAAGTTGCAGTTAAAAATATATTTCATAAAATATTTGTTTATACAAAACTTGCATTTCATTTTCCTGTTAATTGTAACTACAGCTACAATCTCATTTGCTTTTAGTTTGCACCTTCGAAAACAATTTTCCTTTGGGACAATGGTGTGAAATTCATCTGCATTGAGCTACTTCTTAATATCACTGAAATGTTTTCAAATTTGGTCCGATTAATATTTTATTACATTGAAACAAAATTAAAGGGTATAACTCAAAAAAATTTTGACCTCCAATATTTTGGACCACCCTAGTGTACATTTTTATTTGGGATATTCAAAGTGGGCGATTATTCTTGAAAACGAGGAAAATTTTTATCAATATTCAATATGATTCAGAATGCTGTTTGCTTCATACATATCAGTTTCAAATCCATTGATAATATTGAATTTTTTTTTTAAATGTGTATGGACGTTACGATTTTGAAGGATCATTAAATGGATCAAGTGCATCGATATGGGGCAAGTGTTAATAGGGGTAATAAAAACTTTAATAAAGCATGTTTAATAATAAAAATTATAAATTAAATAATTTTAAGATCTTTTTTGCTCTTGCCTAATATCATGAAGCGTTTTTTTTTTTTTTTGTTTTTTTTTATTTATTGATTCTTTCATGGGGAACGAAAAAAAATCAACTTGAAAATTTACTTGCACTTATTTCATTTTAGTAGGTTTTTCACAACATGACAAATGTTTTATTTATGATTTTATTCTTCTATTTCTATTGCTTTTAAGTTCACGTATAAGATTTATGAGCTAATTTAAAAGCAAAATTTTCAAAGAGAAAAATGTACATAATATTTCTACATTTTTCAACAGTTTTACATTTTATAATATTTAAATAATTTGAAGTTAAAATTTGCACCTTACATAAACTATTCTGATGATAGTCAAATAAAATATTTCTTTGAAACAAAAGTTTGATTCCAAGAAATCTGCTTTGATCTCTTATAACACCATCATTAACACTGCGTTCGTAGTTTCAACTTTCACAATCCTTATTGTTTGGAAGCAGTACTCAAAGCGCGTTATTATTTTGTAATTACCGGAATGCTTTTCTCTTTATTTTTTCTTTAGAGGATTTGAAGAGAGGGAGCCTTCTAAAGCATCAGCAAAGCATGCAAACGTACATTTTTTTTTACATCTTTTTTTTTTTTTTTAAATTTTTTCATCTTTTCGTCATGCTTCCGAGAAAACCGTAATGGACATAGTGGAGGATCATCAATTCAGTTCTCGATCATTAAGGAAGTTTTCAAAAGAAAAAAAAGCGAAATTATAAGAAATTTTCAAATGCCTTGATATTTCAATGATTAAGGGCTATGAATATTTACGTGATTATCGAATATTCACGTTCCATGCAATTCAAATCTGATAACTTCTATATTAATCATTACATGTGATGCAAAATAACCTCCTACCAGTCAAGCAGAGAAGAAGGATGCATTTAAAACAGTTTATTTTCTTCTTTAAACATGTTGTCATCATTTAAAATTATTTCGTATAAGCATTTATTTATTGTTATTAATTTTAATTTTACAATTGTTGTCATTGACGAAATGGTTGATTTTTGCAATACATTTTGGACGTGTTTGTGATAATTACACAAATAGTCGTTTCTGTTTCCAATGCATGTGATCCAAGAGTAAATTTGTAAAATGGTCAATTTAGTCACGTTGTTTTCTTGTGTGTATTCTCGAAATAACTGGTTTTGAAAACTTGAATATTAACAAACTAAAAGTTCTAATTTAAAATTGAATGTTAAAAAATTGCTTTATACACAAAATTTAGAGTTTCTTAAGTACAAAATTAAAATACTACGATGTGAGACGTTTTATACAGCAAAAATAAAACACACACACAAACAGTTACTTAACATTTCACAATATATTTATTTATGATAAGGCATATTTGTAAGATCTTTTTCGTTGCTCGATTGTTCAGATCAAAATATCGCATTTTCAAAACAAAATGAGTTACATATTATGAATAACAAATGCAGTGTTCAATATATTTATTATTTGCAAAAGACAACTTATATCTGATTTTAGTTGTGGTTCCATTGCTTCTTCAAACGTTTCATAAAAATCTTTTCGAATTCATCAAGAATGCAGCTATCGAAACAACATTCTTAATATTTAATGTACTATTTTACCAAGTACTTATTTGCATTATTTACTACGGTTTCCTATAAACTAAAGTATAGCTTCATTTTCCCGATATATCAGGTAACATTTTATTATTCTTTATAATATAAATCTGCACATCTCTCCTGATATCACATTGCAGACTCTAATTTAAAACATTTCCAGTAGCAATAAGGAAAAGCTTCCGTTTCTGATGTCATAAACGATCTTTCGATCCTTGACCTTAAAAAGTAAGTTTCTCGGGTGCAAATGGTAGTTTTATTAGGCCAACACGGTTGAGCTGTTTGAGAAAGTCTTCAATCATTTAATATTCAAGATGGCGTCGGCACCGAATATTATCCGACCAATGAAATCGCTGCCTTCCACCGCCTCTCGTACAAGGGAAATCAGATGGAATATTCCCCCAAAATTCTTCCGTTATTAGCATGATTTGAAGGAGAGAGTGAAATCGAATGTTTCTTTAATAAGAAGATTCTCCCGAGTAAAATTATAGTAAATTTGTCTGAGATAAACGAAAAAAAAGGACAGCTTTGACGTTGATAAATTGTCACCCCTCGGGATCATAGGGATGAAACACGGGATAGCTATTATCAATAAGTCATTGCACCGTCACACCAGACGCTCTCTTATTATAAATTTTCACCACGAGTTCTGTGCAAGCATTGCAGGTCATTTTCTATAAGTGCATGTTGCGGCAGAAAAACACGTACACATTACATGAAGAAAATGGGATCTTAAGTATATATTAATATTGAGAGAAGTGTACGTTAATGGTATGCTTATCTACTAAAAACAAAGTATGAAATATATTTTAGAGGTCACCTTCATTCCGTAAAAGATAGACTAAATAACCAACCACGCAGGCGTGATGCAACTGACAGGCAATGAGGAAAGGGGGGGGGGGGGGGGGTAAGCTTCGAGAATTAAAATTAAACTACTATTAAAAAAAAAATAAAAAAAAAATAACAATAACTCCAAACAACCATAGTCAAATTATATTTTATAATTTTTTTTACTTAAATTAAAATCGTAAAAGTTCTTTGATGTATTAAAAAAATATTGATTCCCCAGCTTTTCCTTTTAGAAACAGGTTGGGTGAATGAAATACCTCATAAACTGCAATTCTCTCAAACCTCTGATGATAGCTAATTACAAATAATAATTATTGTGTGCTCATAATCATCCATATAAATTTAAAAATATTACCCATAAAAACAAAGATTTAATATAAATCCTTTACATGGATTATTCGATTTTTATAGTCATTAAAATAGCGCCAATTCTGTAGTCAACGTGTGCTTAGTGTTTACATCTAATTTTAAATATTAAAATCAACTTTATCAGCAAAATATGCGGCAAACTGTTTCCACATTTATTTATTAAGAATGAATATGAATTTATGTATTCATGCCCAAATATCTTTTATTTATTTTACTACGCAACGCAACTTCGAATTGACTGGACCACATATCATATACATTTATGCATGTCCAATCGTCTTTTACTTATTCCGATTAAAATAATTTTGTCAATAAGAAAGAGTTTCAACAATGATCGGTTAAATGGGATTAATTAGTATTCCAAAACGATTATAGAATCGTGAATAAAAGCAAAATTTTAGTGACAGTGACAGCCCCAAAACTTGATAAAATGCATTTTTATCGACATCGAATCTATCTGCCAAGTTTCAGCGAGATCAGATGACGACAAAAGGGTTAATTAGGTTTCCGCAGATTTGCAAAGCAGCCACACACACACAAATAAACAGCATTGAAGTTAGTGTAAAGGTTTTAAAAAGACTTTTGCTAAACACTAGAGAAACTCATTTTTTGACAGGGGTTTTTTTTGCACAACTATACTGTGAATTAAAATGTAAATTTGTTTAAATTATAATTTCTTTTAAAATAGGGAGAGGGGAAAGAGCCCAAACTTTTTTGCCTTGGGGCCCAAAAAACCAACATAGTTACGCTACTGCACTCAGGTTGATTCTTTTTTTACTTAATAGCTTTTCGCTTATGTTTATGGCGGGAAAAACCTTCGGAGAGATAATTAACCTAATTGCCTTCATCTAATCGAACTGAAAATTGACAGATTGACTCGTTGTCAATAAGGGTGCATTCTATTGAGTTTTGGGGTACACATACATTTTACTGAAACCTCTATAAAAGGAGACAATGCATCCTTCATGAATGAAGCTGGTCTCTATTTTCACAAGAAGAAGGGTAAAACCATCAATGCAGTTGTATATAAAAGTTGGTAATGCATACAAAGAATTTATTGTAAAAAGTTTGTTTTATATGGTTAGTTTTCCCCTCTTATGTCATTCAGAAAATGAATACTAAGTTTAAAATTTTTTAAATCAATGTGTTATTATTATTATTTTATTAATAACATTAACCAAACACATGCAATGCTCAAATGTGTATTTTATTTTTATAGAACTGCATTTTCATGCAGTGAGTATTTTACAGCTTCCTGTCTTAAAATTCTACATACCAAATAAAGTATTGTTATAAGCTATAATACCTCCTTTATTCAATACATATTTGCAAAAAAGAAAAGTCTCAATTCGGTTTGAACTTCTTTCATGAATTCAAGTCTCTTACAAAGTAATCTGAAGCGACTTATGATAATCAGAAAATTTGTCAATATTAGTAGCTTTATATTTACAATCAGGAAAAATATCTTAAAATTCTTAGTTTTATTATTTTTTCTTTAAGTTAATTTTGAAATATTGACATACCTTTAAATTTTCAAAGATTACATTTTAAGATACTTAATTATTCCATAAAACTTTGCAGATTCAAGCTTATTGAAGAATGAATATATAATGAAAAGAGATTCATTAATAATGTTTTATTTGAGTACACAAATAAACATAAGTTCATAATGTAATGATAATTTAGATATGAAAATAGGAAAATTATTAGGGGGAAATATTCTCTATGGGGGATATGCTTCAATTGGAAAATAAATTCAGATTTCGTCAAGTGTTTGATTCAGTTGCGAAAAGTAGCAGATAAATGAATTCAGTCCCTTATAAGAATACGTGCAGAACTCCCATTAAACTCTTTTTATTTTATTTCAGTAGATACCACAAAAATTCAGTTTAAAAAAGGGTGTCTACCTGCTTTGTAAAATGTAAAGGAACCAAAATAAGTTTTACAGAGGAAACTCCGTAAAACTTATTTTGGTTCCTTTACATTTTCAGATCCTTTTACCAAAATGTGGATCCCTTTTACATAATTGGAAAACTGCGGGCGCTTGCATTATGCTGATAAAGCCACTTGAGTTGTGAGGCACGGTATCTGGCGAGTTCCACAATGTTTATGAAATTAAAACCGTCGCGATATTGGTGTGCAGGACACGCATATCGTTTAATCAGGATGCATGTTTAATTAACGCCGCAGTCGCTACGCGTTCATGTTAGTGATTAATCTTTTTTCTCGTCCCTCCTCACTGGTCAAAGCTGTCGCGTGGAAGGACCCATTTATCATTCAGCTATGTCCGCTGTGTTCAGGGTAGAGAATTTGTATGCAGGCATGTCGCCTTTGTTGTCATAACGACATGACAGATAAGCTCTTCGTGTTGTTAATATAGGGGGCTCAAATTTGCTTGCGGCTGTTAATCTAAATATATAACTTGTAATTGGAAGCAACCGAGTCTGAAAGCAAACCTCTCCGTAAACGTGGGGGACTGATGGAATTCGGGAAGAAATTCACAAATTTCCTGAAATTTCATATCAAAACCAGACACTTACTATATTCTTTAGATTTTCTTAAAGGCTTTCTCACATACTTACGCGTATTATTACTTTGAAATATGCTAGATTAATTGCTTTTGCATAAAAATTTTCTTGTAGAGGACTTATTACTAAGGCGGGCTGCAAAATGTTGACCTCATCTTATTTATTTATTTTATTTTAGAGTACATAATGATAAAAACTGCATTTGATATACAGTAATATGTATTACTGAAACTAATGAAAAACACTTAAGTTTAGGTGCTTTGACACCAGTAGCGTAAATACGCTGGCAATATCAGATCAACACTGAACAATCCCGATGTGGACAAATGTAGACCGACCTTTACTACTGATCTTGGCTAATCTCTCTCAGTGCTAATAGTATAAAATTGAAGTTTTTAAACGTTTATGCGGAGTTTTAAAATTGAAATATAAGTCGGAAGGGTAAAAAATATGTTTTGTAATGGTTTTGACATGTTTTTTAAAATCTGGAATTAATGCTTGAAATTCGGAATATACTGCCCAATCTTTCCAGAACCCCTGTTTCCGACATTGGCCAATACCCCTGTGCTACCTGAAACATTCTACTGTAATCAAATAACAACAAATGTACTTTCTTATGTTGCAAAAAGATGTTCTCGGTTCACTTAATGTCCCACAAATGCTTCTATGTCAACTTCAACAGCAAATACGCAACGAGGCATTCCACCTACAATCTTCTGCAACACCGGACAATCAATAGTATCTCATGCAGAAATAATGGCTGCTCCCTATAAGTTTCCATGGGTTCAGATCAGGTGAAAGTAATAATTACACTTTTATTAGGAAATCATTCTCAAGTTCAACGTGAATTGAAGCATTATTTTGTTAGTCCTCCAATTGTGTCTCCAAAGAGTAAAAAATACATTTTCCTCAGCTCTTGGTATAACTTTCCTACGCCCCGTTGGACATGCCTGGTTTATTTTGCCATTGTATCCAAATGTCCCCCCTCCACTAACACCATTTGAGATCCACCACCTTGCAATATTTTTGAGAAAATTTGTTCCTCCTTACGATGGTCACGCTAGTAGTAACGTTAACCTTCAGGACCATCTAAATTGATTTTTTTTAACCCTGAATATTACTATTTTCCACCTGTCACCCCAGCTTGAATGTTTTTCTTTTAGTCGAGTAGTTTTGTGAGCTTTTTTCATAAGAAGATAATTCTTTTTTTTCCTCTTTTTTTTTTTTTTTTTGCACCTAAGATTTCCACGGTTTTTTTTTGTTTTGTTTTTTTATTGTTTTTTTTTTTAATTCCAGACAAAGTTGACTTGTGCAAACTAGATTCATGGTTACGTGAGAGCTTTCTCAAACTCGTTTCGCCACTGCTAAATCCTTTTATTAATGTTTCTTTCTTGATTTGAGATCAGTGACCTTGGTCGACTGGTTGACTTTTTAGTACTATATCGATCTAAGTTTCAAAAAATTATTTACCACACGTGGAGATTATTAAATATTTCTTGCTACTACTTGATTATTACTTGGCATTTTTCATGGTCAGTAAGAGTTTGTATTGAACCAATGAATCAATCGTTTAACCACTCAGAATTTACAAACAGCAGCATTTAAGCATACAAAAAACATTTGCAGAACAAAAGTTAGCGTACACAAGTCTTGAGATTAGATCCTTTAGGTGAGGTTAACATTAAACTACAACTGATATTTAAACTTTGATATCTATTGCAGTCGATTCAAAGTTGTTTCTAGTTATCATGTTTACGTATTATGTGTGTGTATACAATCAATCCCAGCTCATTAGTTTTTAGCTACGCGTTTGATTTGTTCATAGCTAGTGAAAGCATTAGGTGAGGTCAACACTTCATAACGCACCTTATCAGAATTTGATGAATATAGGACTAAATGAGTGAATAAAATAGAGAATAAGTAAGTAATTGAGCGAGTTTTTGATTGAGATAATAAGTTAGAGAGTCAGACCGTGAACAAAGAATACAGCAAATAAAAGGTTTTTTTTTTTTATTATTTTCAAAAAAACAGTTAAAAGTTGAAATCTTAGTGTCATAGTAATGGAATATTTTTAATGAAATGCAATTTTGGTTCAAACCTGATTTAAAAATTAAAAAAAAAAATCTCACTTATTGTAGATTTTTAATTTAAGCTTGCCGGTGAATGCTTGGTTGATATCAATCCCAGATTCAATTTTGATTCCCTATTTAATGGGATGACGGTCTGCCTCCTCCAAAATCCCAAGGGTTTCTTCCCCTCCTTTATCCTAATCTCCTCTATCCAATTCAAGTCCTACGCTTTTAGACTCAATAAAAAAAAGGTGGAGGGGGCGTAGCGCTAACTCAATTGGGTGAGATTGGATTTAATGCAATTTTATAGTTACTCCGAAAGTACATTTGTACTCGTCATAATTTACCTTCTAGATTTCTTTTGTAAGAGTCACATTTGAAGTTGGTTTTATCAACAGGAAAAAAAAGTTTTTTTTCCGATCAGATATTAGCATTCAATCGTTTATTTTATGGTTGAGGGGAAACTTGTTTGTAATCAAGAAATTAATGGATGAGTATTTCGGAATTGTTATTATTTATCAGCATCTATTAATTGTTTTTTAAATTGAAACACTACTTACATCGCATCAAACTCGGGATAGAAAATGTGTGGATGTATATACACTAAGACTGCATAGAAGTTTTCTTAAAGCAGGTTTACTTCAGATTGTAGAAGTAGAAACAATTTAAGAAGATCTATCCATTGCTGTAAGGTTTTATTATGCAAGTCCTGTACGTAAGGGATTTTTTTTCTGCAGTCGTAGTGAAAAAAAAAATCAGTCAGTGTTTAAGTAACAGTCTATTATAATCGTATGTAAGAAATATATGTTATGAAAATATGAAACAAATGGTGATTTTAAAGGGTCCCTATTTTCTGAAACTTTAGATACATATGAACTGCAATTTTAAATAAATCTGTTGCTGTGTAGAACAATTACTTGATAACTACTTTCGATTATTCAAGCATCTTAAATATATAAAATGGATTCAACCTTAAACAAATAAATAAATCAAATACATGCTTTTAACCATTTTTATCTAAAATGGTTAACAGCTTTTTGATACAGGAAACCACTTTGAACAATGATATTTATAAGAATAATTAACATGATTTTTAAATTAATAACACATTTACAAATTTAAATCAGCTATCATAGTTGCTATTTATATAAAATTAATTTTTATCTTACAAAAATAAAAATAAAAATTCTGAAAAAAAAAAAGTATTTTTTTGGATTTAAAATTTAAAAAAAAAATCTGGGTATTCATCACCTATTCTCAAGTCTCAAGGAAATAAAAATTATGTTATAAAAAATTCTACTCATTGTACTTATTCTCAACAAACCCTAATGCAGGATGATGATTTATAGCCTTCAATTCCTTTCCGCCGTGACTCAAATGAACGAGTGCTCCCCTTAGACCCAGAGGGGAAGATTTGGAGCTAAGCCCACCCCAAAACCCACTGCAATATTGCCTCATGAAAAATCCAACTGTTCCAAAGCCTCTTCACGTTTCGGTTCAGGTGCTTCTTTATAAAGTAATTGTATT
Organism: Linyphia triangularis; assembly: GCA_963978545.1. NCBI lineage: Eukaryota > Metazoa > Arthropoda > Arachnida > Araneae > Linyphiidae > Linyphia > Linyphia triangularis. Next base: position 16,020,627 of record OZ021721.1, read on the forward strand.
TACCATCAAGTACTGATCATACAGGAAATATTTAATTTTGCGTCAGATCATTACTTCATTGTCTTAAGAAAAATGATATCTTGCAAAGAAATTCCAATTAAAATACGAGTATTTGAATTCATATATGATAAATAAGAATTTTAAAAACTACAAAAATAAAATTATCTATATTCTATGTAACTTAATAATGACAGATAGCTCTTGCTATTTGTTAAAAAGAAAATATGTAACATAAAAATAATAAATACAAATGAATGAATAGGCTGCAAAAATTAATGTAAAAAGTTGATATTTAAAATATTGGTGCCCATGCCTGAATTAGGTTATAATAAATAAAATATTGGTACAAATGCCTGAATTAGGTTATAATAAATAAAATAATTATCCTCCAGCATTAAAATTGGCTATATATTCTATGTTTTTTGTTGTAATTCCTACTAATTCCTTCTCTATTATGTTCCTAAATAATAAAGAATGATTATTTGTATTTCTGAAAAATCAAGAACTTTTAATCAAAATTTGTCTAGATACTTTGGAATACTTAAAGTCAAAAATGAAATTAAATTTATCATACTCACTGCAATTTCCCTGCAACTATACACTAGAAATATTTTTTTATATTAATTTACCTAATATTTTGACACAATCAATATGAAAGATAACTAGACGAAGCAATTAACTATCGGAAATATTTCAATTCAAAATGCTTCAAGCACTCGTTTTCAGCTTAGATGCCTTTTGAAAAATTTAAAATATGCATCTGGCGACTACTTCCCATAAATTTGATTGTTTCACAGATCAAGGATAAAAATTCATTGCCTAATTTACATGTCAAAGAATTTATACTTTAAATTTCACGAAAGCTAATGAGCAAATAAAATACACAACCATTAGTTATTCCAGTTTCTCTCAGTTTGAGCATATTCATTTTCATGATTTTGAGAGCACCTTATTTAATTTATGTGTCCCATTTAAGAATTTTAGAAAATAAAAGTTTGATGCCGTGTCTTAATTTCTCTGAGTCGACTATTAGTCAAACCAAAAATTTATTGTATAGAAAAATGTGTACTGCGATTTTAATTTATTGCCAGTTTAATAGCTTCAATCCTAAATTATAAAAGAAAAAAAATATTTTATTTTAATTTCATAATTTAAAAAATATATTTTAATACCACACACATATCCCAAATCTTTAGAATTTGCATCATTCATAAACACGTTTTTATGAGCATGAAAAGTAAAAACTTCCCGAGAGAAAATTTGATGAAAAAAAAAATCCGATAGAGGAGAAAAACTGATTGAGAACGAAACATGAAATATGTATGAAAACAACAAATCAAAGATGCAGTGCAAACTCATCATTTTCAGTTGTAGACCTATCAACAATAAATAAGGAAATACAACACAAGATATGTATCTCCCTTTCCTGAAAAACTGAACTGATCTTGCCCTGAATATCTGCTTCAGAAGAGGAGCTACGACCATAAATTATAGCTGTACTTTTCCTTGGAAAATAATGTATGGGCTATTTTCTTTTTTTGCTGATGGCCGTGATTATTTTAGTTATTTTTCATTCGAAACTTTTTTAATTTTCTACTTTCTTTTGTCCCTGGTGATTTCTCCCTCTTTATTTCTTTTCTTTTGTTTATAGCTAATGCTAATATTTTTTTTCTTCTTTTTTCTACGTCTCGGTGCAGCTTGTTATTCTTTGAATAATTTGTTAATGCAAGAAATGTAGGACGAAATTAGCAAGGCTGCATTACAAAAATGACAAATTACTGTAATTAGGCCTTGGAGTTTACATTCATTTTTTCATCCAAGTAATATTTCCTCTTTTTCAAGTATTTTTCTTGAGTCGTTTGTTTACATTTAAAGTTTGAGAATCTGGAAACAGTAATATATGCACTGAAGCTACTGACATCTTTTAAAAAAATCTTTTATTTTTGCTTTTAAATATTTGTGATGATTATGTATATTCTTTTAATATTAGTCATTCGAAATTTTCAAGCATTTTAATATTTATATTTTTTATATAAAATAAATTGCACAGTGTTTTATACTAGTTATAAAATAATTATTTAATCAATTATTTAAATATTAGTTAAATAATTTGAATAATTATTTAAATGAATTAATTAAAAAATTATAACTTAAAAAATTATAACTTAAAAAATTTAAGAATTTTTTTTCCATTTCGTTTTAAAATCTATTGTCTTTTTGTGAATAATACTGCCTACATTCTAATACAGATGAAATTTTTACAAGTAAACTTTCTAACTCGCATTTTGATACTAAATAAAAAATAACTATACAATATAAATAACTATTTAAATTCTCTTCGAAGGTACTTTTCATTTGACATTCTATTCCCATCTGGCTCGTATATAAATAATTAGGCGCCGCATATTCATTGCAGGGTATTTGCTGAAAGAAAATAATTATACAACAAGAAAAGGTTTCAAAATTATACGCTTTGCTGCCAGATTTTGACATAATGTATGCATTTTAGAGTCGCGTGAGAATTCTCGAATGTAGATTCAAGCACAATCATCACGTCAGCGACCCCAACTTAAAACCTATTTTAGATCAGCTCTTGTCCTGCAAGATTCCGCTAATGACTCGGATCTTCAGAGTTGACCGCAAATTATAGCCCTCGCGATTTCACATAGAGATTAATTTCCTTTCTTCGCCAGCCATCTCGTTTTTCTTCGTCTTCGAATCTATTTCAAGTTAATTGACTGAAATGGAAAAAATCATTTCTATAAAATTCCAGGGAAAATATTTTCAAGATGAGAAATTGATTTTTTGCAGTTTGTACATAAAATCTCTTTTTTTTAAAAACTAATAATTCAATTAAAAATAAGAAAGAATTTAATATCCAAATTGAATACAGAAATATGTAACACAAAATTTAAAAGTATACAAAATAAACAAGATGGAGACTGTATTCAAGGGCGCTTTAAGCCGTCAATTTTTTACAATATATATATATATATAATATATATATATATATATATATATATATATATATATATATATATATATATATATATATATATATATATATATATATATATATATATATATATATATATATATATATATATATATATATATATATATATATATATATATATATATATATATATATATATATATATATATATATATATATATATATATATATTTAAAAAAAACCACCAACAACCTTGCACCATGACACAAAATGACGGCAACTACAAATGGAAATGCGAAATAAAACTTACTTCTGCGGTTACACTGCAAGTTAAAATTTAAAAACATGGCTCCCGATTCCATGTACGTTTTCATATCCTTTAATCTTGACTTTGATAACCTGGTACGAAGAAATACAGAAATGTAGAAGACAGCATCTTGGAAGGTATTCAAAATTTATATTTTAGTAATTTTTAATTTTCATTTTATTGATATAAAATGAATTTATTTTTTACACATTTCCTGTTTTATCTTGCAAAAGATGAGCTACATTTCGGCTTCTTCAATCAGAAAATCTTCCGCAGTCATTTTCTCCTCCCCTTCCTCGAACAACGCAGTGAACCGGCAGTTGATAACATTCCATACATAACTACTAAAGCAACGTTAGGAGCCATAATAAAATACAGCTGCGTAACTTTTAGCATTCCTGCTTTTGTTCTCATGGAGAGCTACAAATACCAGGGCATCCACTTGTAAAAGTACGTTCTGAAGATGAATCGTCCCAGTTATTTCACGTGGTTATGTTTCGCGCCTAATGTAATGGATTTGCGATGCGGGAAAATCATTTCATCTCAGAATTGATAGGAGTTATTTAATGGTCATATATATGATTTAGAAACTAAGACTAGAAAGAAGCATATTTGGAAGAGTATTCTAACACTGCTGACTTCTTTTAATTCAAATATTAGAGTAATCTTCTGCTGGTTTTGCACTCGTATTAAACAGACATACTCAGAAAACAAGAATCGCCTTAATATCAAAATAAATTGTATACTAAATAATGCGTTATTTCAATTTAAAAACTACCAATTAAATTAACTCTAAATTTTTCTGATATGAATTTTGCATACGCATTTCATAGTGCAAGTTATTCTTTTCTCACTTAATGACCATCGGATTCGTACATATTATTTTCTATTTGATTTTTTGCATGTGCTCACAACCCTATAAAGATGATTTTCAGAATTGCAAATGAAATAATTGGCACTGTGTTAGCTCCGAATGTTATAAAAAATGACTACCTTCTACTTATTTTATTTTGCTAAACAAGTTAGAATTTTGCACCAATCCAAAAACTTAATTTCCGAAAATTCACATTTGAAGTTTCAATTTACACGGATAACACATAATAAAGCCGGATGGAACAACAATTATAATTAAATATTCATACTTGAAACATATGATTTTTACTTTGATAAGATTTGCCTCTCCTTCTAGGCTCAGTTCTTTGAATTTATCATCATAGTATTATTTACGCAAAGCATAATTGATATGAAGTTAAAATCAAAGGAATATTAACCCCAAAACAAACATTTTTTTATGAGTATTTTTTTCAGAAAACTATTAAGATTCAGGTCATGTAGTAAAGTAACAATAGAGATGATTTGATAAGGAGTGAACTGTTCTTAAGAGTTCCTGTGCGTTCTTCGCTGTTTGTGTTCTCTTGTAATCTTCTACCTTTGGTTATAATTTTGTATTAGGCTGATTATGATTGGAACTTTAAATATTATTATCTGATTCAAATACTAATCGGAAACTTAAGGGAGAGATTTACTAACATTTGAAAGCTTCACTGGTTGATTTGTTTGATACCAGCCAATTCGAAAGCGATAGAGGATTTTGTAGGAGTGATTTCGGATTATGAAGATACGCCCCTGTATTTGATTTTTGTCATTTTAAATGTAATTGCTCTTTAGAACGATGCCTTTTTCTTTGATGATAAAACATAGTATAGAATTACAAATAAGAAACACATGTTAAAAAAAACTTCTTTTTTTTTGCTTTATCTTTAAAATCTTTTGTGTCAGATCATAGTTTTCTAATAATTACACACATTTACACACATTTTTTTTTTTACTACACACATATTTTTTATTATTTTCAGATTATTTTAAATATTGTCGTTATGGTAATAGAGACTTTAATAGCTTTTTTTCTTTATTTTATGATCACTAAATGCTTCTTGCAATAATAAATAATAGCTGCGTCAACTTTAACGTAAATTTCAGTTCCATTGTGTGTTTTAAACCGTGCTTGTTTTAGAATCACATGGTAATGTTATCTGAAAGTTATAAAAACTTAAATTCTTTATTTTCAGGCCGACCAAACGGTATAGTGGTTAGCATACTAGCTTCTAGACCGCGAGGTTGCGGGTTCGAGTCCCGTGTAAGGCATGGGTGTTTGTAAATCTATGTTGGCTTGTCAAATGACGAATGTTTCGGCGCATTATAGCCCTCGTGTTGCTGACGGCGTCAGATAATTTGAAAAAACCCAAACAAACATAATAATTAGTCGTATGAATAATGTGCACAAATTATTGGTTATGAAAAACATTCTGAATCTTCCTTGTTTGAAATAAGAAAAATTAATATAAAAACATGCAGGTTTTATTTATTCAAGTTTTAATTTTTTTTTTAGTGAAATAAATGTTTAAAGTGATATTCATGAATAAATCAAAATATTTATAACCTGGATTTGAAAATTTGCCAAAATCATTCGGAACTACTTTGTTGCAAGTAAAAGTGGCCGCGCCCAAATTAATAAATTCTATTTGAGTATTCAGAGTCTAAGATCTTTTTCTGACTTATTTGGGAAAAATATAAAATCATTTTCATTTTTGTTTATTGATTCTGCATCAAAAAGAGATCTTTGTAGAAAACAAATACTTGCATTATATTCTATTAATATGTTATAAAGAAGGAAATACATTATTTTTCTAGATAGAAAAAATAATGAATTTCAATTTGAATTTATTTCTTCGATTTTATTTTATTTATCACCAAGCCAAAGAGTTAAGTTTTGTCTTATCAAATTATTGCTCAATATAACAATTCTATGTTATGATTCATTAAATTTTCAAGACACAGTCAAATAAATGTTCAGTCTTATCCAACTGAAATTTCAATCATATTCAACTAAAGTTCAAGATGTAGTTAATTCCAACTTCTTTTAATGAAGACCTAATAAAGAAAGTTGGGTATTTTAGTTTTGCAGCTGGATCGATACATGTTTGTGAAATGTTGAACAATTGGATTTAATTGTGAAATGAAATGAGAATTCCGATCATACACGAGAGAGAAAAAGCTATCTTATACTAGATAAATCGCCCTTAAATTTTATCGGATAAAAAGTGCTTGGCAATGAATAGTGATTTCATAAAAATACGAATGTTTAATTACATTTATCTCCATGTCATTTTTTAAATTTTTTACTACATTTTATACTTTGAATCAATATAAAAAAACCCTTTAAATTTAAACTTTTATTCAAAAAAGGAATACTGTAAATCGCACAAAAATGAGTATAAATGTGGAGACGGTTCGGAAATGTTTTTTCTGTGTCTCGTTTAGTAGATTTATTTGCATATGAAGAGAAAGGGGAAAGCGGATTATTGATGATCGCAAATGTTATTTTAATTGCTGATATCGTCTGAGACCTGTTTCAAACATTCGGGGTATCTGAATTATGTATTTCTCTTTGAATGAGTATCCGATTTCAGTTTATGATGTATATGAAATAAATTGATAGATAATGGAAAAAGTTTGGATGATGTCTTCTTTGTACACTCGCATGTTTAGGAATTGAATGTACTCTTTTGATTTGGGCACTAGTGCGTCTTTTCCTTAATGATTCACCGTTTCGCTTTAGCGAAACGAATTCTTTAAAGCAATATTTTTCTTCAAATCAATTGTGAGAAAAAAACCTATAAAGCTGAATAAAATTGTATATTTGTACACAAGTATTGTCTAAAATGCAGAAATTTACTTCAAAGCAAAATTTTGTTCTAATAGCCTCAATTTGAAATTAGGAACTGCAGTTTGAACATTTCGATGAATGTAAATGGTACCTAGGTGATTTTATTGAATAACATTAAAAAAAAGTTATTTAAATTAACAATTTTCTAAGATATTCAATATATTGTATTTTGAAATTAGCAACGATTCGTTGAAAAACGTTAGTGGTTTCTTAGATCTTAAGATGCTTGAATATTGGGTAAATCACAAAATTCAAAATGTTATCTCTTTAATTTATGGCGTTGTTTTATTATGCAGCCACCTTATTTTATTATGGATTTAAATAATTGAATCATATTTGCTTTGTTATTTACTTGACAAAAATATTTGACAAACTCATTTAGTTCCTGACTGAAATATTAATACAAAAAGGAATTGAAATTAGTAAAGTTTTAGTATGATTTAAACTGGTGCCTACTTCTAAATAAGTAGAATACAGCCATTCAATATAATTAATGAAACTAAATACACGAAGAGTTTTTAAAATAAAATTAAACTTATACATAGAGAGCCGAGAAATATCTTTCTTAATATTTTAACAAACTTTCGAAAAAAATAAGTAGTTTATTTATTCAGTGGTCAAGCAATGAGATACATAATGGTGCAATATTTTTTCTGTAATTAATTTTCATTAGCAACTAACATTTTATTGTAGATAAATGCACTATTGTCCTCCTCGACATTTAATTCCCTTATTTTGTTCTAGAACCATCACTTTTATAATTAATAATTGTTGCAACACTAATGTTTACAATAATAATTTGCTTTTAAACATCAAATGTATTCGAAATATATTTGCAAAAATGCGGCTTCGGGGCAAAACTATCAAACTGCTTGTAAACAAGTCTCTAAAATGCAAGGAATAATAATTTTCTTTTAAATATTTTATGATAAGCATTGTATTTCAACATTGAGAGATTGTTGATCTATAGTTAATGAACTGTGTTTTAAAGCTCGACGTAAGAAATGATCTTTTTTTTTTAAAAGAGGATATCGATAAGAAGTCATAACGGTTTCTGGCTAAGTAATGGTTGTTTGATCCGGACAAACCATCTTTTCTCCGTTAAGAAGTTTTTCTCCGCCATACCTCATGTGTGTCATTAGAGGAGACAAGATCCGTTATTAAATATACATTAGAGGGTAAAACACAGACAAGCGGCTTCCCTTCTCAGACGCATTAAATGAAAAATATTCACTACATATCTTGTACTGATTCGCATGAAATGAGAGGAAAGGAGAACACCCAGCCGTAGCGAACCAATCGGCATGTCGTGAGTAGGGCAGTCACGATTATTACTGTTCACAGAATATACGACTCAAAGAAAGGCTGATATCAAATCTGGAGTAAATGACATGCAGGGAATCGTGACGGAATACGAGAAAGATAATTGAAATTGGGATCTACAGCTGAGGTCAGAAAAATTGAGATGAAATCTTGAGATGCAGTCACTTTGTTGAGGGTGGGTCTAATTGCATTTTAGATAAGATTGAAGAACAAAGAAATTTCCGAATGACAAGCAAGAAATCACACAAACTATGTTACATCCAAGTGCAGGGTCCAGGTCACGTTTTTATACAACAGGTTTTATAAGTGGGATGGAATTGTAACTCTGAACAGAAGATGTTCTTATATAGTTTCATGTGGGTTAAGGCTCCTTGTGCGATATTAAAGCAAAAAAAATAAAAAAAAATAAAAAAAAATAAAAAAATGATTCCATTTTCAAAATGTCGTAGAATAAAACTGAAACATATTAAAATGCATGCGTTGAAAAGTAAATCAATCATGCGACTTACATAAAACATGGTCCCACTTGATGGCTGTGTGGTTTGTATTCTTGCCTCGCATGCCAAAGTTGCCGGGTCAGACATAAAGGTTCGTTGTGGTTCGGAACATGGGCACCCCCAGAAGGGTGCAAGGAGGTGTACTTGCACACCCCTAGCTCTTGAAAATTTAAAAAAAAACAAAAAAAAAACGAGGGAAAAGATGTAAATTCCAAGATAAAAAAAAGCATACTTTTAGGTTACAATGAGCATTTTCCCCCCTATTAATTTAGTCTTTTGTTTCTTTCCTATGTCGTTTTTTATAGCGATTTACGTGACGATTTTCTGTCGCTTCTTGTCTATGATTTAGAGGCTGATGAGCAGAAGTATTTATTCCTTTTATTGTATAATCAATTCCTGTGTAGTTCTCAAAATTCTAGGAAAATGTTTTGTTTTTTTAAGTCATCAGTTATATTATCTTGAAATCAATTTTTAGAATTCAGTTGAACATATTCCAATATTGCCTTCGTGTTTCATTTCGAATCTTTTTTTCATTATGCCCGAAACTTGGAAGAAATAAAAAAATATTACTCTTCTGTATTTTTGCATCTTCGAGTTCCTATATTTTAAACACTGTCTCTTGAATGCCGTGAGATCTAGTTGGATGATAAAAAAAAAAAAAAATATATATATATATATATATATATATATATATATATATATATATATATATATATATATATATATATATATATATATATATATATATATATATATATATATATATATATATATATATATATATATATATATATATATAAATATATATATATATATATATTTTTACTATTTTGTATTTTTTCTCTTTAACAGGGTTGCGCTTTCAAAAATATATACTATGAATTTTAACTATTCTAAAAGAGTATAATTTAATATGCATAATTATTAACTAACATTTAAAAAAAAATTAAAGATTATAATAAAAATTTAATCTTGCACCCCCTTGCAAATATTCCCGGGGGCGCCCATGGTTCGGAATCCATGTTAAACTGTAGGTCCTGCCCTGATTAGCTGTCATTGTGCATAAAAATAGTTCTTTGAATGTAAAAAAACAACAACCACTACTTAAAACATGGCTCCTTGCGCAACAAAAAGATTCCCAAAGATCACATCGAGATTCTTTTGCTATTTTATTTTCGAATAAGCATCCATTTTTAATTTAACTCTCTCTCTCTCTCTCTATCCCCTTCTATTCCAAGAGATTTTTCTGTAATATTATGACCATCACATGACCTAAAATTTAAACTTTTGAAATCCAAAGGTTTGTCATTTATGAGGATACCCATTGGTGCTTATATAAACAGCTTATTTATAAAATTTTCCTCCCGAAATAAATACGCCTACCTGATGGCCTTGCATGCCAAAGGTATCGGGTTCAAATCTTGGTTTAGGCATGGATGTTAAATGTTGTTCGGAATCCACGTTAAGCTGTAGGTCCCGGTGTTATTTTCCGTCATTGCAAATAGTTGGTCATTGAGCGTACAAACCAACCTTAATAAATACAACGAAGCAACAACAGTGGCAATAATAACTACGATAAAGCAAAAATCACTGCAGAAAATTTGATTTTGTTCTCAAAATGTTAAATAAAACTGAAAAATATTATAAGGCACGCGTTGAAAAGTAAATCAATCATGCGACTTACATAAAAACAGCGATCATTGTAGTTAAAAAAAAAAAAATAGTAAAAGATGAAGTAAAACCTGCTTTCATTCTTTTAATCAAACTATCAAGTATCACTAATGATAATAGATATTTAATAATTCAACAGCGCGTATAAAAAACAAGTAGCCATTCTTTAAGTTGAGAGGCTGAGTAAGCAGGAAATTTATTGTCTGAGAAAAAGAAGAGAAGGTGAAGAAAAGAAAGCAAGCGTCACGTGCCATTTGTAAATCATATAGCTATCTCAAAGATAAGCTAACACCACACATAACGACGACTATTAACACCACGCCAATAGAATTTCCACTTGTTGCAATACAAATTGGAAGCCATAAAAATAAATCACTAGCCCACGGAGTGAGTGTATGAAGGAGAAGTACGCCGAGTAGCGTGCGAAGCGTCAGTAAATAATGGAGGCTTCTTTCCTGCTGCTTTTAAAAGCGCTTTTTATGATTAATTTTGAGATTTATCAAGTGTGGCGTATTAAATATATCAGTTAAAAACATGAGAATTTTTGGCTTTCGCAAGCTTAGCATATGCATTATGGGTCTTTATACGTATTTGAATGCTTCCGAGACACGCGAGGCCGCTATCAGGCAATGAAAAAAATTAGATATCCTTGGCTCCTTTGTTTAAAAGTAAAATAAAACACGCGCTCTTTTTTAGCCATATTTTTTTTTCTGTTTTTGATATACTTTTATAAAATTTCGGTGGTTATTGTTCAACTCAAGTAATTTTTGCGTGAGTGGTAGTTTCCTCAAAAAATGCTGCAGAAGTTTCATTATTAATTTAATTTTTAATAAAATCCGTATGATAGAATCAATCATTATCTCTTTTAGTATGTCAACAATTAAACTTGCAATTTTTTGCGTTTAAAAATAATGGTTTGATTCAATGACAATATTTAGCATAAAAGTTACGCATAAAGCCTCTTTCACACGGTGCGGAAGCGAGTGCGAACGCGGACGCTGGCCAGCAAACGCAAGTCTTTTCACACGAGCCCATACCGGCGGACGTTTCGCCAGCATCTTTGAAGAGTTTGATAATTATTTTCACCCAGTGAATGCAGTAAGTGGATAAGCGTTGAATAAAAGTATTAAGTTATTTTTAAGTTTTACTTTAATATAAGTGTTAAATTTACGTATTTATAAAAGAAAGTTACGGTTATTATATATCCTTTATTTTATAAGAAAACAGAGAGATAGGCGTTTGTTGGATCATTCTATTAACCAGGGTCGGCCAAAGGCGTGTGCGTTCGCACACATGTAATTTTGAGAGGGGAGCCGAAATGGGAAACATATTTTTTTAAAAATAATATGATAATATAGTAAAAATGTAAGCTAATAAAAGCATTTTCCTTTACTAAGGCTAGGGAGGTCCGCTGCAAAGTGTGCAATACAGGTTATTTTAATCAATTTTCTGTAATATTTTTTTCAGATTTTTTTTTCATGAATATTAAATTAAAACTTTTGTCGTAGTTACAAAATGTATCTGATATTTTCTAAATTTCTAACTGACAAAACTATAAACTGACAAAAAGAATTTAGGAGCTTGCTCTTTACACAAGTAAAGCACGCTACGCCTATTAAAGTTTTAAGAAATGTTAAAAGAATTAGTGATAGAAGAAGTCATTTAAGAAAAAAAAAATTATAATAATGAAAAGGTACTAAATACTTTACTATTTATTACTACTTATTAGTTTTAGTTTTTAAACCCTTTAAAATGCCAACTTCAGGTATTAAGTTCCATTAAATTTTAGTTATAGAGCACCCATATAATTTTCGGAGGGTTTTTTCTATACTCATTTTCATTGCAAAAGGTGCCAAAACTCATTCTTGCACACACAGCAATTTGCTCTTAGGCCGGCTAGTCGAGCAAACAGCTAAGATAATATCAGTACTGATTAGCAGTATTAATATATAGTTCGCAGCTTTTAATTACCGATGCAAGATTATCTTCCTGTTTCCAAACTACCGAAAAGTGGTTTGAAACTTAAAGTGGAGTTTGGACCTTTTCACTCATAGCTGATGTTATGTTTTAGAAAAAAAGTTTCAATACTTTAAAAAAAGTTTCAAATTTTCCTAAACTTAAAACTTAGATTAAAATTTTTTCACACTTAACAAGTGTTTAAAAACTAACATACCTGCATACAAATTATTCATTTGAGGATTGATTAATTAAAAATTAACTAAAGGGTATAATCCTGCACCAATCATAGTTCAATTTGTAATTTATTTAAAATTTTAAATTTAACGACAAACAATTCACAATGATTTGATACAAAAAATCGTCTAGAATAAAACATTTAACTGAAATATTTTTTTTATATATAATTTTGTTTTGGAATTATTTATACTACCAACTTTTTATAAAAACGTCAAGGTTCAAAATTAAGTTAAAATTCAATTATTGCATAGATGAGTTAGATCCCAATAGGTTTTTTGTCCCACATTATACACTATAAATTAAAAATATAATTAGTTAATACAAACTGAATTTATCGATGGAAATTGCGGAGATATACCGACTTCTCCTGGCCCGCACGAAAAGTTTAAAGAGGTTTAAAAGTTGTGGACCGCTCTCCGCGCCTTGAGGCTGCTAGAATTTTTTTCAAAACGTTAATTTTCAAGAAATTTTTATTGCAATTCTTAATTTTAATATTAACAATTATGAAATATTTTTTTACTTTGGTAATAAGAACAAATCATGGTGTGTATTTTTGAAATCCTCTCCTCTGTAGATTTTTTTTGGTGCCCAAAGCAACTATGTTAAAAAAAAAATCTTGCTAGAAAAAATGATAAAAATAATAATAAAAAAATAGGGGTTTTCCAATTTTTCTATTTTTTCTTCTTCCAAGTAGTTCTCTCAGTATTCAAAAGACAGTGTTTCAAACGGAACTACAGAACACAAAATATAACCCATAAAACAAAGTTTTTAATAGGTATAAATCTTGATACTAGGCATTATCAATGTCTATGTGCAAGCGTGAGTTATTGAGCTCAGATCGAGATTTCATATTATTTGACCACCACGAAGAAGACATCAATTTCGGACGATTGAATAGATTGTCATTCACAACGAGGCTATCTACCAAGTTTCAGCTCGATTGCATGACGGGATGCAGATTTATTAGTAATCTTAAGCAAAAATACAAACGTAAGCAAAAGCAGCCTTTTATTGACAGTACGAGCCCCCAAAACTTGTTAGAAGGGATTGACGTGGACATCGAAATTATCTGCCAAGTTTCAGCTCGATTGGGTGAAGTCAAATATGTATTTCAATTAGTTATTCGATGCGACAATAGTAGCGTGTGTATAACCGGTCATTTTGTGACAGCACCAAAATTTCATATAATCCAATTTTATCGACAACGAATAAGTCAAATTCCATCTCGATTGGATGACGACAAGTGGGTCGATCAGTCCTCCGCAGATTTACAGGCCACACACAAATAAACAAGACTGCCAACTCTTTGATCGCTGAAATCGCCAACAATTCTCATAAGAGAAAATATGTCACCTAACATCAAATTCTTTTTCAGAAAAAGATGGCCCACCTGATGACTGTGTGGTTAGCGCTCTCGCATGCCGAAGGTGCAGGGTTCGAATCCAGGGTTAGGCATGGATGTTCTTGGGGTTTAGAATCCACGATAAATTGTAGATCCCTGCCTGATTAGCCATCATTGTGCATAAAAATAGGTAGTTGAGCGTACAAACCAACCATCTCAGAAAAAGATGTTTTTATCAATAGTATATATGGCTGTTTTCAGCGAAAACTACTCTTTCCTCGTGCAAAATTGTCATATCGCCCATCCTCGAGTAAAAAAAATATCACCCAAGTAGATTTTTTTGTGTTCGGACCGAGCATATCAATGGCATTAGTAACTTAGTTGAATTGAGTCCTTCCGTTAATTGTTTTTCCGATACTCTACCATCATAACTTTTTTGTCAAAACTTAAAAAAAAAAGAAAAAATACATTTAACCATAGCAATTAAGGAATACGAAAAAAAAAATTGGATTGTGTACTTAAAATTATTGAAAAAAATAAACTTTATTCAAATTGTACTAAACAAATTAATTCTATATAAATTTTATTTACTTACCAATCAGGAGAGAAAATTCTGCAACAAAAATGAAAAAAAAAAAAAAAAAAAATTATTATTTATAAGGCAGTATTGAAACAACTGTTATCAGTCTATGCGCTAGTTCATATCGACTTAGCCAAAAGTTATAATAATAGCTCAAAGTAACCAAATTTCACCCAAAAGCTATATTTCACTAGATTCTTCTAATTCTCGATAAGTTATAATTTTTTTCATTTTTTTTTTTCAAACTTCAAAAACTGAACTTTTGAGCTACATCAGTTATGTGTTTGTGTTCAATATACATTGAAATTGCAAAAACTGAAGAAAATTCGATTCTTATTTTTTTTTTATTTCTATTAGAAATTTCTGTTTTAAATGCATTTTTTAAGATTGTTAGTAAAAATGAAAAGTGTAATGCACCTAAGAAGATGATGGCATGCAAATATTTATTGAATTGAGTGGTAGTAATCGGAAAATCTAGAATAAATATTATGCACATAAAAAGAACAATCTATAATACACAAAATTGCAATGTATTTTAACCACAATACACAAAAATGTCAAAATACTTCAGCAAACATACTAATAAATAAGTTGCTTATTCCGAATACCCACTTTCCAATTTAACGCACATCGATGGAACAAAAATTCTTGGATACATCAATGGGAAGGATACACTATCTTGGAAACATCAATGGATTTTTGGATACATTATTGCCCCAGAGTGTGAACTCAACATTGCAAAGAAGATAGCACAAAAACAAAGAATATTTTTACTACAAATTCTGATAATGTAAAATTGTTTTCATAGTCCACTAGTTTCAACACCAAGTATCCACCAATAAGCAAAGTTTTCTCAAAGTTACCTTTCGACTAAATGAAACAATGGGATAACTTCACTATATCGCCCACTTCACCCCGTCACATATGGAAACCACCCTCCCAATAAATGAGCAAACACAACAGACCGCTAAAAGCAATCTGGACTCATCATTGCAAAGAAGATACTCCAAAAAACAAAAAAATACTGATCATGCACCTTTTTTCCATAGTCCACCAATTTTAACACTAAATATCTAAATATCCACCAATAAGCACCACCACTTCATTGTTTGGGGCTTACTCCTCTCTTCCCAAAGTTACCCCTTCGACTAAACGAGACAACGGGGTAACTTCACTAAATAGCCCACCTCACACCGCCACATAGTGAAACCTCCCTGCCATTAAATGAGCAAACACAACAGAACCGCTAAAAGCAATTGTCAGCGGGGTTGTCATCTCTTTGAAGTCTCAGGTACCTTCCAAACAGAAAAAAATGACAACAGGAGAGGTGATTCATTTTTCCTTTTGTGCGGCCTGCTTTTTGGAAATAAATCGTCCATTCAAGGGTGAATAGGATTTAAGAGGTGATGAGTCCAAAAAATATATATCAAATGTATACTATGTGACTACTGTTTCCGCACCTTGTACACGTGCTTTTTTAGAACCCCTTTAAAAGACATTTAATGATTGATAGGTTCTCTTGATATGCTTGGTTGAATAGTAGACAAGTGGCCCATAAAAAAGAATTATGGGCGCAAGGTGACAGATAAATCGCTTAAGTAATATACCTAAAGGGGATTATTTCAATTACTTGAATCAACAGCTATAATGATTTATTGTCTTTGAGTTTGGGTGACGAGTTTTTCAGAGGAAGATCCAAAGCTCTTTAAAGGACTTCTAGTGGGACTTTACGGCGTATTTCAAATACTTCAAATCTTATCTAAAATAGTAACAATTAGTGTTAAATAATGCTTTAGAAATCAAAATCATAATATATTTTACAAAAATAGTTATTTTACAAAAATATTTTGTTGGTGTTTTCTGAACATTATTGATAGTAAAACAACCATCATCATAATGTCTTTTTGTGAACGTTTCAATTTAAGTATTATCTCAACAAATCATTGATTAAATTAATATTAAAAATCTGTATAATTTACTGATTCCTATAACAAATAGTCAGTTTGAATCGAATATTTTTTTTTTCTTATTCATGGAGAAAAATATTTGCTATTCTATTTCTACATTAATTTTTTTTTTTATATACATTTTAAAAACTTTTGATGGGGAATGAGAAATTGAATAGTAATACATTTTTATGCTAATCACGACGTAAATTAGATTTTCTACAAGATAAAGAATCTTTAATTTTATAAAAAGTGTTTCAAGAGTTAAATGTTTAAGTTATTTTTAAGCTATTTGAAAGTAATTATTATTTTCTATTATAATACGTAGATCGCACTTTCTTCTCTATATATATAAGGCAAAGCCCTCACTCACTCACTCACTCACTCACTCACTCACTGACTCACTCATCACTAATTCTCCCACTTCCCACATAGTCACAACTCTGAAAATCGGCACAAATATCAACAATGGTAAAAATAGAAAAAGTAAACTATTCCGATCTCGATTAACACACTTTAAGGGATCGAAAAGGGGTCAAACGTTCCAAACGGGGGACATTCGAAAATCCTACTTCCCACATAGTCACAACTCTGAAAATCGGCACAAATATCAACAATGGTAAAAATAGAAAAAGTAAACTATTCCGATCTCGATTAACACACTTTAAGGGGTCGAAAAGGGGTCAAACGTTCCAAACGGGGGACATTCGAAAATCCTACTTCCCACATAGTCACAACTCTGAAAATCGGCACAAATATCAACAATGGTAAAAATAGAAAAAGTAAACTATTCCGATCTCGATTAACACACTATAAGGGGTCGAAAAGGGGTCAAACGTTCCAAACGGGGGACATTCGAAAATCCTACTTCCCACATAGTCACAACTCTGAAAATCGGCACAAATATCAACAATGGTAAAAATAGAAAAAGTAAACTATTCCGATCTCGATTAACCCACTTTAAGGGGTCGAAAAGGGGTTAAACGTTCCAAACGGGGGACATTCGAAAATCCTACTTCCCACATAGTCACAACTCTGAAAATCGGCACAAATATCAACAATGGTAAAAATAGAAAAAGTAAACTATTCCGATCTCGATTAACCCACTTTAAGGGGTCGAAAAGGGGTTAAACGTTCCAAACGGGGGACATTCGAAAATCCTACTTCCCACATAGTCACAACTCTGAAAATCGGCACAAATATCAACAATGGTAAAAATAGAAAAAGTAAACTATTCCGATCTCGATTAACACACTTTAAGGGGTCGAAAAGGGGTCAAACGTTCCAAACGGGGGACATTCGAAAATCCTACTTCCCACATAGTCACAACTCTGAAAATCGGCACAAATATCAACAATGGTAAAAATAGAAAAAGTAAACTATTCCGATCTCGATTAACACACTTTAAGGGGTCGAAAAGGGGTCAAACGTTCCAAACGGGGGACATTCGAAAATCCTACTTCCCACATAGTCACAACTCTGAAAATCGGCACAAATATCAACAATGGTAAAAATAGAAAAAGTAAACTATTCCGATCTCGATTAACACACTTTAAGGGGTCGAAAAGGGGTCAAACGTTCCAAACGGGGGACATTCGAAAATCCTACTTCCCACATAGTCACAACTCTGAAAATCGGCACAAATATCAACAATGGTAAAAATAGAAAAAGTAAACTATTCCGATCTCGATTAACCCACTTTAAGGGGTCGAAAAGGGGTTAAACGTTCCAAACGGGGGACATTCGAAAATCCTACTTCCCACATAGTCACAACTCTGAAAATCGGCACAAATATCAACAATGGTAAAAATAGAAAAAGTAAACTATTCCGATCTCGATTAACACACTTTAAGTGGTCGAAAAGGGGTTAAATGTTCCAAACGAGGGATATCCGAATGTTCCTCTTCCAATGTAGTCATTTTTCTGATATTTTTTTGCAAATGTTAAAAAAATAAGTCATTCCAATATCGATTAACGAATTTTTAAGGGATGAAAAGACGACGCAACATTGAAACTATACGAGGATTAACTTAATGTCTAATTAACTTAATTCCAATACAGCTACTACTTTGAAATTTAGATCTAAGAGCAAACATAAACACAATAAACTATTCCAGTTTACTATTCACAATTATAAATTTCGTTTAAAATGTCAACAAAGGAAAGTTCCTATTTTGATAAATCAATTTGTCGGGATCGAAAAGGGAGCAAACGTCTGAAGTGTAGAATACATGAATGTCTTTTGATTGCTAAAATGCTAATGGTAAAATTTCGTAGCGCAGCACGGGTATTCAGCTAGTATATATATATATAAGCAAGTGCGATATACGTATTATAATTTCTCGAAATTTTAAGCAGCCAGTTATCTTCCTCTTGTATCAAAGATCAATCTTGCAAAATTTCATCAAGATCTGAATAAAGCTGGTTTCCTATAAAAAAAACATATACACACAAACTACACATAAGGGATTTCTTCTTATCTTATACAGGGGAAACTCTTGTACAGGATGATTATAACTGAAGCTCAACTTTCAAAAAGCTGTTATAAAAGAAACACTGGTTCGAATTACCACCTGAAATTTGATCTAAATATACGCGAATAATAGGCAATTGATATTGCGTAGGACAACAAGTATTATTTTCTATTACTACTTTTTTCTTTTGTCATTCCATTTTCCTTTTCTTCACGTATACTCAGGTCAAATTTTAGGTCTTTTTAAAGAGTGGTAAATTTCTTACATCTTTTTGAAAATTGATCTTTAGTTACAATCGCCCTGTATATAGATTATTACTTTAAAATATGTATTTCCACCAGGACTGGCACTTACAGTTTCACCATCCCGGGCAAAAAGGTAAAATACCACCCCTTAAAGTAAAATTAAAAGATATAACCTAAAACCTACCTGCCCTTAGTAATAAAATAAAATGTGAGCAAAAAAATTGGTGTTCAAAATTTTGAAGTTTTGATTTGCCAAAAATAAAAAAAAATTTGATTTATGATTTGGCCCTAAATTGAAATTAAGGTTGCACAGAAAAAGAAGAAAAGACAGAAATATATTATATAATTATAAAATACATATATTAAAAGGATAGTAAAACAAATTATAGAACCACTAAAAAACCTAATTATTAAAAATACAGTTAAACTTAGAAGCATTTTTTTCTCACTTTTAATTCTGAGAATTTTTTGACAACAATTTCTTTAACTAGCTTATGCTCAATGGCTAATGTTGTAAAATCATTTAGCTGATCCTCGGTAGTTGTAGAGCGTAGTTTTTTTTAAAATTAACTTTAATTTGGAGAACTTCTTTCTCCACTTGCCACACTTATTGGGAGAGTAAGCAAGATTTTTAAAACTATACCGAGATTTGGAGCAAAATCCAGCCTTGAAATGAATTGTAAAATCTCAATTGGACTTTCTTTTTTATTTAGTAAGGCCAAAACCGATACTATCTCGCCTGCTATACTAAACTTCAACTTAACTAGACATCACTTAGACGGTAGATCGTGACAGTGCTCATAGGTATTTAATCCATTTTGGCGGCGTGAAAGCATAATGTTCGCCAAACCACAACCCTATAGAGAACAAAAGGCTATAAGGTTTGGCGAGAATTATGTCTTCACTCCACCAAAATGGATTAAATACCTATGAGCACTGTCACGATCTACCGTCTAAGTGATGTCTAGTTAATTTGAAGTTTAGTATAGGTTCAGCGCGTTTATATCTGATGAATTCTCATTAGTTAACACTATTTCTAGATCTTTACAATATTTTAGTTAGTCATTTTGAGGGGTATCTTTTAAATCATAAAATTGTGTAAAAACTGGAAATAGTTGATGTGGATACTGATCATATCAAACCTGGATTCAAATGCATTGATAGCTTGGTCTAATGTGAAAAAATAAAACTCTGCTTTATATTTCAAAGTAGGATCATCTATCGGATCATCTCGTGCCTCATCGCCCAAATTAACATTCTTTCTTCGAACTCTATGACGTGGCTGGGTAAGCTCAAAATTAGCCGATATGACATTTTCGTCGGCGAGTTCTCGAGCATCGCAAAGCCTCCATTAAAGGCCATGTCCAATCTAAGATCTGTAGCGATGTTCGCTAACGGAAATCGAACCAGGGAATCCTAGATCAGTGGACAGGCGTGCTAACCACTAGGCAAAAGTAATCACTAGTGTATAAGTGTTGTAGCTGCCTTTTATACACGAGGCCACCACATAGCCTGAGTTGCTTGCATGTGAGTTGAGTGCGTTGCATGAGAGTTGAGTGTGTTGCGTGAGAAAGTTGAGTGTGTTGAGTGAGAAAGTTGAGTGTGTTGCGTGAGAAAGTTGAGTGCGTTGCGTTTGGCAGTGAATCGCCAAATATGCCGTGATGATTGTGTGGCAGTCGTGTAGTATTTTTCAGAAGGCACCGATAGATGGCGGCATGATTCAGTTGTCCCTGTAGTCACCAATGTAGCGATGTGCGCTAACATTAGTCGAACAGGGACTCCTAGATCAATTGACAGGCGTGTTACCCACTAGACAAAAGGGACCACTAGGGACTAGGTGTTGTATCTGTCTTTTATTCACGAGACCACCACAGATCATAGTCTTTTCTCAGCAAGAGCTTACTTGTTGGAATGATACAATTTAAGATTTTATACCAAATTACAATGGAGCATAAGAACTTAAATTGTTTAATACAACTTAACAGTACAGAAGCCTCAACTCTTAAAGAGTTCTCAATCTCCGAATTATTACAAACAGCAAATAAACCATATCCCTCCTAATTGATACCTCAGTTGTTTTAATGCATCTATTCGGCTTTCCCAACGAGTATCACTTAGGGGTTTCAAAGTGAGTTCCTAAACATATTTATTTAATAGGGACCATTGAAAAGTTTATGAGGAAAATTTTTGTTCGGTTTTGGATTTGGTATTTAATACACGAAAATTCTTCTCATCTTTCAAAACGTGTTTTTATTTAAAAACTGCATACCTGAACCTTCTTATGTCGTTCTCATGCTCGAGGATTTTCGAAGTGAGTGGGTACATTTACTTATAAGTTCGTAAAACACATTAAAAGTAAATTTTATTAAAATTGCACCTATTAATTTTTTATAAGTATTCAAATGAATCTTGGTTTATTCACTTTCTGTAGAAAATAGTTAATTTTACAGCCCATATGCTGCCTCCTAAGGCTGCCGCCCTGGGCATGGGCCCTGCTCCCCCCCCCCCCTAGCACTGGCCCAGTTTGCACTATTTAGTTAGTTTATGGTTTGTTTACATACCTGTGTTACTAATTACTTTTTTGAATCCTTTTAAAACATTTTCAAGAATTATTTAATATTTAAATAAAATTTAACATTTTGAACTCTTGTAAGGAATATGTTTTCATACTTTCAGTATTATGGAGAGTATCTCTCTTGCAGATCATAGTGATATAGTACTTTTTAAAAATATTTCTTGAGTGCTAGAAAATAAGGTGAGTTCACAGTTGTTAAGTAACTGAATGTTTTATATTTAAACGAGGGTTATTGTCGTATAATAATATAGTTTGTATTATTATAACAATAATTTTTTTTTAAATTTTGTATTCCTAAAAATTAAAAAAAAATATATATATTTTATCAATTAAAAACTTTATTATGGAATAATTTTTTTTTACTTCTGATAATATCTTGTTTTATTCTTCATTATTATTTGTGCAGGTCCATCAGTTATTTTTATATTTTGGTTCTGCAAGTATTAATAAGCATACTCTTAGATAGTCAGTTTAGAGTTATCCCGAAAGACATTTTAGTCTTAGTAGACTCTCCTTTATGAAACCATTTTTAGAGCTATTTAAATATTTTGGTATCAGAAAACACTTATGATTTCTGTTACTCCTTCATTTCAGAAACAAGAGCTTCATTAGTTGAGACTTGAGATGAGCTCTAATTAGAAAGTTGTTGATGATAAAGGCATGAAACCTCAATACAAAATTTTTCTCATGCTTTGTCATTCACAGAGTAATATTTATACCAATATTTATCTATTTTGTGTTACGTTAATTACTTAACAAATACACGAGTTTTCTTATTTTAGCTATATCTAATCATTATCTTAACGGCCTTCAATTTGTTACAAAAATCATATTACAAAAAGCGTATGTTTTAAATTTATCAAACCGCATCCTTTTTATATTAAAGCTTCGAACATTTTATATATCTTTAAGTCTCTATTTTATATATGTTTCAAAATAGTCGATCCTCATTAAGTCGTGACACGACCTTCAATGTACAAAAGGATTGTTCGGCTTCCATTGAACGATAATTGACCTTCTAATTTCAGCCCATCGATGTCATTTGTGCATAATGATGCGGACATCACATGGAATGGGAGGAATTGCAAACAACCATCTATTTTGATGATTGGTAACTATCTGTTCCCCCACACAATTGTCATCCACCCTCGAATTTCGACGTGATTCGAATCCCACTTTTCCTATTGGATTACATGGCGGTTACAATGCATGGGACAAGGAATTACCATTCCCACCCCCAAATCTTCATCTGCATTGATATTGGCAGGAATTATTGATGGGGCGGATCAAAGGCCTGAAGACAGATGACAAAGTCTGGGTCACGCGTCTCGGCACGTGTTACAAATGTCATTGGTTACTTACCAGAACTGTCAGGTTCTGCCCTGGGATACCCCCATTAGATCCATAGTATCCTTTTTTTCCCTGCTAGGCATATGGTATTCTAGGTCATCAGCACCGGCAGCTGGAGAAATACAAAAAGATGGGGAGGAGATTTATGAGAAGGGTAAATAGAGCGGTTGGAGGAGACCAGGAATTCCTGTGTGTCTACATTGAATCAGTGCGCTGATTTAACATACACAAAAAAGGAAAATACTGCGCATAATATTGACAATTTTATTATTTGACCTTTCCAGTCATATTGAAACGTTTATTCATCGATAAAAAAGACTCCACAATAAAATAGTCAAGCACTTTAATCTATATTCAAGTATTACATACAGAAATTTATAAAAGTCTGCCGTGTATCATTCTAAAATTAGGTGGACATTTTTAAACTAAAAAAAAAAAAAATAATAAACTTGTTTAATTGATATCTAATTTTTGTAACAAGTTACTTATTAGGTCAATGGATTTACAAAGAACTGGAATAGTAGCTAAAAGAGCTTTTTCAGTAAAATTTATAAATTTAATTTGTGTGTATATGAATGATAAGGGGGAGGGCGGATATGACCTTGCTTAGGGATTTTTTTTTAATTTTTGGTCGAGAAATTCTAGCCCTACATATAATCGTTCAGAATTTTGTTCCTTATCATATGGGAGCAATTCATATTCCTTAGTATATTCATTACAAATTGAATTTTTTGTTGTTCTAGTATGACGAATAGGAAGGCTCAACACAGGAAACAGAAGGCTTGACCCATCCGTTTGAAATTGCTGCAAAATGAATAGGATGGCTAATAATACACATATTAAGTACGGTACATACTTTTGTAAGTTTATTTCTATATAATTTACAGTTTTATGTAATAAAGATAGTTAATTAAAGTCCTATCATTATCTTGGTACTCAAAATGAGCACTGGAGACCATAATGAAGTTTAGAAGTAGTTTCTAGGTGTTATGTTTCCTCACTTCCCAAAAATTATAATTTGACTTAAATGTAGCATTGTTTATCCTCAAACTTTTTCACGAAATCTTTTCGTATCTATACTTAATATAAAGTTATTTTTATCAACACTAAGAACTATTTTTTTCTCACGCGAGTCTGTATTGTTCTTTTATTTGCCACGTCCATTCATTTCCAGCATTCTACCTCAAAAAGATTATTCAATCTGTTCTATAAATTGTGTATAAATAGTGTACCTTTCGAAATCATGTTTAACACCGTAATTGTAAATGCTCTTATACAAGGATCAAATAGAATTCAAAATCCAGTGACCAACAAAAATATAAGAAATGAAACAGAAATTTCAATTTTGGAATCCATTTTTCAAGAGAAACCTTAAACTGAATATCTTGAACTATATATTGAGTGGTTTTTCATGCAGTTATTTTATTATTAATGTGTGCAATAACAAAATGTCGCAAATTAGAATGTCTGTTTCCGGAAAAATATTCTATATTTTATACTTAAAATTGAAAAGCAGTAAAAAAAGTATAGTGACTTCTAAAACATACTCACAGTCTATTTTAATGGAAAAATTAAAATATTTCATTTGACTTATTTAATTTTAATACTTTTTTTAAGTATTATCATATCTGTTGTTAAAATTAAGTTAAGTCTTTAATCAATTTCAAGACCTTTTAAAGAATAATTAAAGATTAAATCATCGTGAATACCAAGCTAATAAAAAATATATGTAATATTTTGTTTTTAAATTTTAAATGTTTTCTTTAATTTTTTGAAGGAAACTTTCTGTAATTTTTTAAGGACGAGCAATAGACATGAAATTTTAAAGAAAGCAAATATTTACTTTAAATATCTGAACCAAATGATAAATAACATACTTACTTTGGGTAAATGACGTAAGTAAATAATTAAATAAGTTGAAGAACTAAAAGAATAAGGTAATAGACATTCAGTAAAAATACTTATTATTAAAGATTTAATTTTTCTTCAATGAATTTTGCAGTCTCTTTTCTGGTATATATACCATAAAATATATATCTGGTATATATACAAATGACTAGATACCCAGGCTCACCACATGTCATGACTTTCCTCTAAACTGAATCATTGATAGAACAGGTTGTTATTATTTTTAATTTATTTTAAATAATATTTTTAAATAATAATAAGCAATAATACAACCTGGGTGTTTAGTCATTTGTTGGTATTTATACCAGAAAATGCCTAGCAGACCTTACTTCCAAAATTTTCCCTTTTGGCAACCATAATATTCTTTGTATTGTAATATTTAAAAAATAAGTGTTAGACATGAATCAATGATGGTTGCTTATTATTATCACTCTAACCTGATTGACAAGCTTAAAAAAAAAAAACTCCAAAAATGCTCATGGGATTTATCATAAAATGTATAAAAAAAAGTATTATTTAAAATAAATTAAAACCAATAACAACCAGTCCTATCGATGACTCTGCTTAGAAGAAAGCCATGACATGTGGTGAGCCTGGGTATCTAGTCATTTGTTGGTATATATACCAGAAAATACCTAGCAGACATTACTACCAAAATTTTCCCTTTTGGCAAACATAATATTCTTTGTATTGTAATATTTAAAAATAAAAATAAGTGTTAGAGCATGAATCTTGAGAGTTTTCAAATAACAGAAGTGTACCTATTTAACTTTAATTTTTTTTCTCCATCAATACTGTGATTTACTTGTTTGTCAATGTTTCGAGTTAGATACTCTCCCTATTATCTCACATATAAGGATGCATATGTATTATATATATACATATACAGATAAAAGTACTTTATATTATTTTTAAAAAGTGCGCAATTTGTTTGGTATTTTCAGCTTGCATAATTTTGTATCTTATCAACGAGACCGGATTCTTTCCTCAAATGTTCGAGGCGATTTGTAGGTTTCTAACCCCTACTTACATTTTACAAGCCTATTCAAAATGAAAGGGGAAAAAAAAAAAAAACAAAAAAAAAAAAAAAACACGTATCTACAATCTAAAGATGCTCTAGTTGCCTTTTACAGTGTAATAAAATAGCTTAATTCTAGAACATATTATATGACTTATTTTAATGGGTTGGAAATAATTTTTTTATAGTCTCTCTACAAATCTATCTAGTGCTGATAATGAAATGAGGTTTACGGAGACTATTGAATACTATACGTCAGTGTATAGTGATATAAATAATTTTTGATTATCCGGACAATATGTAAGTTTTCAAAAAAAAAAAAAAAAAAAAAAAAAAGAGAGAACGCAAATCTAAGTAAAACATGAAACTTGATTCAACTTAATAATATATTTAAATAAAATTGGATAAAATGAAATGATCATACCCTGAACTTTTGTTAAAAAAAATAATTACTCTTTAGTCACTTATGCTTGTAATATTTCATTATCCTGACTCTTTCGATTGAACTTCTAGCAAAACTTCAAGCAATACAGAAAGTCACTATAGGAATTGAAATAAGTTGATCGCCATGGGGGAGACACAAAAAGCAGAAAGAGTCAAAGAACCTCGCCACAAGCTTTCGGTCTAAGATGTTCTTTCAAGTTCATGGTCCCTGAAAAAGAAATCTTTTACTCCAAATTATCCGAAAAAAGAAACCAATTCAAATTAAGCTCACTCTAACGTGACGAAGAATCATCTTGACCAGAAAAATTTGTTTCAAGTTTCCTGCACAATTCAAGAAGTACGCTTTTTTAATTATTTGGGTATTTGGTTCTTGTAAATAAAAATTAAAAAAATAAAAAATTTCTCAGAAAAAAACCCCACTTCTTCCTTAAATTTGTATGCATGAAATAAATTTTAGGGGGATGCGATTGCACACAAGTACACCCCCCCTTAAATTTGCCCCTGATAGAAGGCTTGATTATATAGCTAAACCTCTCTTTCTGCAAGTGTGGGTTATCTCCTAAATTAATCCATTAAAGACGACTTTGAAATGGATAAACAGTCATTGTTTTAAACTTTAATTTTGCTTATTTAAATCATTTAAGGCACATTTTGAAATTTTCAGATTTTTTGGAAAATTACTTTTATGATATTTAAAAAACACTAAGTGGAACCACAATCGTAAAGAAAAAAAACCTAAAATGTCGATTAGCAAGTTTTGTGCAGCCGTCGCTAATAGGTTAACACAAGATATTGGATGAAGATGAATGGAAATTTCAATTAAATAAATCTAGTTTATTTTTCAAATTTATTCGCATAAATTTCGGATCAATTGAGCTGAGTTTTAAAAATTTTACTAAAGTCGAAAATACGTTTGTAAGATAATTGATTTTTTTAGGCTGTGATGAATCCTTTTCAGGGAAAAACTTCTAAGGTGCTATTCTCAGGACAATTTTTAAATGGTCACTCGCAAAAAAATATTATGTTAGACATATTTTGTGAGACATTGTTATAAAAAAATTAACTCTGAATGTCAAACCAATATAAATAACACTATGTAAATATGATTATTTAAATACCATGCGTAGATTAATAAATAGCTCGATAATGATTCTGAAGATGTACAGACTAATTTGCAGTAATGTTACGATTTTTTTATTAGCTTAAATTCAAACAAATGTAAAACTGAAGAAAATATTTAAGTCCCAGAGATTGGCCCTGCTGCAGAACCGACCACGTGAATTAAAACCTAAAACACAAACAACTTTTTAATTTTAGCAGGTCGAAAACATGCCAGAATAAATCTTTCAATAATTAGTTTTTTTTTTTTATCTACGACCAGCTACGTGTTTTGATTAGTAAAAAATAAGTCGTAAATGGAAAACATCTGCTCAAACTTTAAACTAATTTTGTCTATTTCTTATCTACATATTTAAAGGAAAACGAATTGAGTTAGGCATTTTTTTAGCTACCGTATCAGTTTTTTTTTTTTTTTTTTTTTAATATGAATAAGGAAAAAAAAGTGTGTTTTGAATGGTGTGTTTCTAAAAAATTTTGATTAATGAAAATGAGATAAATAAGTTGATAAAGAGTATAATGAACTTATTGGTGCTATATATTGGCTAGTAATCCAATGTTCGGTCGACATGGAAAACCAACTAAAAAAAACCTCTATAATTCGTGTCACAATCCATATAATCCTAACAAATAACTTTTATTCTCCATATCTTTCTTAAATTCCTTATAATTGAAAATATATTTTGCCATTAAATTTCATAGAATTTTTCTACCTTTTTTTCTTGTGTAATTTTTTTTTTATTAGACATATCATTTATGTCATGTTCAATAAATATTAAAGGTTTGATATTTATTTTCACTGCTCCTCAAAGGACGCTTAAAATTTATATGAATATTCGTTTTTGATAAAAAATATGTTAGATATTTTATTTAAAAATCATTGAAAAAAATATTTTATTTTTCATTATTTATTTCTAATCGAAAAAATTGAATATTTACTTGTAAGTGAATTATCTATGCGAAACACAAAATACCCCAATCACTCTGAAAATTAAAAATTTTCCTAAGAAATATTCACGTGCCCACACATAATTTAAACATTTCTCACTTTGTAACGAAATAAACAAGAAGCATAACACTGGACCATTTGATATGCCAACTACTTGTGCTTTTGCAAGTTTTGAAATTTTTAGTTTGATCACAGATTATTAGAAAACAAAACTAAAAAATATTAAAGTAAAGATGTATTTGAACTTTTAATAAGTTAATTTTTAAAAGAAACACCCTAGAAAAAAATAGGGCATTCCCTTCACTAAGTGAGAAACACTGTATCTTTTACCTTAATTCTGCTTTTTCCCCCCATGTTGGCAGTTGACTCGTTTTTTGATTCATCCACTATACTTCTTCTTTAAAGAGTTAAATTTCTTCCATCAAGAATCCTTTGAAACTTCCCGAAAACATTTGTTTTCAAACTCCTGTCTATTGGATATTGAATTAGTGGACACGCAAGCAAGTCCTTCTCTGGAAAGTTTTGCTCACATAATCCAGACTTGAGCTGCATCCCAACTGTTGAAGCGTGGTAAACGCAAAACCATTACACGAGCGTATTATTCAAATGATGTGTGATTGATGAAGGAGAGAGTTTGCGAAAGTGGTACTGCGCATTCTGCCATGGATTAATCGTTGTAATATGAAAGGCGAAGGTGATATTCGGAATATATTATATGAAGTTTTCGCTTCGATAATAACAGAGTTTTGTCTTAATAGGCTGTCATACAGGATCATAAGGAATGCCAATATAATAATTTCGCCAAAAATTGATAAAAAAATAATAATAACTAAAGGAATATAGTTTTCAAAACATATTTAGAGATTTAAAAAATTAGATTGAAAAAATGAATGAAAAATTAAAAAATAGCGCAATATTCCTGATCTTTAAAGAGTTAAAGCGAAGGGTGGGATTCGAACCTTATATTTGATCCGTCAATTATCAATCACTTTTACATTTATCCTTTTTACAAATACTGAAACATAAATTAGTATACTGCCTAAAAATAAGTTCTACATATATTTTCAATTAGCTCGAATATTACAATTAATTCTAATTTTAATGATCTGTTTTCAAATTATTTTTTTTTTACTCTAAGATACTTTGATTTAAAAAAAAACATTTTTCCTTGAAAATATTTATAAGTATCTACTTTTATTTTTTCAAAGTTCCCTGTTTCTGAGCTTGGGGGGGGGGGGGGTAGGTTTTTATCAGTTCTCAATTGGATGGTGTTATTTTTTTCTTTAAAATATAACAGCCCACACATGCTATGTATTTTTGAGAACATCTCAATTGACCAGGCAGCAAATGTTATCTTAGGGACGACCATTTTGAGTCTGGCACGTCCAATTTTAACCTCAAGATGAAAGAGACAACCTTTGGAGTATTTGAGTACCTGGTGGTGTCCTTTAAAAACTCCATATAGGTGGTGCAAATCAGGCGATAAGGTGGTTTCGCCACCAACCTTTTTACGGTTGTTTCGCCACAAACGTTCAGACCTAACTAAGCTATACACCTTCAAACGGATGAAATTATATGATGCGGAATGTTTCGGCTTAAAATCCTACTTTGGTTTAACTTCATTAAATAATTCTTTCTATTTTTAATTAGTTTAAAACCACTTTTTTTCTTTTCATAATTTGGCGATTGATAGAAGCGATCAGCTTGTAATTGAGGTTCAGGTTAAATATTAAAAGACTCCAAATAGGTTTGTCATTATTTCGGCGTTAGTTTGGCCGACAAGTTAGGGCTAATCAAGAATGACCATAATCTTACAGTATAGGCAGAACGAATCGGACTATAATTATATGGCTTATAGCAACTTTAAAATTGAAATAATTTAATTTTTTGAAGAGACAGAATTAAAGAGGAATACTTTTTCGACAAATTGGATGTGTTATTTGAGCTGCATGACAATTTAGAGTGCTAACTTTCAAAAACATTTTATTTTCGGGAAATCTCCGTTGAAAAATGAAGAATGTAAATAATATTATTTTGTTGCCAGATACTGGACTGAATACAATGTGAAGTTTATACGAGAAGACGTCACAGTCAATTCATTACAGAGGGGACTAAATGAAACATGCATTGCGATTAACTAAAGGAATATGAAAAAAATGGAATTCATTTTTAAAGATGTGTTGATTTTGTTTAATTTCCGTTGTAAAATGATTTAATTTCTGTTGTAAAATGAAATCGTAGAATCGTATATCATCAAAATTATAACTTCATAGGGAATTTAAAAATTGTAGTCATGAAAATATTTTAAATGGTTTCAAATATCAATGGGTTATTTTATTAACCAAAATAAGACTTTGTATAATCAAAATAATTTCTATTGCAATAATTAGACTGTAAAAAACTTGTAATATGTATTTGTAACAATTTAGTAGAATAAATTTTAAGTGGGATGAACGCCCTGGCTTTGTATGTTAAAGGTGCCAGGTTCGATTCCTGGGTTAGGTGTGGATGTTTGTTGTGATTCGGAATCCACTTTAAGCTGTAGGTCCCGGGCTGCTTAGTCGTTATTATGCACAAGAATAGGTCGTTGTGCGTACAAACTAACCAACTGAACTCAAACTTGGCAGACAGGCTCGATGGGGAATTGGGGATTGAGTTGCCATTAAAAGGAGACTTTTATACAAGTTTCTATTGCTCGTTCGTGGCCGATTTTTGCAGCATTCAACCGGTTTGTCAATTTTCAAGATGATTATGGCATGTAAGGTATCGTTGAACACAGCTGGAAGAATTGTGAATATTCTTGGTACCAAGTGTACTATAGGTGGTACCACTTCTGTTTTGACAATTTTGAAGATAAATATGGCATATTGGGTGTCATTGGGCTTGTCTTGAAAAATTATTAATGTTTATGGTACCAGGTATACCATAAGTAGTACCACTTCTAGTTATTCAATCTTCAAGAAAAATATGGCATGTTGGTTGTCGTTGGACTTGTCTTATCGAATTATGAATGTTTAAGGTACCAGGTAACCTATAGAGGGTACCACTTCCGGTTTGCCAATTTTCAAGATAATTATGGCAAGTTGGATGTCGTTGGTCTTGTCTTGAAAAAATATGACTGTTAGTGGTACTATGGAGGGTCCTACTTCCGGTGTGTCCAATTTCAAGATAACTATTGCATGTTAGATGTCGTTGGAATCTCCATGAAGAATGAAGAAATTGTAGAACATACTGTCGTGAGTGACCTGTCGTAGAATGAAAAAGGTGTCGGGGATAAAGAGAAAAACGATGAAACGGACACATTAAAAAATAGATGTCCAGTGTTTTCAAAAAAGTTCTGATATCCTTTTCATAAAAACCTACTGAAAAGTAGAAAAACCGCCAACCTCAGAAACACAAAAAACTTTCTTGCAATAAAAAAATAATAAACATGATGAAAATTTTCATTTACAAAAACAGTTATATACAAAAAGGCCAACCGTTGATTATAGCTCTCGGTTGTGACTCGATTAAGAATGTATGCTTACTTAGTTTATTTTTTAAATTTAAGTTCCGCACCCGTAAAAATTTACGCTGCTTGAGGTTGGCCCCCGTCTTAATCACTAACCTTTAAAATTCCACATACAATAAAAACTTTCCAAAATGTATATATCAACCAAACAAAAGCTTGCCACAAACATTTCAGTTTCCTACAATAAATTTTTTTTTAATAAAGATTCAAATTCTAGCATTTGAGCACAGTTTCGCTATACTATTTTGAAAATTACATCTACGTGAACATGAAAATTTCAACTAATTTGTATTTCTTAACCTTCCAAATGAAATCATATCTCCTCCAATATTCGTGAAAACAGCCATTGATTAGTTTAGACGCAAACATTGTTAAAATTCCCATGATGGGTGTCAACCTCAAGCAGCGTACATTTTTATGGCAGCGGAACTTAAATTTTAAAATTAAATTAAGTAAGCGTATATTCTTAAGCGAGTCACAACCGAGAGCTGTAATCAGAGGTTAGCTTTTTTTCATAACACTACACTGTTAAAAAATTCAGTTCAACGTTGAACCAAATTTTGGTGCAATTTCATGGCTGGCAGGCAGTTGCACCAAAAAGTGGTTCAACTTCCATCAACGAAAAATACTGATGAGGAGGTTGCACGAAAATATGGTGCAACCTCGGATCACCGCAACCGTAACCGATTGAAATCGACAACAACCGCATCAAGACCGAAAGCCAATGTCTAGCACAGAGTATTTAAATCATTAATCGAATATCAAGGTAAGTAAAATGCTTTATTTTACATATATGGTAAATGTTTTTTGCTTACTGTAAATTATTTATCGATGCAGAAACTGATTTGCCCTGTGTTCAGTTAGGCTTAAGTGATGTTGACAAATTCGCAGCAATGCATAACCAGTGAAATTACATTAAAATTTCTGATTTCGCGATGTTTTATCGCACTCTTGCTACAAAAGTGACACAACCCCAAATTCTTTTTTTTTTAAGTTAAAGTGTATACATAATCATAGATTATATGGGCTGGAAGGACGCTTAAGTCTGCTTCAGCTTGAATTTAATATGAAAACAATCTTGTGCCATTCAACTAGCTTCAAGTACATGCAGTCTCGGATTTTTTACTCAAAATGATAAATTTTGACTTATATTGCACCCTTTCTACAAAAATGACATATGTATGAATAAAAAATTATTTTATTCAATAATTATTAGCATTATCCTAAAGTTTATAAGCTTTAACTGTTGTATGCAGTTTCAGACCCGAGTCATTTTTCATGAAATGTTTCCACCCTTGAAAGTGAACAATGGTCCCTCCTCTTTTCAAATAAATAATAGTACTTAAATAATATTTTATTAATTTTCCGTCAACTTTTAATCACGCTTATGGAAGAATGGTTTGAGAGGCCGCTCATATGAATTATGTAACAGTTTATGCCACTGCAGTTGAAAGTTTAATCATACAAAATATTCAAAAGTTCAATTTAATCAATTTCTCGAACAATTCAATGCATTTTCATCTAAACATGTTTTCTGAAAAAGAATGTTTAAGGCCCCTTTCGTTCAAATTATACGTTTTCAATTAATGCTATTTTAAATGTATTTTTTTCACGCGTAGTTTATTGTCTTTTTATATATCCTTTATTTTAATTCTACCTGTATCACTAATAGACTAAGAGACGACTGCATGTTGAGGTACATCATCGAACATCATTCTGTATTTTTTATAGAATGCGAAGAATGTAAATCTCCTCGTCTGCTGTGGCAAAAATGGCCAAAACTGCTCGATTTAATGACTTGAACTAAATCCGACTGCCAAATATGTCGTAACTTGCTAGTATATTAACTCACTTTTTCTTCTGGTCAGCCAACGCACTTTGATTTTCAATGAAGAAGGAGGCAAATGATTTCTGATTTCTGGGTCAGAAAACTAGCATATTTCAAAAGTGAGCTTAATTGGCAACATCAGTTACGTCATTAGGGACATAATATATATTGTGTACTTGATTCATTTTTAAAAGATACAAGTAAGCCGTCGCCTGATATCTGAACCGTCTGCAGCCTTTAATTGAAAATTAAAGAACTAAGGGTTATAAAATAAAAAAAGAATGCTCATTATTTGGCAATCGGATTTAGTTCAACTCATTCCATATCGATTTTTGACCAGTTTCGGCCATTTTTGCCACGGCAGACCAGTGGACTCATAATCTAACTTTTCTCCACATTCTGTAAAAAAAATTATAATGATGTCCGATGGAGTACCTTAACATGCAGCCCTCCTTCGGACTATAGAGTTTAATTGAGAAATAAATTGCATAAATAATAAATCGTCTCGGATAGTTATCGATAAAATAATAAAAAAAATTATTCTGTGTAGAGCGACCAGTGATATTTCAATGAAATTGCAGTAAAGTAAACACAATTTTATACATAATAAAAATAATAATAAACTCGGGACTTAATCATGCTCTTTTGTATATTTCAGTTTCCCGATGATGATGCTCAGCTCAGCTCACAAATACATAGGAGTGCGAGGTGGTGGAGATCTCTTCTGATCATCACGTTGCAAGGCATCCCAGATATACTAATATTCCTGTCTGGGGGTTTAAGTGGTCAACGAAGATGTCCAAAGTCAAAAGAGTGTCCCTGGAGCCAGTTTGTAGCTACTCGTGGCATGTGGAGTGTCCCATTGTCCTGCTAGAATTGCCCAAGTCCAGCCGAATGCGCCATGGACATGAATAAGTGCAGGTGATGGGAGAAGATGCTTACATACCTGTCAGAGTCGTCTCTAGACTAATCAGGTGTCACCATATCGCTCCAACAGCATATGCCACATATCATCGCAGAGGCTCCACTAAGTTAAACAGTTCCCTGTAGACATGTAGGATCCTTGGATTCATAAGGTTGTCTCCAAACCCTGCTTGTCCATCTGCCCAATACAATTGTAAAGGAGACTCATCAGACCAGGCAACAGTTTCTTGTCATCGACAGTTCAATAGCGATATTGGTGGGCCCAGGCGAATCGTAAATCCTTGTGTCATGTAGTCAACAAGGTCATGTGTGGGATTCCGCCTCACATCATTGATGGTTCTTTGAACTGTTTGCACATTGACACTTGTTGATGCCCCAGCATTGAAATTTGTGGCAATTTGTAGAAGTGGTGCACTTCCATCTTGTTTAAGGATTCTCCTTAGTTGTTGATGGTCCCTGTCTTTCAAGGTATTTTCCTAACCGCATCGATTTCTCTGAGATTTGATGTTTTACCGGGTAATAGATACACGATTTATTTACCACCTCGGAGATACTATGTCCATCTTTCAAGCGCTGACTATAATGCCACGTTCAAAGTCCATTAAATTTTGATAACCTATCATTGTAGCAGCAGGAATGGATCTAAGTCAAATGAGTACACAATTGAAGACTATGCTGCACCAGAACGTGGTTCGTATATGATCTGGATAAGTAACCTGATGCTCCGTTCAAGAAGACTAGAACTTATTACAAGTTTTATTCTAAAAAAACCTTAAATAATCTAGTACATGTTTTATATTTAATTTATGTATAAACAATGTTTCTACTAGGTCTTGCTCTTTAAGAAATCCTTACTTTTAGTTTTCATTTATAAAAACCTTTAATAATTCTTATTTTTCTCTAATAGTAATTTAAAATTCCAGCTTATTTATTACAGCTAACTAGATTTGACTCATTTTCGATATGTTTGTGGTATTAATGGTTTCAAATGTGTTGTTTATTTTTAAATAAGATAGTTTATGCTAATTATCATACAAAATCTTGTTCAGGTTTGATTTTTAATTCATGTATGCAAGTTAAGGTTAGTTCTTATGAAAAATATTAAAGGTGTTTAATAGCTTCTTATTGTATGAAAAGTGTGGGAACCCTGATTAAAAACAATGTTTTTGTGTGCTAAATAAAGTAGACTTTCAAAAGTTTCATTTCTACCCTGCTCGTTATAAACATAAACATGAGCTATCTTTTTCGGTATGTTTGTGGTATTATTGGTTGTCCCTCAGCTTTTTTTAATTATTCTTTATTAAGAATTCCCCTATTTCAACATGAAAAACTTGCATTTAGTACAAATAACAGTAAAATGACTTCCTCTGAAGGTGACTTTAAATAATTTTTTTTTAAATATATTCTATTTTAAGCTACATGATACCATTGCATAATGAAAGGTTGCTGTAATATGATAAAAAATATAATCTGCAAAGTAATAAGTTGATTTAGTGCTCAGTTACAGACTTTTAATCAACTATATGTTTTAAAAAGCCTTTTCAGTACTTTTCCGTTAAAAGAGGCCATTGGCAAAATCCAAGTGTGGTACGGATTCTGCGCCAAGATAATTTTTGCCAATAAATGGCAGCAGCTGCCATTTTTTAATAAGTTAACTGCCTATGGTTGACATGATTTGGCTTGGTTTTACGTAAACAGTTTAACGCAGAATCCGTACTGTACTTGGATATTTTTTGCCAATAGCACCCTTTAAGGGAAAAGTACTGTCTCTTCTGTATTAAAAATGTATGTTTATAATATATTACTTTTTTACAAATATATTTAAACAGAATTTGTTTGATAGTATAATTTAGATACACATGTCCAACAGGGCAAAATATAATGGTATTCTGAAGCTGTGGTTTCCTTAACACAAGTTGTGGTGTAGAAAGTGGGATGCTAATTTTACCAACCGTATTGTTATTCATAAAATGTTTTGTAATTACATCTGTTCAGTTTGCTTTTTTGTAATGAGCAATTAATAAAATATTTTGATTTTGTATTTTCATTTATAATGTGAAGCTGCTATTTAAATTTGAATATATATATGAAATTGAGGGTGTCATGACTCATTTTTATTGCATTTGAGATCTGATTAAATAAGTAAACAATGTTTTCCTGTTCAAGTATTCTGTGTGAAATATACAGGGCTATAAAAATAGTTTGCTAAAATATGAGAATTGTTGATCTGATCATAATTTTAATTATTTAAAAGGGTTATTGTTGGTAACAATAAATAAAGGTATTCAGTTTTTAAATAAATAGTAATGCTTATTAGAAATAGAATTTTTTTTTAATTATATTTTCTACTTAATATGTGGATATTTTATTTGTTGAAAAAAAAAATTACTTTAATATTGGTTGTTTCCAAATGGATATATTTTTAATTAATGCATGATTATACTACTTCATTGCCCTAGCTGAAGAACCCATGCAGTTATATCCTCATTGAATGTTGAAATGATAACTATTTTTTATTTATAATACATTAAAATAATTTATAAAACTATATAATATATGAAAAAGTAATAATTTAAAACAAAAAAAATTATTTAATACAAACAATATTTAATTTAAAAATATATATTCTATCCACAGCTATAACAAGCAGGGGGGGGGGGGGGGAACGCATTATTCAACATTTAATGCACCTTTAAGTTGAGGACAGAAATCATAAATATTGATTCATCCTTAACTTCAAAATGCAATTAACAAAAATATAAAAGGGGGTTTAAACTATCACCATAAAATGGTATAACAAAAACGCAAATATTGGTTCAACGTTTCACCATAAAATGGAGTAGCGAAAACACTAATTTTGGTGCAACCATGCACCATAAAATGGAGTAGCGAAAACGGGAATCTTGGTGCAACCATGCACCATAAAATGGAGTAGCGAAAACACTAATTTTGGTGCAACCATGCACCATAAAGTGGTGTAGCGAAAACGCGAATTTTGGTGCAACCTATCACCATAATATGGTGTCCGAGGTAGCACCATTATTTCGTGAAACTAAGCACCAAATGTTGGTGGCAGCTAAATGGGCACCAAATTTTGGTGCAGGGTGGAACCAAATTTTTAACAGTGTACTGTGTTTGTAGCTAAAAATTTCCATCATGTTTATGATTATTTTATTGCAAGAAAGTTTTTTGTGTTTCAGAAGTTGGCGGTTTTTCTACTTTTCAAAAGAAGGTTTTTTTTGGGGGGTGGGAGGGGGGTTTCAATGTTCTGAGAATATTCTATGAATGTCACCAAATGAACTGCAATTTCATAACGTCCAAATATTATTCTTTGTGTGGGTTTATGACATCCTCAGGAAGTCCAATTTAAATTTGTGAGGATGCAATTCATAGCAATATCGAATTAGCCAACCAAGATATTGAAACAACTTTTTTTCTTAGCCTTAATACTCTTGACTCACCACTAAGAGCTCTGTTTCGTTACTTGCTAATTTGAATATCTCTTTTTGGAACATTTTGGAGAGAAAAAACTGAAGAAAATTATCATGTGTAGATTGATTAGGCTAAACTGCATGTCTTTTTGTCTCAGCACTCAGCTGTGATTGATTGCGGATTTGACGTCGTTAAAGATTGCAATTTTGCAAAGCGTTGCTGTTCGGTTGTGATATCGGATACACTTTTCTCCAGTTGTCCAATTTCTGTCTTTCATGTTTTCGGGAGACTTTTTAAATCATCATTGATTATTTATCTCACTTTTGCGCATTCAGAAGTAACAACAATTAACTCACACCGGAGAAACACACAGTTTGATAATTTATTTTTGCGGTATTGGAGATTATCTGCGTAAGAACAACGCAAGGGATATGGTGTACTAAATCATCGTTTAGTAAGAGTGTGAAAAACGAAAGCTTTCCGGGAGATTTTTGAAAGGAAATCTTTCCCACATTGCCGCAGCTAGGAGTAGCTACAATCAACTCACATTGTAGGAAGAATACAAAATCCAAATGGCTTCGCTTTTGTGTGTTTGATAATTTAATTCATATTATAGCCAACTTAATACTCGAAGCACTGGATTGTGATGTCACGCATCAAGGTTTGAAGTAAACCACTTTATAGAGAACAGAATTCACACTATTAATTGAAACCTATGCTTTAAGTATAGGAAACATTGTTTTAGTTAATTTGTAGTTAAGAGCATTTTTGCACAATTTTTATTTTTAAAACTATGAATTACAGAGGGAATTATTTTTAGCGCATCTTAGTTCCCAAAGATTTAGTAAAGAATAATCAACTTTTGCCATAAGCTTTCTGTCAGGATTGTTTGTAAATTGTAATAAAATATTTAAAGAAGAACTATGAAATACATTCTTTAAAAAACACATAATTTTTTTTGTTTACAAACAAAATTCTTTAGTGATTATGAAATGTCAGCTCAACAATCATAATTACATTGAGATTATCGTGGATATAGCTTCTTGTAAATACATGCATTGATTTTCTCGAGATTATTTTGAACATTCTAATTCTGGCTTCAGTGAACCTTCAATAATTAATGGACTATCCGGTCGAATCGGATGCATCAAACCACACCCAAGCCCTTGGAAGATTTCCAAGAAAAAATGGATTTCGTAGAACAACTATAAGATTATAATGAAAAAATAAAAGTGAACAGGTGTATTTAAATTTATTTTTTCTAGGGTCAAATAATTAGGAGAATTAGATTTTTTTAGTAAAAATTTCATTAAGAAACTATCTTCAGAAAAGTGTTCTAGAATAATAGGGTTTCATATTTTATTCACATTTTAAAATAGCAAGATAAATGTTAATTGCATTCTGTATCCTTTGTTTCATGTTCTAAATAATGGAGAAGAAAACATCCACTCATTGAATGGCAAGTTTTAATTTAATTTAACTTATAAGATTAATGCAATATACTTACAAACTGTAAGTAAACTTAGTTTAAAGGATTGAGGGGAATGTAGGTACAATTACTTCCAGCGTAGTCAGAGATTTTTTTGGAATTGGATATTAAATTATGAGACAACAAATCACTAGAATGCCAGTTAAATTTTCAATTTTAAACAAAAAGATCCTTTTATTTTTGTGATTTTTTATAGCAAACAGAAACATTTAGGGAGGGTCATACCCCCATATCCCTCCCCCTGACTACGCGCCTGATCACTTCAATCACGATCCCTACTGGAGCGTCTCATACGGGATTCCTTCCAACAAAACATTCATTCAAACATCGCATTCAACCAACATGAACACCTGAAAAATACTTGCAATCATTATTAAAACACTCTCAAATAATATTCATTAATTGAACCAAAACTCGTATTCTGATATTTAACATTATAAATAATAATTAATTAAATTTTATAATCTAATTTTTTAAAGATCACTTTTATCAAATGTTATTTTAACTTTCTCATACCAAATATAATGATAGAGTAAAATATTCTCATATTTAAAGAAAATCTAGTTTTCGAAGGAGTGATTGGTAAACATAAGCACCTCCTCCAGGACAATGTGGATCCTCCCACAAGTTAGATTCAACTCATACATAATTGCATCGTCCCTATTTCGATCTCTGAATATTTCATTGAAAAGTAAAACAAGGGGTAAAAAAAGCATTTGAAATACTGACATATTTTTTAAACGGGTCTCATACCGTGGTTTAAAAGAAGGGGTTTTTTTTCAATAAAAAATAGAGACAGTTTTACTCATTTAGTTCTGCAAATGTACACCAGACGGCGGTAGCGATCGTTTGATTGGTAAAATGCCTCGAAAACAAACTTTAAACTTAATATCGTTAATTTACGGAATTCTTTCCAATTTCCATAGAACAACGTTATTCAAAAAGAAAAATCTTCCTCTAGGAAAAATTACAAATAAATTCTAATATATGGTTTTAAATTTATTACCCAAGAAAAAAATTTCGTGAGATATTTACAAAGCGGGATTTTTAGAATAATGTAAATAAATAAATTGTTTCATACTCTTAATGTCTCAAGAAATACCCTCGTGGCCTATGATATATTAGAAAGACTGATTTTTTTTAGCCTTCACATCCTTAAACAAGGTCCGAGGTTTTAGAATTTACATCACAGAAACAAAAAGAAACGC
The DNA here is from genome assembly GCA_963978545.1 of Linyphia triangularis. NCBI lineage: Eukaryota > Metazoa > Arthropoda > Arachnida > Araneae > Linyphiidae > Linyphia > Linyphia triangularis. The sequence goes on from OZ021721.1 coordinate 16,061,643, forward strand.
ACCTTTAAACTCTGTACTTTAAATGTTATTTAATAGAATGATTTCTAATAATAATATTGGCCTAGTTAGTTGAACCAGATCATGGCCGTTTTTTAGCAGCAAATATCAGTAGCCCCAAACTAACAATTGCCTATTTTGGAAAAGAAATGTGTCAAAATACTTGAAATCCATGTGATTGTGTAACTCAAATATACATAAGAATACACAAACGATTAATAAAACAGTTAAATTAACTAAAATAAATAGTCTGAATTTTAATGGAAAATGCATTTAATAAAGAACGAAGAATTATAACATGATCGGCATTCCAGTATTTAGTTTGAGTGTTTTAAAATGTTTAATTTATGGACAACATTTTAATACTAATTATTTCATTTATGTTGTTTTTACATTTTACATAAAAATATTTTATACTAGTTAAATTATGTTTTATATTGAAATTCATTCGTTAAAATAATTCGTGTCAAATCAATTATGTATTTAAATAACTAGCAGAAAAATATTGAATTAAAATTAGTGAATCTGAAGTTTCCTGAAATTAAAAATTTTCAAAACAAAATTGCAAAGCATGAAAGCTTGAATATTTCATATTTGTATGAAAATTAGTTCAAATACTGAATAATTTTAATGCTAATTTTAACTTAACATATTTCTTCTAAATTATTAACTTAAGTTTCTTTTATTTTGGGTAAATTCGTGATTATTAATTATGATTAGAAAGCAGGATGTCAGTGGAAAAGGGTGTTTCAGTTAACAAGAGAAGTTTTTGTATGGACATAAATTAAAAATGTTATAAATTTTAACTCAGTAGATAAATATTATCAAACTTATACTTTAATGTTATAAAAGCTTTAGTTGTTGAGTCCTGATGTGGCCTTTGCTATTTGTGGAATGAAAAGAGTCGTTTACTGGTAACCTAATAAACCCAGTAAAAACACGAACAATGGCCGCTTCATGGCTAGATGCCGGTAGTACTGGATAAGTTGATGGTAACATAATGCCCGCAATGGCACATTCGTGGTTCGTTACTGGGATACCATCAGCTTATTTTTTCAAAGCCAACCTCTACACTTTCCACATTGAAACTTGCAATTGCAAAGCTTTCAATAGTGAACTGAGATGATTCAACTCAGCGACTGGTGTGAAAGGACGAATATCGATAATGTCTTTTGTGTTGAATCAACTAGTTAGGATGAGAACGTTAGCGGCACTGTGCCTGCAAATAAACCGCCTGGGCGGACGAGTTGACTGCGTGTGAAAGGGTTCAGGCGATTCCCTATCATTTCTTATATGGCTACACACCTTATCAACCGCCTGATAAACTAGTTGAATCAACTAGTTGCCTCGTGTGAAAGAGGCCTAAGATTCAAAATCAATTTAAACATAAATTATTGCATGAATGTATTTTATCCTAGTGGGTTCCCTGCCCTGTATGTATCTTCACAAATATGAGTGTAATATCATTTTAAAGCTATTAAGTTTGGAAAAGCGGGTATTTTCAAGCAACACCAAAATTTTAAATACAAAGTTTTAAATGAATTACCTGAGATACATCTGTTTTAAATATAGAGTTAGATCTTAAACAAATTTGTTTTCTTAAAAAAAAAAAAAAAAAAAAAAAAAAAAATAATAATAATAATAATAATTGCATAATTTGATTTTGTATAAGAACTTTTGACTTGGAGAAGCCATTGATACGCTGTTTCTCTCTCTCTCTCTCTTTTATGCAAACTTACTATAGAAAGTTTAAATTACTAACAGTTGTAAAATCGCTATCATGCACATATACTTAAAATAATTGTATATTTCAGTTTCAGCTGCTGTCCGCCAAACACAAGCTACGATTGGTTGGTTGGTTTATACGCTCAACGATCTATTTTTATGCAAAATGGCGGTTAATCTGGCCGACCCCTACAGCTTAACGTGGATTCCGAGCCACAACGAATATCCATGCCTAATTCAGGATTCGAACCCAGTACCTTTGTCTTGCGTGGTCAGAGAGTTAACAACACAGCCATCAGATGAGTCAAAAGCTACGAAAATGGCTCAGCAGGCTGAGATAGAAGAGATAGTTAAGCGGTGGCTTAGAACAGCGCTTGACAGGAATGAGAGAAGGTCAAGGTCGCAACAAATTGAATGAATGACATTTTATCCTAATTTTCATTAAATAACAATAAATATAATCCACAAATTGAGAGCTAAGTGTGTTTGTTTCTTTCTTTATTTTACAATTGCTGTTTTGTTAAGGTTCTTCCAATAATTGTTGAAATAATGGAGTTTGAGTGGGAGATAAATTTGAGTACATAACATAATGTAAATTACTTGTAACAGTGAATAAAGATCATGATGTTAGTTATTAATAATGTATAAGTTATATTTCCTAGTATCACTACAAATTTTCTATCCCTGATGTTTTAAGTGATAGTTTAAAAGTTTCGATAATCTTGATGCAGGAGAACTTCTGAAAGTGGAGGCTGAACATATATTGAAAAATAATTTTCCTACAAAAAAAATAAAAATAATAATAATAATAATAATAATAATAAAAATAATTGATAGTGCTTGAAGAGAATACTGCAGATGTTAATGGAAGATATTTAAACAAGTCGATTCTTAAAACAAAAACATCAAGTTCCTTCCAATAATCACAGCAATTAATGTAATTTGAATCGTTGATCAACATTGGAGTAAGCCATAATGAAAATTTAATAATTCTATTATTGAAGATAACTGTTATAAGTTACTGGTAAAAATAAAAGTTGAAAAAAAAATAATCTTATAATCCATGCCACTGATATAATTTATGTTATGCATTTTAACTTTCTATAATAAGATTTTTTTGTGCTGAGTTAACTACATATTTTAAAGCTTATCTTTTTCAAGCACAATTGATGTTCACTTCTCATTCAGTGATTTTTGCATGATCTTCATCTTTCTGTTCTGTACTATTAACCACATGTGAAAAAAGTACGGAACAAAAAGATGAAGCTTATGCAAAAATCACTAAATGGGAAGTGAACATCATTTGGGCTCAATTGGGCATCTTTCGTCGAGTTGATGTGGGACTGCTGACAGCAGCCAGAAAACTGATATTGGGGCACGACTGGGCCGATGAAGGCAACATCAATGTTTATGTCTTGGCTAAGCGACGACTGAAACAAAAAATTTCTCAACTAAGGCTGTTAATTGTAGAGCCACTGTAGTATACTTGCTGCTTGGCCAGTAGTTAATGCAGGGAAGCAGTGGGTAAGTGAACCAGCCATCAACGGCCAACTGCCGGCCCTTACTGCTGGGCCTACTGTAGGCCAGACGGTCACTTTTATGCACTGAAATGCAAAGGCCACCTGGAGGAAAAGCCAAGGCCCAGCAGTTCAGGTGATGGCCCCAGTCAGTCACCCAATGCTGGCCCTGTTGATTTGTTTTTACTGGGAATGCCATTTTATATAAAAGAATGAGTTCAAGATAATTAATGTTGTAGGATACTTGGGCGCCGGCAGAATTATTTTCAGGAGGGGTTCAGATGATATACCAGGGGGTGCAAGACTTTAATATTTTGTTTAAACCTTAATTTTTCAATTTAATATCTGAATGAAATATTAATTAATAGTTATGTATTAAATTTCTTACGAATTGAATATTTTTAAACCTATACCATACTTCTATTTCCAGTGGATTTTACCACTTTTTTCAACATTTGTTTTGATTATCAAATTCCAGGAGGGTGCAAGTGCACCTCCTTGCACCTTCCGAGCGGTGCCCATAGTAAGATATCAAGTTAAAAAATATTAAAAAACTTTATTATTTTCAAAACTGATTTAAAAACCAAACGCTATTATTTCCTTCACAATTTTATCAATGTTTTGTTTCACAAAACTTTGAATTGAACAGTTTAACACTTTAAGAGACATTTTTAGAGTAAAATTCGGCATTTTGTTTTGGTTTTTGGTGGACAGAAATAGATTTCAAAATTGAGATTTGTATTATTTGTAAATAATAGGTCATAAGGAAACCCCTTTCTCCTTAATATTTTAATATTTTTACTCATAAATTTAAATCAATTACAAATAAATTTAAATCAAATTAAAGCAAGTTACTAGATCTTTGAATCAAACAATTTCTTTTATTGTGTAAATTTCAAAATGCTGGTAAAGTTGGATTTTAAGGTCAAAAATACAATTTCTAACATATAATATCATTTAATTCATGAATTTTTGACAAAGTAGTTTTTTAAAAAAAAAAAAAAAAAAGCCGTATTTTGAAGGACTTTATCTAAAATGAAGCTTTAAGATTAGATATACTTGGAATATTCTGCCTGTGTTGTGGGTGGCAATGCACTAAAATATGGTAAATAAAGTTTATATTACAAGTCTTTTGGTATTTGCTACCCATAAAATGAGGTTTCCAAGCAGCGACAAATGTGGGGGTGGAACATAATTAACTGCATTAATAACGGTGTCGTTCTTGATAATTTTGAACCTAGGCCACCCACGAAAAGAGTTAAATGTCTTATTAAATATATCCTGTAAATTGTTTTCTTTTTTGGACTTTTTGCGGACTTTGTCAAAGGTTTGTTGCAAGAGAAATGCTCCTCCACCTACACTGTAAATGCTGGTGTCTTAAATTTAGACACAAAATGTCTGAAAAATTCATTTCAGACACATTAAGTGACTTAATTGGCGTAGCATTGATCCATTTCAGACATAACACGTGTCTGATTCTTTCTGAAATCACATTTAGACACACTTGGTGTCTTAAATGTAGACAGAAAACACCATATTAAGACATTTTGGGATTCAGACACCTAACATAATAAGACAACTAACGTCTAAGACACCAAACACGATTTAAGACATCATGTTTGGTGTCGTCGACGTTTTCATCAGGAATTCATGATGGGGGTATTTTTTCCGATTCAATTATACGATTTCAGGCGAAGGAAACACTGTAAATAAACAATGGAATAGATAAATGTAATTGCAATATGCAAAATAATTTATTTTTATTTTAAGAATTTTATTTGTATTTTAAGATTTTTTTATTTGTATTTTAAGATTTTTTTATTTGTATTTTAAGATTTTTGTATTTTAAGAATATATCACCAAAAGCGACTTAAACACTCAAAGGAATGGTCAAAATAAGACATTTGGATTTTAAGACAGGAAACAGGAAGTAATAAAACGTCTGAAATGTACGACTATATAGCGAAACTTCAAAATGTTCTTTAACCAATGAAATAAGAGAAGGGCTTTTCGAAAAGCATTTGGCGCATGCGCTGTGTAAAGAATCTTGCCTCATTTAAACGTAATACTGTTTGTATTTTTCGCTCATCTCGTACTTGGCGTTCGTGTAGCGTTCGATTACACAAAAAAATGGTTGTAAACTATTCTAAAATGGTTGCTTTCCTTCTTTTTAAGTGGCAGAAATAGACAGTCGGTAGTTCCAAAAAACAATTTTCCTATTTTAACTTTAATGTTAATATCCTTTAATCTTGTGCTTTTGTTTAACTGTGCTTAAGAATTCTTTTGGAAGCGTTCCTTTATTAAATCAACATGAAGCATTTCTTGAGATGAAGCAGTTGCCTTACAAGAAATTAATGCGAACCCCTTTTTGAACTATTTAGATTGGCTTTATATTTAATAGGTCAATGAATTAGTGAAAAATGGGGTACCGTGTTACAGTAAGTGTTATTCAATAATACACTTATTTTCAGTGTTTTTATAATACATTTTAATTGATCTAGTATTTCTAAATGACACCCACAGAATTCTAAGTTTTCTGTTTTTACATTCAGTTATATTTTTATTGGTTTTGTTGCATATTACAAGTACTAATGGGAATATATTTGGCATGGGATTTGGTATAATCTGAATAACATTTACTCTTGGTTCTCGATGGCAGCAATAAAATTATGAAAATCAACGCTACAAAATAATTTGTGAAGCATTTAATATTTGTCAAAATGAAGAATTTTTTTCTACATATGTTGTTCAAACATTTTTAAATAATATTTTAGCAAAAAAGCTCATAATAATAGGCTAATAATTTACTTATAATCACTTATATAAAACTCGGTTAAATAAAATTTTCCGCAGTGAGTTGAATTGTGGTAGATCATAAAAAATCTTATAATGCAAAAAAACTTTATTTTAGTTTTATTTCTAATAAATGTCTATATACTGCATTAAATATCAGATTTCACAAAATAATAAAAATAAGTTTTTTATGCGTTAGTTTGTTGAACGTATGAAAACTTGCATTTTTTTAAGTAATAATCTAATTAAAAATTGAATTGCATAGATTTTAATAATATTTTTTTTTTGTATGTACTTTATGTTATGTAATTGACGTGAAAAATTTCAATTCTACATCTTTTATTGTTTTTTAAACGAAGCATAAAATTTTTTGAAAATACAACGTTTTGAGAAAACTCGAGAAAACTATAGAAATTTTAATAACTTGCATGTTTTTCAAATTTAATGTGCTCTACACTGTTAAAAAATTCAGTTCAACGTTGAACCAAATTTTGGTGCAATTTCATGGCTGGCCGGCAGTTGCACCAAAAAGTGGTGCAACTTCCATCAACGAAAAATACTGATGAGGTGGTTGCACGAAAATATGGTGCAACCTCGGATCACCGCAACCGTAACCGATTGAAATCGACAACAACCGCATCAAGACCGAAAGCCAATGTCTAGCACAGAGTATTTAAATCATTAATCGAATATCAAGGTAAGTAAAATGCTTTATTTTACATATATGGTAAATGTTTTTTGCTTACTGTAACTTATTTATCGATGCAGAAACTGATTTGCCCTGTGTTCAGTTAGGCTTAAGTGATGTTGACAAATTCGCAGCAATGCATTACCAGTGAAATTACATTAAAATTTCTGATTTCGCGATGTTTTATCGCACTCTTGCTACAAAAGTGACACAACCCAAAATTCTTTTTTTTTTAAGTTAAAGTGTATACATAATCATAGATTATATGGGCCGGAAGGACGCTTAAGTCTGTTTCAGCTTGAATTTAATATGAAAACAATCTTGTGCCATTCAACTAGCTTCAAGTACATGCAGTCTCGGATTTTTTACTCAAAATGATAAATTTTGACTTATATTGCACCCTTTCTACAAAAATGACATATGTATGAATAAAAAATTATTTTATTCAATAATTATTAGCATTATCTTAAAGTTTATAAGCTTTAACTGTTGTATGCAGTTTCAGACCCGAGTCATTTTTCATGAAATGTTTCCACCCTTGAAAGTGAACAATGGTCCCTCCTCTTTTCAAATAAATAATAGTACTTAAATAATATTTTATTAATTTTCCGTCAACTTTTAATCACGCTTATGGAAGAATGGTTTGAGAGGCCGCTCATATGAATTATGTAACACTTTATGCCACTGCAGTTGAAAGTTTAATCATACAAAATATTCAAAAGTTCAATTTAATCAATTTCTCGAACAATTCAATGCATTTTCATCTAAACATGTTTTCTGAAAAAGAATGTTTAAGGCCCCTTTCGTTCAAATTATACGTTTTCAATTAATGCTATTTTAAATGTATTTTTTTCACGCGTAGTTTATTGTCTTTTTATATATCCTTTATTTTAATTCTACCTGTATCACTAATAGACTAAGAGACGACTGCATGTTGAGGTACATCATCGAACATCATTCTGTATTTTTTATAGAATGCGAAGAATGTAAATCTCCTCGTCTGCTGTGGCAAAAATGGCCAAAACTGCTCGATTTAATGACTTGAACTAAATCCGACTGCCAAATATGTCGTAACTTGCTAGTATATTAACTCACTTTTTCTTCTGGTCAGCCAACGCACTTTGATTTTCAATGAAGAAGGAGGCAAATGATTTCTGATTTCTGGGTCAGAAAACTAGCATATTTCAAAAGTGAGCTTAATTGGCAACATCAGTTACGTCATTAGGGACATAATATATATTGTGTACTTGATTCATTTTTAAAAGATACAAGTAAGCCGTCGCCTGATATCTGAACCGTCTGCAGCCTTTAATTGAAAATTAAAGAACTAAGGGTTATAAAATAAAAAAAGAATGCTCATTATTTGGCAATCGGATTTAGTTCAACTCATTCCATATCGATTTTTGACCAGTTTCGGCCATTTTTGCCACGGCAGACCAGTGGACTCATAATCTAACTTTTCTCCACATTCTGTAAAAAAAATTATAATGATGTCCGATGGAGTACCTTAACATGCAGCCCTCCTTCGGACTATAGAGTTTAATTGAGAAATAAATTGCATAAATAATAAATCGTCTCGGATAGTTATCGATAAAATAATAAAAAAAATTATTCTGTGTAGAGCGACCAGTGATATTTCAATGAAATTGCAGTAAAGTAAACACAATTTTATACATAATAAAAATAATAATAAACTCGGGACTTAATCATGCTCTTTTGTATATTTCAGTTTCCCGATGATGATGCTCAGCTCAGCTCACAAATACATAGGAGTGCGAGGTGGTGGAGATCTCTTCTGATCATCACGTTGCAAGGCATCCCAGATATACTAATATTCCTGTCTGGGGGTTTAAGTGGTCAACGAAGATGTCCAAAGTCATTCAGTTTCCCGATGATGATGCTCAGCTCAGCTCACAAATCCATAGGAGTGCGAGGTGGTGGAGATCTCTTCTGATCATCACGTTGCAAGGCATCCCAGATATACTAATATTCCTGTCTGGGGGTTTAAGTGGTCAACGAAGATGTCCAAAGTCAAAAGAGTGTCCCTGGAGCCAGTTTGTAGCTACTCGTGGCATGTGGAGTGTCCCATTGTCCTGCTAGAATTGCCCAAGTCCAGCCGAATGCGCCATGGACATGAATAAGTGCAGGTGATGGGAGAAGATGCTTACATACCTGTCAGAGTCGTCTCTAGACTAATCAGGTGTCACCATATCGCTCCAACAGCATATGCCACATATCATCGCAGAGGCTCCACTAAGTTAAACAGTTCCCTGTAGACATGTAGGATCCTTGGATTCATAAGGTTGTCTCCAAACCCTGCTTGTCCATCTGCCCAATACAATTGTAAAGGAGACTCATCAGACCAGGCAACAGTTTCTTGTCATCGACAGTTCAATAGCGATATTGGTGGGCCCAGGCGAATCGTAAATCCTTGTGTCATGTAGTCAACAAGGTCATGTGTGGGATTCCGCCTCACATCATTGATGGTTCTTTGAACTGTTTGCACATTGACACTTGTTGATGCCCCAGCATTGAAATTTGTGGCAATTTGTAGAAGTGGTGCACTTCCATCTTGTTTAAGGATTCTCCTTAGTTGTTGATGGTCCCTGTCTTTCAAGGTATTTTCCTAACCGCATCGATTTCTCTGAGATTTGATGTTTTACCGGGTAATAGATACACGATTTATTTACCACCTCGGAGATACTATGTCCATCTTTCAAGCGCTGACTATAATGCCACGTTCAAAGTCCATTAAATTTTGATAACCTATCATTGTAGCAGCAGGAATGGATCTAAGTCAAATGAGTACACAATTGAAGACTATGCTGCACCAGAACGTGGTTCGTATATGATCTGGATAAGTAACCTGATGCTCCGTTCAAGAAGACTAGAACTTATTACAAGTTTTATTCTAAAAAAACCTTAAATAATCTAGTACATGTTTTATATTTAATTTATGTATAAACAATGTTTCTACTAGGTCTTGCTCTTTAAGAAATCCTTATTTTTAGTTTTCATTTATAAAAACCTTTAATAATTCTTATTTTTCTCTAATAGTAATTTAAAATTCCAGCTTATTTATTACAGCTAACTAGATTTGACTCATTTTCGATATTTTGTGGTATTAATGGTTTCAAATGTGTTGTTTATTTTTAAATAAGATAGTTTATGCTAATTATCATACAAAATCTTGTTCAGGTTTGATTTTTAATTCATGTATGCAAGTTAAGGTTAGTTCTTATGAAAAATATTAAAGGTGTTTAGTAGCTTCTTATTGTATGAAAAGTGTGGGAACCCTGATTAAAAACAATGTTTTTGTGTGCTAAATAAAGTAGACTTTCAAAAGTTTCATTTCTACCCTGCTCGTAATAAACATAAACATGAGCTATCTTTTTCGGTATGTTTGTGGTATTATTGGTTGTCCCTCAGCTTTTTTTAATTATTCTTTATTAAGAATTCCCCTATTTCAACGTGAAAAACTTGCATTTAGTACAAATAACAGTAAAATGACTTCCTCTGAAGGTGACTTTAGATAATTTTTTAAAATATATATTCTATTTTAAGCTACATGATACCATTGCATAATGAAAGGTTGCTGTAATATGATAAAAAATATAATCTGCAAAGTAATAAGTTGATTTAGTGCTCAGTTACAGACTTTTAATCAACTAAATGTTTTAAAAAGCCTCTTCAGTACTTTTCCGTTAAAGGAGGCCATTGGCAAAATCCAAGTGTGGTACGGATTCTGCGCCAAGATAATTTTTGCCAATAAATGGCAGCAGCTGCCATTTTTTAATAAGTTAACTGCCTATGGTTGACATGATTTGGCTTGGTTTTACGTAAACAGTTTAACGCAGAATCCGTACTGTACTTGGATATTTTTTGCCAATAGCACCCTTTAAGGGAAAAGTACTGTCTCTTCTGTATTAAAAATGTATGTTTATAATATATTACTTTTTTACAAATATATTTAAACAGAATTTGTTTGATAGTATAATTTAGATACACATGTCCAACAGGGCAAAATATAATGGTATTCTGAAGCTGTGGTTTCCTTAACACAAGTTGCGGTGTAGAAAGTGGGATGCTAATTTTACCAACCGTATTGTTATTCATAAAATGTTTTGTAATTACATCTGTTCAGTTTGCTTTTTTGTAATGAGCAATTAATAAAATATTTTGTATTTTCATTTATAATGTGAAGCTGCTATTTAAATTTGAATATATATATGAAATTGAGGGTGTCATGTGACTCATTTTTATTGCATTTGAGATCTGATTGAATAAGTAAACAATGTTTTCCTGTTCAAGTATTCTGTGTGAAATATACAGGGCTATAAAAATAGTTTGCTAAAATATGAGAATTGTTGATCTGATCATAATTTTAATTATTTAAAAGGGTTATTGTTGGTAACAATAAATAAAGGTATTCAGTTTTTAAATAAATAGTAATGCTTATTAGAAATAGAATTTTTTTTAATTATATTTTCTACCTAATATGTGGAAATTTTATTTGTTGAAAAAAAAAATTACTTTAATATTGGTTGTTTCCAAATGGATATATTTTTAATTAATGCATGATTATACTACTTCATTGCCCTAGCTGAAGAACCCATGCAGTTATATCGTCATTGAATGTTGAAATGATAACTATTTTTTATTTATAATACATTAAAATAATTTATATACAAAATATTATTTATAAAACTATATAATATATGAAAAAGTAATAATTTAAAACAAAAAAAAATATTTAATACAAACAATATTTAATTTAAAAATATATATTCTATCCACAGCTATAACAAGCAGGGGGGGGGGGAGGGGGAAAAACGCATTATTCAACATTTAATGCACCTTTAAATTGAGGACAGAAATCATAAATATTGATTCATCCTTAACTTCAAAATGCGGTACAAAAAATATAAAAGAGGGTTTAAACTATCACCATAAAATGGTATAACAAAAACGCAAATATTGGTTCAACGTTTCACCATAAAATGGAGTAGCGAAAACACTAATTTTGGTGCAACCATGCACCATAAAATGGGGTAGCGAAAACGGGAATCTTGGTGCAACCATGCACCATAAAATGGAGTAGCGAAAACACTAATTTTGGTGCAACCATGCACCATAAAGTGGTGTAGCGAAAACGCGAATTTTGGTGCAACCTATCACCATAATATGGTGTCCGAGGTAGCACCATTATTTCGTGAAACTAAGCACCAAATGTTGGTGGCAGCTAAATGGGCACCAAATTTTGGTGCAGGGTGGAACCAAATTTTTAACAGTGTACCTCTGTATTTTGAAGCAGCCATCTTTATTCTAATGCCTTTTTTTATATTAAATTTTTTAAAGTATTTTAAATGCCCTCTCTAGTCTTCTCAGTGATTAACGGGTTGAAATGCGTTGTACGCCCTCCACTTTGGTGACTTTGTAAAATGCCGCCAAATTGTATTGACACTTCCACTGAATTGAACTTAAGGTTTGCCAAAATGGGTGCCAAGTTGTAATGGAACCATATATAGGCACCAGGTTACCATATTTGACGCAAAATCACTAAAAAAAAAGGAGAGTGGGCTTATAACGCATTTTAACCGATTAACAAAGTGTCGCAGTGACAGGGAAAACTGTTGTATAAAGGTTCTATCCTCAAAATTACAGGAATTAAGAGCATACCAAAATTTGGGAAACCAACTTTTTCAGAAACACAAAAAAAATTGTGTGGAACTTACATATTTTTCAAATTTAATATGCTACACCTCTATATTTTGAAGTATCTCCTTACATACTTCTAATGCCTTCTGTTTTACTTGTTTATTTTTATGCATCTTTTGAGGTATTTTTTAAATGCCCTGTATCTGCTTCAGCTATTCGACAATAATTGAAGCGTCATAGTGTTATAATCACTGCTGTTGGGTAGTGTTATTATAGGGGAATGTTATAACCCGGTAAAATTCCCAAATGGGGAATAATTAGATTACAACTGCTTGATCCATCATTACCATAAATTTATGTTGCCATATAATGTATCCGAAGCATTTTTAGACTTGCCAGTGCAACGCATAGTACTTTAAACCAGGTGCATGCTTACATTACGCTTGTTATTTGTCCTTGAAGTTGACATGAAAAAAGCAACTGAAAACTATGATACAATCTTAGAAGCCAAAACTTTTCTATTTGAGATTCAGCCCCAATACAATGTCTACTATACCAATGCATATATTTTACAATAAGTCCCTGTTACTATCTCTTACTTGGATATATTAATAGTTGTTGTTTTACAATCTCATGCTTACATTTACCAGGAAAGTGTAACATAGTCAACAAAAAGTTATGAGCAACATGGTAGTAATACAGTAATTTTTACTTTTTTTAAAATGAAACTTTTTAATATTAAATTTGAATTGGTTTGTGTAAAAATTTGAATTGTTTGTGTAAAAATTTGTCCAACATCTGAAAGGTACCATAAACAACCTATTCAGACACATTAACTGTCTGAAAATATCCCCAATTCAGACACTCCAAATGTCTGAAAACACCCCATTTTAAGACACTTCATGTGTCTTAAAGATTAAGACACCATTTTTCGTCTTAAAACAGTGCCACTTGTTTAAGATACTTTTGTGTCTTATTTTAAGACATTTCAATTTGCTGTGTACATTCTTTACTTAATATTTGACTGAATTGTATCACGTATATATAAAATTGGAGGCAGGTTAAAAAAAATAAAAAAATAATAATAATCTTTTTGGTAATCCCTGTCGAATTCTATGAAAATTCAATTTGCTCATACATATCTATTTTTTGTATTAACAATTTTTTCTTAATCAATAGCATGTCAGTCTAGATTAAACCTACAGAATTATACATGAAAAAGTTATTATTTTTTTTTAAAAATAAAATTAGTCTGAACTCCTTATGTTCAAAATGTGTATTTAAGTTCCTTTTACTAAAGAAACTCGTCTTCTTAGTTTTTATATTTTATTGTGATCAAAGTGCGATTCTAATCCAAATGAGAAACTACTGATTTGTTTCCGATTCATGGAATTATCGTTAGTATGCTCAACAGTAAAATCTTCTTAAAATTAGCAGCAGACTCCGTTTAAACTGAAAACACCATATATCTATTACACGACTCCCCCTCCCCCCAGATAAGAAACTGTAGTGGCTATTAGATGGTGCCCAACAATTGGCAGAAAAGGTTAGAGTGCTGTATTTTTTTTCCAATTATACAGGGTGTCCACAAATTAATCTGGCAATGGAGAAATACATCTGAATAACTTTTAATAACTAGGCCTTATAAACCATTCTTTTTCCCCAGTTAATTTATGTTCACTATGTCATTCTATATGCAGAAAAATAGTTTATTATGCCTTGTTATTAAGAGTTATACAGATCTATTTGAACTCCATTGTCCAACTAATTTGTGGACACCTTGTATAGTAACCAGTTTTCCGATAGAGATAACGGCCTTACACTGAAGTACTGATAATTTTGTAAAATCATTTAAGGGAATGTATCGAGCAGGTATTTCCCAATCAATGAAATCTTTGTAAACAGAAGAATTATTTAAAATAACTTCAAAAGAATAAATTCTTGACTCATCCAGATTTTAAGTTACTGAGTTAAGTTAAGTTAATAATATTTTAAGTTATGATTAAGTTAATGAGTGCCCTATGTCTTGTGCTTTGAAATATATAGTTTCTAATAATTTGATAATCACCAAGTGTGAACCTGAAAATTGTGCAGTTGAAGTGGATTCTCTTTCATTTCGTCAATTTTTTATAATTTGTTTATTTCATCCTCATCTCTAGAGACTAATGTTATCATATACAAAATAATTGTCATCGTCCCTTCGTTGCTACTTCCCTTTGATTAGGTCAAATGACAGTTTTATCACTTAGATGAGAGCAGGGAAATTAAGTTAGCTGTTAGGGGCCAATTCAAAAATGGACTAAGTTACTAAAGCAAAAACATTGCTACGTTTTTTGGTTTTGAACGACGAGTATTCGAAGCTCTTTTTTAGACCAATTCCTTCAGATGATGAGAAGGCACAGGGTTGATACATACGTATGTTAAATTCTATATCTGCACCCTCTACCTTTTTTTTTTTATTTAAACGTCTATCCATCATCATATTGGTGGTAGCCCATTTTAAAGAGAATTTTGAGAAAAAACTTGCAATTTTTAAATTAAAATAGCTACGAGAATCAAGAATCACATCTGCAACAATAAATGTTTGCATAATAAAATTCATTAGACGCGAATGTCGTTCTTATATTTTATGGTTCCACCCATTCTTCAAATACTCCATTCTTTGAAAGAGTGCATACACGATCAGAAAAAAATTAATTAAAAAATATTAGGGAATTATATATCATTATGCAGCTTAAGATTGCTTTTATAAACTATTAAAAAATTTATTTAGGGACATGTGGGAAAAAAACCTGAATACGTTGAAAAATTAAAAACGAAAAAATACATCATAATTTTTCGTAGCTTTTTCAAAACAAATTATAACACATATTATCTTTCCTTTGAATCAAATTTAAAATGAAGTGAACAATACTTACTGTGAAACGGGATGAATCGGAACACTTTTCAACTTTCAACGTAAAAATTGGGTGTAATAAAATCACTAACGAAGATATTTTTGACTTTGAAACTTGGGTTTTAGCTTTTTCTTTGATGATCAACCTCCGAAGTGTTGAAAAAACACGGCTTCCATTTATTTTGATATTTTATGGTATTCCGATTCACCTCCCAGAATGGGGTAAATCGGAATACTTGTTACTATTTATGTCTGTTCTTATTAAACATTTACTGGGTGAAAAAAAGTAATAAAGCAATGGGGTGAATAGAAATACTTGATTATCGTAAAAAGAAAAAATCCTTTAAAAATCCATTAAATAATCCTTTTTAAAAGTAGCTAACATGTTAAGCCTTATGCCAAGTTTCTTGATGGGAGAGGGTCCCAGGGATCAAATTCTAACTTCTTTGGGTTTTGAAATTTTTTACGCAGGAGGTAAACTTGAAACTTGTTACCGAAAAAAATTTAACGTGGCGCTGCTACAAAATCTTACCGCAATATAAATTTTGTGTAATTTTTGCGAGGTTATAAATTCAATGCAACATATTAAGAAGAAATGCATGAACTATATACGATTTTTTTAAAAGTAGTTAACATATTATTTGGTCTTATGCCAATTTTCTTGATGGGAGGGGGTCTCAGAGATCAAATTCTAATTTCTATGTATTTTGAAATTTTATACGCAGGCTGCAATTTGAAGCTTGTTACTGAGATAATTTTAACGAGGCTCTTTTACAAAAATTTACAATAGTATAGCTAGTGTAACTTTTGCGAGATTATTAATTTAATGCAACAAATCAAGAGGAAATGCAAGAATTATCCAATTTAATTTAACACTAATTATGTAATACTATAACTGCTATTAGGAGAGGGTCCCTAGGATGAAATTCTAATTTCTATGTAAACTTTTGAAATTTGGTATGCAGGCTGAAACTTAATCTTGTGGGAATTTTTTTTTAATATCCCAACACAGTATTCATTGCAGTTAACATGTTAAACAGAATAAAATTGTTGTCATTTTGTTCAAATAGATTTAGGTATGCATTAAAATTAACTTTCTTGTTAACACATTAAGAAGAAATTTACAATCCCCCCCCCCCCAAAAAAAAAAAAATCAAAGCAGCACCTTTTTGACAGAAATTCAGATTAATGTAATTTTATATTTTCAATCAAAAAAATGCATGGAAATTAATACTAAATAAAATAATATCCCTTGTTTGCTCCAATATTTACAGAAATGTAAGATCTTAGTTTCATATCCATTGCAGAAAAAAAAATCTAATAAAATCGACACAAAATTGCCCTTTGACATAAAATAACTGGCGAGATTTCATGTTGTAGGGAAGACGTATCTAAGTTCAGCCTGGAATTAAGTTCTGAAATGTTTATATATATATAAAAAAAATAATGATAGTGATGTACAATATGAATATTTCAATGTTTTTTTTTTTAATCTTTTTTTTTTTTCAATCACTACAAATAGAAGATAAATAACATATCAAGTTTAAAAACGTGTTGAAGAACTATAGAGCAATAATATAATCAAAACATCACGATTTACTAGAACAAAGCAGTCTGGGAAAAAAAGTCACATGACATTTCTTTTTAACCAATAGCAAGTAGGTCTTTTACCCCTAGGTAGAGTAACTCTGGGTTGACTAGCCCAGGGCTGAAAAAGCTCTAGAATACCATTTTCATAAAACCGGGGTGAAAGGTCTTGCCCCAGTGTTTTTCAACCCAGGGGTTCGAAATCAATTTTAATTGCTGATAAATAGTACATTTAAAGCTTTTAAAGTTTAAAATAAGTATGGTCTAGTAACTTAAGAAAAGATTGCTGAAATTAAAATTTCGAACAATATATTTTTAGGCTATAGAAGCAAAAACTTTCAGTAAGAAAAGTGTTAACTCAAAGAAATTTACGCTAATAACTACCGAGAGATAGCACTGTTTAAATTATATCTTCAGTTTATTAATTTAGCCTACCAGTATTTGTAAAGCGTGGGGCATTTATTTTCGTTAAAAAATTATTTAAGAAATTTCTTGTATTTTGGATTTCTACGTCGGAATCATGTTTCGGCGCATTATAGCCCTCGTGTTGCTGACGGCGCCAGATAATCTGAATCTACGTCGGAATCAGGACCTGACCATGACAAGTTGGGGCCCAAGGTCAGACACTTTCGGGGGCCTCTTTTTCCAACTCGTGATTTATTGTAAATGAACTTGACACAAAGTCAAATGAATTAAAGTTAAATGTAGAAAAAAGTTGATAAATTATTGTTAATATTGCTCTCCAAAAGCTATTTTTATATCACAAATAAAGAAATAAATTTCAAACAATCAAATTTATAAATCAAAAGAGGGAAAACTTTGTTTTGTATAGTAGCATTACATTTCACTATCACAATGTGTTGTAAGATCCGTGACAACAATATCTGCAGCATTATTCACAACTTTAGAGTAGACATTGGCTGATCTCATAATAATTTCGTTAAGATTTCTTTTTAAAATTTTATTTTTATCTTTCAAGGAAGCTCTCTCTCTCTCTCTCTCTTTTTTTCCCCCTTCTTTTTTTTTTTTTACTCTTTTAAATGATGGTTTGGCTTATTTGTATAAATACACTCTGTGATACAGGGATCAATACAAAATGATTTTTATGCAAAAATTCCATTATACTGATTATAAAAGATATTCACATAGTTTTTATGAAATAAAAAGTATAGGTTTACAGTTAATGTCGGGGCCTCCTAAAATCATGGGCCCAAGGCCCGGGCCTTGTGGACCTAGACGATGATCAGAGCCTGGTCCGAATAACACTTGCAAAATATTACAAATTCAAATTTGTAAAATGTAAAAAACTCACTTGAGCGCGAACTCAGGGTCGGACTTCCCATAAAGCCTGTAAGGCCCTTGCTTTGGGGCCCTGATTTTTGGTGGCATCCAAATTGCCTGCAAAATTCTGAATTATGATGTAAATATCAATATTCTGTTCAGCGTGCTTGATCAATGTCATAAAATATGAACATATATTTTACTAACTCTTTTTGGTTATTAAAATATTAATATCTCAACAATAATTAAATAAAAATAGTAATTGAGATTGTCATTAATATTAAAATAACATCTACAATCATCGATGGGGGGCCCCATCTCCTATGTTGTACCTATATAAATTGGTTTTCTAAATCGGACCCTGCGAGAACTAAAAGATATATTCGGTATTGTTGTGCTAAAAAAAGAACAAATATTCCGTAGGCAAGCTTCCTGATCGTGGTGGTAGTAATCCAAATGTAATCCCAACCGTATTTTTTAATTATACATAGCAAATTTACAGTATTTTACATAACTTAACATATAATAAAAAGCTAAATACAGTTAATTTACATATTTATTTTCTCACTAATTTATGTCACAATACATCCATTGAAACTATTTCGAAGAAGTTTTACAAAAATTTGTACATAGGATATTCATCGACATTTTCTGTTTTGCTTGTCACTTGCGTTTATTTATTAATGGCTGATCTGTTCCATATAGGACACATCCTCCCAGGGAGGTCCCTAGGAAATCCGATTGACTTCATAGAGATCTCCCTGGGTGGATGTGTGCTATATGAGATGGCTTATCCTTAACCAGCATATTCGTTTGGCTTCCACTTTTGTATAGGTGGACCATTGATTTTAACAAATATAAATATTGGCCACGGGTGAATTATTAGTCGCGATCTCGTTTGTGATAACTATAATAAATGTTCATGTGGCTTAAGCAGCGCTTATATTCTGAAGAGCTTACAGGAAGGACTTTAAAGCAGTTCATCGATGCCTTTAAATCTTCGGGAACTCTACGCCTGCTGTTGTCCAGAAAATTTCGATAAGTAGACAAAGTTTTTGAAAATGGCAAACTGAAACATCTACACAGTGAACTAATCTCAGATTCACCAAAATCTGAACGTGTTTCACCTGGCCAGCTGTTTTGGTCCAAATAAGAAAGCTCAGAAAACAATGTTCTATTTGACAGTAACAACAGAATTATCAATTCTCACTTTTAATGACATATATAAATCTTAAAAATACCTCCGAAAAGGCCCTAAGAAAGTAATGGTACGCCATACCATCTCTTATAAAAGTACCGGTACTTCATACCTACCCCACTACATCCTTGAATATATTTTTCCTAATCAAAGAAAAAACGTTTGTAAACGACAATTACTCTAACAGCACATGTTATCCACAGGACGTCATTTTTATGTCCCGAATGTCAAATTTTGGTCCCAGGATAAAAGAGACCAATTTTAGATGATCTGGGAACGTTCACTTAGGACTTTGAAAGGAAGGAATGCGATGTTCTGGACACGTTCTATTCGGACTTCTCATTAAAGAGAGCAATTTTGAATGAACTTAGGACGTCTGCTTGGGACTTCAAAAGGAAGGTAGCAAACATGATATCTTGGGAGCATCCCATTCGGACTTCACATGGATGGTACAAACACGATGTTATAAGGACGTTCTAAGTATCCTCTCAAATAAACTAAATTTCAGAACGACCTAATTGCATAATTTTTGGCGTCCTGAATCCATGCCCAAGTGACATCACCAGGATGACCAACTTCAATTTTGTGATGATGCAATTTAAATTCTGCTTTTTGTACCTTGAGTGAAATTTGCCCCACTTCCTCCTGTAATTTTTCTTTAAAAAATACATTAAAATTTCTGAATTTATTTCAGTGAACTTTCTATCTTTGGAGAAAATTTCATTTAATTGCAAAAGATTTTCAGTAACCATTAATTCAGAAAAACCTAAGGATCGAAACGGCACAGGTCATCTTCAATTTCGACCTTAGGATGAAAAAAAAAAAAACAGCTTTGACCTATTTAAGACGTCTGCTTAGAATTTCATAGGGATGAGATAAACTTATAATGTCAAGGCGGAGTCGTCTCAGTAAATCGTTTGAATGGTACACATTTTATGTTCTGGGGGCATCCTAAGAAAATCATCTAATGAATTGCGATTTCAAAACGTCCAAATCTTGCCTTTTTTGTGGCATCTCCAAGATGTCTAATTGAAACTTTTTGTGGATGTATTTCAAAGTGACAACGGATTAGCCGAATTTTTAAAAGGTACTAGCATCGAGGAAAAGAACAAATAATTAACTCACTGAATATCTTTCTGTAAAATTTTAATAACTAAGCCAAATCACTCTACTAAAGTCTGCTTGATTTAAATTTATACTAACAAAAACTTACTACAACCTGTAATTTTCAATAAATGGTAATACATGATGCTCCAAGACTAGAAATTTTTAAAAAGTTAAATTTCTTTGAAAAGTAAAGATTCTTTAGAAAATGTTATTAGAAAATTAATGATGTGTCATTTTTCCTGTTTCTAATAATCTAACAAATTATGATTGCATTAACATTGTTTTGTTTTTTCATTTCGATAGTAGTATTGGTTGTTTAAGCCAACATTTATTTTCCTAAAGTTTTTCTAAAATTGTATGAACAAATATTTTCTTTTGGAAATGAAAACTACTTAAACAACACAATTGTAAATTTTCAAATTAAATTTTTTTTAATACACAATTTTTAATTACTTTATTTTTAAGAAAATGTTTTCTCAGAACTATAACACATACGAATTGGCATAAAAATTTCTTTTTCTGCAAGTATTTGATTTTTACCTGTTTCTAATACTTAAACAATTTGAGTCCAAATACAGTTTTTGGTAATGTTGGCTGTTTACGCGAAAAAAAAGCAGTATTTTTTAAAAAAATTCAAATTTATTTAGAAAAATTATTTTTATAAAGTTTTCAATTTTTAATAGGAATATATAAAGGACATTGTCAAGCTGGTTGCTATCCAGAACAACAAATATCGTTGCTTTTATGTTTAACAATATCATCTCCCTAGATCAGTTTGTAGAAACGTTCTGTAGGTACTGGAAAAATGACATTCTATTTAATGTCAGATAACTCAGTTTATATTTAATTAAAAATGTAACAAAAGTAGAAACTTCAATTATAACTATCTAACGTTATGTTGCACAAGAAAGCCTTTATCTTCAGTATTATATATTAATCTAGTCTAACTTTTTACTCAAAATTTCTATAAATTCTTGTGGCATACATAGCCCAATTTTTTTTTTTTACTATTATCTAAATAACATTGGGACAAACTGTAGTCATTCTTATTTCAAAGATTTCAAAACGTTAAAAATAAATATATTAGATTGTGATGTCATAAATCCGTGAATTCTGTATAAAAAATGCGAACATTAAGAGAAAACCATCATGACCAAAATATTGCAACCTATAGCGTAGTTTGGAAGAGACTCGTACAAGCCCTTCATGTATGTATTTTGACGTCATGTGACGACACGAGACGTTTTTGGTTACGTGTCGTTGTTGCCATTTTCGAACACTTTTAAATGCATTTAAAAAAAAAAAATGTTCGTTTTTCGAAAGTTTTGATTTAAAACTCGGAAACTAAAGCCGTTTGTGTTTCAGAAAAATATGAAATTACAGCATTTTGAGCATAGGTGTAGCTACCATATTCAATATTTTTGACTTTTGCTTCAATTTGATTTTTTTTCCAACTTTCAAGAAAATACTACAGAAAACAAACATTTTAAAATTCTATAAAGCATTGTTCAAGCTTACAATAAAATTAGGGTTTTTGCTTTTACTTGGCAATTTGGACACCTAAATTTAATCGATTGATATGATTTTTCACCAATCATGAATAGAAAGAATAAATGCAATGTATTATTACGCGTTGTTATCTATAATAATAAAACGAACTGTGTGTGTCCGTCTGTGGCTCGGTGGATCTATAGAAAGGTACTTAAAATTGAAGTAGATCTCTGAAATTTTCAACATAAGTAGTTTTGGCCTTCTAATTGTATACATGTATTTTTTTTTAATTAGCTCTTTTTTAATTAATTTTTGTATGTAATTTTTTTTTTACAAAGTGATTTCAAACAGAGATATAGCACCGAAATTTTCAACACAAGTAGTTTTAGCCTTTTACTAAAAGGCTAAACTTTTAAAAAACTTTAAAAATACTGATTTTTTTCGCGTAAACAGCCAACATTACCAAAAACTGTTTTTAAACTCAAATTGTTTAAGTATTAGAAACAGGTAAAAATAAAATACCTGCAGAAAAAGAAATTTTTATGCCAATTCGTATGTGTTATAGTTGAAAGATCCGATAAAACATTTTCATAAAAAATTAAAGTATTTGTGCTAATATGCTCACTAGGTAGCGACATTGCCTTTTTCTGTAACAATCTCATGTTTGTTCAGTTATTCTCCAGTCACCTTAAGTGAATGGAATGAATTGCCTGTCTGCTCAATAATTTAGAAACTGAATTAATATAACTTCAAAGAGCCATGTTTCATCTTTTTTGCTTCCAAACATCTATTTTCATGGTCCGTTCACGCTGTAGCTCTTAGGCTAAAAGTTAATATTGTTATGAATTTTTCCGCTGAGGCAATGATGGCACAGTTTTTAAAATAAAAACTAATATTTATTCTCTTCAGAAAACTCACAAAATTTATTCACAGATAACAGTGCAATCACTATTAATCTTCAATACAAGCTTCAACAAGAACAGCTTCGAATATAGCGATTATACAAGCTCACTCCAATAGGTCAACAAAGCGATCGCGATCAGCTTTCAACGAAGTCAATCTGAAAACTTTCCCGATCGTCGGTCTTTATATACTTGGCACGAGAGAACATTCGCGAAATTTCCAGCCAAATCATCGGAAAAGAAACATCTCGAAATTTCTCGATTGCTCTAGGTGTTGCCACCTTTTTCTAACCTGTATAATCGCTGTTAATAAATAAAATAAGATAAAAATAAATTACAATAGAATTTTAAAATAATACGTCCCTATTTACACTATATACAGACAATTTGTGCAACAATATGGAGGTGTAAGCGTTAAAAATTGCATTCTGCTCCGGAAGTTTCAGTTTCAGTTTGGTCAGCCATTGTTTGGCAAGTGCGTTTGGCTATCTCCGATTGTTAAAAAGGTCATTATGGAAAGAATAAACAGGCACAAAAAGATCATTAAAGGTAAGGTAACTCACTTTATTAAGTTCACTGAAAACATAAATGTTTAAAACACAAGTTTACCAGAGTTAGAAGTTAACTCTGAAGATTTGGTTTCTTTACTAGAATGCACTAATGGCATTTTCGAGAAATTATTAATTGCATGTAACGACACGGAATATGGTTGGTTGGCTGTATTCAGATTATCTGGCGCCGTCAGCAACACGAGGGCTATAATGCGCCGAAACTTTCGTCATTAGACAAGCCAACATACATTTACAAACACCCATGCCAACACGGGACTCGAACCCGCAACCTCGCGGTCTAGAAGCCAGCACGCTAACCACTATACCATTTGGTCGGCGACACGGAATATGATAAATATGAGGGAGAATTGCATCAAGTTTTAAATAGGTTAAACTTTTCAAAGGCAAAATTGCGTGCAATTAAGCTATAGATTCTTTCTAATATTGAAAGGGCGTGTCTGCAAACACAAATGCACTAGCCAACGAATGTTTTTGAAAACAATGTAAATCTACCTAAATTAACTCTTCCTTCGTATTCTGGTAATCTTACTGAATGGATTGTATTTCGTGATTTATATACTGCTAGTATTCATAATAATGAAACTTTAAGTAATGCGCAAAAGTTGCAGTATTTAAAATTGTCCTTAAAAAGTGATGCTACTTTTCTAATTCAATCAATACAAATTTCTGATGAAAATTATCAAAAGGCATGGGATATTCCTAAAGAAAGGTATGAAAATAATTCCGAAATAATTTCAACTACTTTAGATAAGTTATTTCCTAACCGAATATAACACAAGAATCTTCTCAGGGCTTGATTAGATTAATTGATACAACAACGCAGTGTTTGGGCAATTTGGAAATTCTTAAACAGCTAATCGAGGCTTGGCATACAATTATAATACACTTCTTTAAAAAGAGAAGCTAGATCACGAATCATTAAAAATATGGATGTTAGAATCTAGTGATGGAAAGTTACCTTCTTTTATAGAATTCAAGAGGTTTTTAACACAGTGAGCAAATGCACTCTCATCAATAAGCGAAAAACGCCCACTCTGAAAGTAGGCCAATGGCACGATCGTAATTTCAAAACAGATTCTAATAATGTAACAACACTGGCGTCTTCTACAGCAAGTGGTTGTTAGTATTGCAATGCAATTCAATGCTCCTTAGAAAAATGTAGGGTTTTCTGGCTCTATCTAGAAATTGTAAATATGATTTTATTAAGAAAAATAAGCTGTGTAGCATCTGTCTTAGGTTCGGACATTGTTCTAGATCATGCACAGGAAAGACAAATGTCCTAAATGTAACCTTCCGTGTGAGAATAAAATTGCACAAGATCATAAAAATTGTCGTGATGAAAACGAAGTTTGAGGAACTCGGCCTGATATCAAAGTGGGTAACACTAATACTTCTGCTGTAGTTTACAGCCTTAACTGTACTGTAAGACAAGGGGTGCTGTTACCTACTGCTAAAATTTATGTTCAAGATGTAAAAGGCTTTCCTCATACATATAGGGAATTAGTTGATACGGCTTCCGAGACTTCTTTCATATAGGAAAGTTTGCAAAATGTGTTAAACTTAAAATGTAAGCATGTAAATGTTGACATCTCAAGTGTGTCATCCCGTAATGTGTGCTCTGTTAAGGGATCTGTTAAGCTTAAATTGGCTTCTTTGTCAAATAAAGATACTAATGAAGATGTTAAATAAAGATTGCGACACGTTGATTTTACTAAAGATTACTTGTGATATTCCGCAATATGAGATAGCCAATTCAGAGTTAAATAATTTAAAAACATTTAAATCTGGCGTATTCGGACTGCACCAAAACTGGACAAATTGACATTTTACTTAGGGCTAACTTATTAGATCAAATATTTTTAAACTGACGTGTTGTTGTCCCTGGACAATATTTAGTTGCTCTAGAAACAATTTTGGGTTGGATCATTATGGGATCAATTAAATTGAACTTCCAAATGGTAATTGTTAATAGTTTTTGCACAACAATTGAAGACAAACTAGAAAAATTTTGTCATCTTGAAGAAATCCTTGATAAAAGCCTTATATGGCCGAAGAAAGCACGTGTGAAATTCATTTTGAAAATACTTTCAGTCGTGATACTTCCTTTAGGTTCGTTGTAAAATTGCCCTGCCGTCAAAACAACCAGCAATTAGGGTCCTCTCGTGCAAATGCAATGCACCGTTTCCATCAAATTGAGCGTCGGTTTTCTGAGGACAAAGAACTCTCAAAACAATACCATAAATTCATTCATGAATACGTATCACTCGGTCACATGGAGCCCATTTCAGAGTCAGAAATGGACATACATGCATCGTCAAGCTTTTACTTGCCTCATCATGTGGTCCCAAACAAAACTGGAGACAAGTTTCGCTTTGTTTTCTACGCTTCGGCCAAATCTTCTAGTGGTATCTCGTTGAATGACAAGTTGATGGTGGGACCACAAATGCAGGACGACCTGACTTCCTTTCTTTTGTGATTTAGAACGCACAAAGTCGCTGTTGCCTCCGACGTGGTGAAGATGAACCGCCAAGTTCGAATGTAGAAGGAAGACAGGGAATTCCAGAGAATCATGTGGCATGACAATCCTTTTGAGCCCTTACAAGATTTCCATCTACTGACTGTAATATATGGAATGGCCTCCTCACCATATCTTACAATCAAAGCTCTCCAGAAACTTGCAAAAGAGGCAGAACACCCAACAGTTTCCAAAATCATCTTAAGCGATTTTTATGTGGATGATTTGATGACAGGTTCCGCATTAATGCCTGAAGCATTTGGAGATTAATGCCTGAAGCATTAAATCTCCAAAAAGAAGTCACAAAAGTTCTTTCAAAAAGTGGATTTTCCTTCAGAAAATGGGTATCAAATTCAACAGAACTTCCCGAGGCTAAAGAATACAGAGCTTCAAGTGATACGCTCAACATCAACGCTGACGAGTCCATAAAGACTCTGGGAGTCTTGTGGCACCCAGCCACAGACCTCTTCTCCTTCAAGATGGACTCCTCAACTCTCAGTGACATTTTAACCAAAAGGTTATTCTTTCAGTAATTGCAAAATTGTTCGACCCGTTGGGATGGCTTTCTCCAATCACCATTCGATGCAAGATCATGAATCAGGACTTGTGGAAACTTAAGTTGAAATGGGATGATGAAGTACCCCAACAGATTTCAACTGAAAGACGACAGTTGTTTCAAGATATGCAATTTGTTCGATATAAAAAATTCCAAAATTCCGAATCACCACTACAGATTGTTTCATCGAGTTACATGAGTTTAGTGATTCATCGGAAAAGGCTTCTCCACAATCATATACCTGCATTCAGTCTCTCAGCAAGGTAATATTACAGTTCAGTTGGTGATATATTGAAGACAAGAGTGGTTCCTCTCACTACTGTCTCCCTACGAAGATTGGAGCTGTGTGGCACTCTCCTTCTTGCAAGGTTGATGAATTTCACTGTGAAGACACTGGCCCTTCATGCGTCACAAACGCAGTTTTGGACAGATTCTACAATCGTACTCTTCTGGTTGGGTGATCATCTAAGACGTTAGAAGACATTCGTCGCCAGCCGAGTTTCAAAAATCCAAAACCTCGCTGCCTTTTCACAGTGGCACCACGTCAGGAGTGAGGACAATCCTGTTGATCTTGCAACTAGAGGCGTCTCAACGTCAGCTTTATCCGCGTCTTCGTAGTGGTGTGGTCCTGAATTCCTACATCAACCTAACATACATTCACCAACTACGTCTCATATGCCTGTAGATGAAGATTTCTTAAAGCAACTTAACCATGCGTCTCATCTAACCAACCCCAGCTAGGCCTCCTCCCTGCTAAACGAGTTATTTATGAATTTGATTTCAAAGTTTTCCTCTCTTACAAAGCAGAAAAGAATAGTCTCATACTGCCTGAGATTTGTACATAACTGTAAAAATCCTCAGAATACACGTAAGGGTTCTCTTATAACGAGTGAGCTTTATTGTGCAATGCAAAATCTGGTGAGAACTGTCCAAGCTATTGGGTTTTCGGATGAAATCAACACACTTCTAAAAAATAAGCCTCTTTCATGTAGAAGCAAAATCCTTTCTCTCAATCCATTTATTGACGAATCAAGTGTGCTCAGGGTAAGCGGCCGCCTCAGACATGCTGCAATTTTCTATGACCACAAACATCCCGCACTGTTGCCCAAACACCACGCATTGACTGAGCTCATAATCAAACACTATCACATCACTCTGTTACTGCTGGACCACAACATGTACAATCTTGCATCCAAGAGCAATTTTGGAAAATTTCTGGTAGGGACATCATTCGACATATAATTCGAAAATATGTTCAGTGTTTTAAAATCAGATCAACCATTACATACCAAACGAAGGGTGATCTTCCCTCTGCTCGCTTATCACCAGCTCCTGCTTTCTTACGATGTGGTGTGGATTACGTTGGACCCTTCCAAACCAAGGTGTCAAAAGAACGAAGTGCACGTATTGTCAATTTTCGGATGAAATCAACACACTTCTAAAAAATAAGCATACATAGCGTTATTTGTGTGCTTTGTTACTAGAGCGATTCATTTGGAACTGGTGACTGGTTTCACAGCTGATGCATTCATTGCAAATTTAAAACGGTTCATATGACGTCAGGGTAAGTGTAGTAACACATATAGTGATTGTGGCACAAACTTTATAGGTGCTAAACGGAAACTTGAAGAATTAAAAAAAAACTATTTGTGTCTTCTAAAAACAATGACATAATTGCTCATTTTTTGTCAGATATTGGTTTTACATGGCATTTGAATCAACCTGGATCTCCCCATATGGTTAGTCTGTGGGAAGCAGGTATTAAATCCACTAAATTCACCTAAGAAGGTTAGTTGGTGACATAAAACTCATCCACGATGAGTTTGAGACGCTCCAAACTCAAATTGAAGCATGTCTTAATTCTAGACCTATTACACAAATGTCTAGTGATGCCAATGATCTGAGTGCATTAACACCTGGTCATTTTTTTATGAAAGGTCATTGTCTAGTATCCCAGAACCAAGTTATTTGAATAGTACAATTACTTATCTGTTTCGATGGCTACTTATGCAGCGAGCTCTCCAACAATTTTGGCGTTGTTGGCATAAAGAATACATTAGTAGATTACAACAGAGACCAAAGTGGCTTGTGGGTAATAAAAACTTTAAAATAAATGACTTGGTTCTGATAAGGGAAGACAATTTTCCTCCTATAAATTGGAAACTGGCTCGTGTGACTTGAAGTTCAGCCAGATGCTGATGGATTAGTGAGAGTTGTCACACTAAAATTTGCAAATGGTGATTTCAAGAGAAATCTCAAAAAAATTTGTAAATTACCAATTTAATCAACTTTTAAAGCTTTAGTTTATGATTTTTCTCTAATGTTGTTTGATGTTTTTAATATCTGTTGCTATTTTAATATGCTCATAAAGTTTACATCTGAATTTTTAAAAGTAAGCATTTGCAAAGATATAATTCTCTAGCCTTATATAATTGTATTATTAAAATTGTATTTCAAGGTGGGCTGTATGTTCAAGCCTAAATGTTAATATGCTCACTAGGTGGGTGCATAGCAGTCTTTTGTAACCATCTCATGTTTGTTCAGGTATTCTCCTTTCACCCTAAGTGAATGGAATGAAATCTCTGTATGCTCAATAATTTTGAAACTGAATTAATATAAATTGAAAGAGCCATGTTTCATCTTTCATTGTGTCATTTTCATTCAAACACCTATTTTCATTAATTAAAAATTGTGTCTTAAAAAAATGTAAATTTAAAAATTTACAATTGTGTGGCTTAAGTAGTTTTCCTTTTCACAAGAAAGGATTTTTCCATACAATTACAGCAAAACTTTAAGAAAATAAATGTTGGCTTAAGCAACCGATACTACTCATCGATATAGATAAACAACTGGATAGACTGCTTCGATGGCAAAGCAAGGCGAAAAACGCACCGGCAGAAATATTTGCTTTCCTGGCAATGGTGGGACGATTTCCTGAATCATGGTTAATTACTGTGTTGCATATAATTGCAACAACAGCGCAAATCAGAAAAATATTAACAATAGTTTTCACCGGCAAGTAAGAAATAGTCATTCAAATATGTTAATGCATATTTTTTATTATTTATTTTTTAAAAATATCTAAAATGACTCTTCTAACATTGATCGCTCGTGGTTAATGATTGATCTCTTATATGGCAATTCATATAATAAATAATATATTTTAAATTCAGAACTAATAGTAGTATGATCTAGAATAAAACACTTGATTTATATTTATTTAATCCTTGTTTCTATTCATTTTCAAGGGCATTTGGCAAAGAAATGGGAAAAGAAAGCGAAATTAAAACTCTACTTGTTCAATCATTTAATAATTAAAATAATTACTCTGTTTATTTATAACTGGATAATTTGTTTTAGATATGTTTTATTTATCTAGGTTTTTATCATTAACATTTAGTAATTGTATTAAAAAAAAAAGAAGAAAAAAAAAAGATTTAATGGAAATAGAAATTATAAATCAAAATGGCTAGTGTTCCGTTCTAAATTTATTTAAAATGAAACTGCGGACTGCAAACGGCAGGGAGTTTTTCAGTTTCTTTATTACTTACGTATTTATTTTAAAAACTTAATATTTTTTTACTGTTAAATCACGATTAAATTAGGTTAATTAACTATAAAACACAGGTGTACTATGATGTTTGGGTGTTTTCGTACTGTTTGCTTCTCCATTGTGAGTTATCACTTCTAACTATACAAATGTGGAAGTTTCTCATTCAGAACCTTCAGGAGGCATTTCCCCCCTCACAAACTTACTCTTGTGGCTTCCCCATTGTGAGTTGTCATTGCTGACTATGCAACTGTGAGAAATTCTTCTTAGAAATTCTCCTGAAAGGCAGTTCTTCCATACATACTCTAGGTCTCTTATATGCTTCTCCAGTGTTAGTTGTTATTGCTGACTATGCAAATGAGAGTTTTTCCTTGAAAAACATCCTGAAAAGTATTTCCACCTTTACATAATTACTCTAGTGTGCTTCTCCAGTGTGAGTTGTTACTGCTGACCAGGACCGCCTACAGGATATTCGGGCCCCCGTGCAACTGTACCTCGGGCCCTCTTACCCCCTCCCCCTCTCATATACACATATTCCGTCCATACTAAAAAGAAAATATCACCACAGTTATTAGTTTTGAAATAAGGTGGGTTTTGTCAATAGAGAAGCGTATATAGCAGGAGGAGGCTCTGGAGCCTTCTTTTGATGGCTATTTGTGGCTCTTAAAGTTTTGACACTAACTCAACCTAAGAATTAACTGAAGCAATACTATACTATAAAAATTGTATAAAATGATCGTAGTTTCTGATTATTGAATCTTTGACTCTTTGCGCAGAAACGTGTGCCGTCCCCTGGTAAATAGTAACAAAGGTTTTGGTAATGGAAATATGATACCACCGTTAATTGGGTGATCTCATGATATGTCTTGGCTTTATAAAAAACTGTAATACAACCTCTAGGTGTTTTTTAACGTTGCGCGTCGTTCTTGTAAAAGACCCAGGAGCGGTCAAAGGGACTTTTTAATTATAAGCGAGGACAATTTGGGCGTCCCTTCCCTTTAATAAAACTGATACCCCCTTCCATTTTAAGGGGTCATCGATTTTTAAAGATGGTAATTTATATTTTATAAAATTCAAGTATAAATATGGAAACTAATTTTAAATTATCGAAAATTTATATAAATACGTTTGTATATCCTAAAATTATTTATAAATGGCAATTAGTTAACAAAAGGAGAGAGGGGGAAACTAATTTTTAAAAAATCAAATGCTTAATTTATTGATAAAAATCAAGGAACTAAATAATATGACCTGATTTTTAATCACATAGCAAAAGTAAATATTGGAGTACCAGTAGATAACTAGTTATTGTTAATAATAAACATACTCCGGACTACTTTTTTTTTTTTAAACTTTCAAGCTTTAAAATAAAAAAACCAAAGAGGAAAATGTAAGTTGCAGTTAAGAGTGACAGTTGGAATTTCACACAGAGTCAACATCTGAGCCAAGCCTCACCATCCCTTGGTAAATTTTGTAATATTCTTTACAACCAATTAAAGAAATCCAATGTATTGTTTTAATTATTTTTTGTATAATTTTTTCGTTTCAATAAAAGTTAAGAGATGTCCCTAGGTGTTCTGATTTTTAAAAAAACCCAGTTTATTAAAACGTCTTGTGAAATGCATATCGGCTATCATTTATTCCTAGTAAGGGGTTAAATTTTTCGAAAACTATTTTATTGGCTTATTTAGGTAGAAAAATTAAGGGGCAAACTCCCATACGCCAGAAAATATTTCCAACGGGTAGTTTTTTTGTAAGAAAGAAAAGCAACGAACAGACATTTTGGAAACTTTCGAAACAGTATTTTAGAATATGTGACCTTTATTTAGACAGTTTAAAGTCTCGATTAAATTCATTTATTAGTATTCGAGATTATTGCATGTTCAACACAATACGCCAGGAAATACATACAAACATATAAATCAGCATACTAAAAAATTGTATTTTCCAGACAAATTACAAAGGATAGGATAAAAATAATATAAAGATTTTTTTAAAAAAATGTTCTAAGTTTTAAAATAAAAATGCAATTATAAAAATCTGCTGTCGAATTAATCGAGTATTACAATTTTACAGAATTTACTGATATTTTAGAAAAACTTAAAATAACTATTATTAGATAATTTTTATTTCAAGACACAATTTTCAAATAAACCATTGTATTGGATTTCAAAATAATTACGTATTAAACTTTTAACGAACATTTTAAAAAACTTAGTATAAACAAAAGTAATTTTTAACCAGATATTTCTTACAAACAGCTGTTTCTTTTTTTAACTGTATTTCTTAATTTACCAGATTTACAGGGTAAAATAATTGAAATGACCTTACATTTTGCAAAACGTTGCCTGCAAATTGAACCAGTAGTTCTCAAACATTAAAACATTTCTACATGAATTACATTCACAATGGATTGAAAATCTTTTTAGATATGCATTAATCTCTGGAAATACATATTTACATAAGTAATGAATTTATCATTTCTTTTTTAAATCAATGAATAATATAAATACTATCTACCCAAATTACAATTGTTTTTCCGAATGAAAATTTATGATATTTAAACTGTAAATTTATAAATCTTTAAACAACTTACTTTTATTTGTAGAGATGGATAGCTTTTGAAATTAGTTAAAAAAATTCAATTTTTAATATATAAATTCTGAATCTTGACACTCATACTAAAATTAAATGTTACTCCGAACTCATACACGTCATTTGAAACACAAGAGCAACGTGCAAAGGAATTGAACTATGCACTCACGTGAGTTTTTGTGCACTCTAAAAAAAGTCACAATAGTTTCTCCTCCTTGTATGTAAACATCTATTTAGTGGACACTCTTATTAACACAATGTTTATCGTGTTTTCTGTCGGGAAAAAGTGGAAAGCCTTTTTCACAATTTCTTTGTAAAGGTAGGAGGTCACCCCTTATCAACAATATATTGCAAGCCCATTTTGAAGGACACTATTGACGGTGCACTCCCACAGCATGTCTGGTCTCTTGTCAATGAGCAGACATTCCCCATATGAG
This sequence comes from Linyphia triangularis, assembly GCA_963978545.1. Taxonomy (NCBI): domain Eukaryota; kingdom Metazoa; phylum Arthropoda; class Arachnida; order Araneae; family Linyphiidae; genus Linyphia; species Linyphia triangularis. The sequence continues at coordinate 16,094,708 of OZ021721.1, forward strand.
GCCAATTAAACAATTTTCCAAGGCTATAAAGCTATTGTATGGTTCTCTTCTGACCGATCCCAACTGCTTCTTATCAGCCCTGATGACCCACAGAGTTTTACAAGGGGGAGTAAAGATAGCGTATTAAAAGTGATTCTTCGAAGGGGGAAGAGTTTTAGAGGGGCAAGTGTGAGAAGCAGACATGGCGCTTTTCTTGGCTTTTCTCAATCTCAAGTCCAGCAAATAAAACGTTCAGGTTCAGTTTGAAAAATAACTTTGAAGAAAAAAAATATATTTCGGCTCCGTTGTTGCCCCTTTTTAATTTGGCACCGCAAGCGGTGGCTTGCATCTTAGATCGCCACTGTAAGCACCCTATAGAAAATTATTTTTTCCTGGTACATATACGCAGTTGGGGTGGGTATTCACCTACTCAATTTATTCTTTACTGTTATGTTGTATTAAGGGTCGGGCCCTCAGGGACATAATGGATATTTATTGCATGTTTGTTTATTTGCTAAAAAATTACAATGAACTGTCGGGTCGGCTATGAAATGACAAAAACTAACTTTTGCATCTACTTAAAATGAAGTTTCACGTTTAAGAAAAAACATAGTTTTTTAATGGCCCGGTCCCCTCAAAAATATCTATAGTGCACTGGCTATCAAGGGTACTGCGTAGATTAATTCTTTTACTTTATACTAAACCTTTGTCTACAAAATAACACCATATTTTTTTTATTGTTACTTAAACTAAAATTTAGTTTTTTGAACAAACATTGTTTGCATTTGAAGTCACAGCTTGTTAGGGGCACCATAGAGGTTTATCGTTGTTTACTCGAACCAAAAAGATTATTTACTAAGCTTCGAAATGACAACAAAAAGTAAAAATCTGGTAACTTCCACTCTGATAGAGCAGATGGCTAATTAAAAATTTGCATTAGGCTACAAGTTGTTGGTGGTACGAGGTTATCTTGACCAATCCTACCCCCCACCCCCCACCCCCACATTTCCATAGTCCCTTCCTTCACTTGAGGTTTACGTTTGTTGGACGATTTATTTATTTATTTATTTATTTATTTATTTATTTATTTATTTATTTATTTATTTATTTATTTATTTATTTATTTATTTATTTATTTATTTATTTATTTATTTATTTATTTATTTATTTATTTATTTATTTATTTATTTATTTATTTATTTATTTATTTATTTATTTATTTATTTATTTATTTATTTATTTATTTATTCTCCAGGTTTCTACTGACAGTGCTCCAACTCCATAGTTTTTGGTTTATAAACAAGCCAATTTCATGTTCACCGAAATTTTTAATCGCGGCCAATTACTTTGAATCTTGATGTAATTGAAACTTTAGCCCCTTCCATAAACTCTCAACATGCGGAAGGTAACCCTTGGTATTCCTTGAATGATAAGTTTCATTTCATAAATTAATTGAAACTAGTAATTCAGTAGCATAACTGACGGTCCACCAGTCCCTCATGGGACGAAAGAGGAGGGGAAGTGAAATTAGGTTCCATTGGGTCCATAAATGATTAATTTAGAGCTAAAGTGGACCAGTCTAATGTATTCTAACTTGAGCATTGTACAATAGCTTTAAATAATGATAAGTAATAATAATAATAAAGATAATAATCGGCTTAGGGTTGATGAACAGTTTGCCCAGGGCCTTTAGTCCAAGCCCAATAAAAAGTTTTTTTTTTTTTAGTTTTATAAATCATCGATACATCAATACAACTGAACAGCATCAGCATGCATCTCTTTTTACACAAGCAGGCGGAGAAGGCCAAGGAACACTTGATATGAGGCTGAGAACCTCTTATCAAGCGCTCAAAACTGAATATCAATCAACTTCATAATAAATCACGATATGGATATAATTTAAGAAATCATTTGCACTGTTTGATTCTCAGAAGAAGTTTAAGGATCGTTTTTTATTGTTTTTTTTATTATCATTAATGAATGGGGTATTAAGTATACGTATATAATATGGGATACAAGTATATAATAAATGGGGTATTCCTATGCATTTCTTTTCCGAATAAAATAGAAAATACTAGCTAAATTCCCCTTGCTTCGCTACGAAATTTTAACATGTGCAATATTTTAGCTAGATGTGAGGCCTCGCTTTGCGGAAATCTGTCATTCGTGTATAAGACCCAGTTTTTGGCGCTTCGCTCGCAGGAAGGTTCATCGCTAAGCAAAATCGAGCTCTCTTCGTTCGCTGAAAAGTTCATGGACACGTAAACACAGGCTTATTTCACTCGTTAAAAGGTTCATTGCTATGCAAGCATAGGCTCGCTTCGCTCTCTGAAAGGTTCATTGCTGCGTAAGCATAAGCTCGATTCGCTCTCTGAAAGATTCATTGCTGCGTAAGCATTAAGATCGCTTCACTCACTAAAATCTAATACTTACGTACTTAATATTGGAAGCCTCTCCCTTGTCAAGAAAAACAAAATTCCCTGTTAATACAATAATACTACACCCCTTTAAGATTATTTTAACACGTGTTTGTGGAAAGCAAAATTAGAGGCTAAAACTACTTATGTTGAAACTTTCAGAGATCTAGGCCTATTCGAAGTCGCTTTTTGTAAAAAAATTAATTGAAAAACAAATTAAAATTTTAACATTCTTTTTATCAGTCCAATTAGAAGGCCAAAACTACTTGAGTTGAAAATTTTAGAAATGTAGCCCAATCACAAATAGCTTTGTAAAATATTTGTTAATTAATTAATAATAAAAAAAAATTTAAATTCCGTTTTTTAAAAATCCAATTAAAAGGCCACAACTATATATGTTGAAAATTTCAAAGCTGTAGCCGTATTTGAAATCGTTTTGTAATATATATATTAATTAATTAAAAAATTAATTAATAACAAACTAAACAAAAATTAAAAATTTTGTTTTTCTAAAGTCCAATCAGAAGGACAAAATTACTTATGTTGAAAATTTTAGAGCTGTAGCCCTATTAGAAATCGTTTTGTAAAATATTAATTAATTAATTAATTAATTAATTCTAAAAATTAATTAAAAAGAAACTAAATAAAAATTTAAAATTCTGTTTTTCAAAAGTCCAATTAAAAGGCTAAAACTACTTATATTGAAAATTTCAGAGCTGTAACCCAATTAGTAGTCGTTTTGTAAAATGTTTATTAATTAATTAAAAAAATTAATTAAAAAAGAACAAAATAAAAATTTAAAATTCTGTTTTTTAAAAGCCTAATTAAAAGGCCAAAACTACTTATGTTGAAAATTTCAGAGCTGTAGCCCTATTAGATATCGTTTTGTAACATATTTATTGATTAATTAAAAAAATTAATTAAAAAATAACTAATTAAAATTTTAACATTCTGTTTGTGATGTATACAATTAGAAGGCCAAAACTAATTATGTTGAAAATGTCAGAGTTGTAGCCCTATTAGTAGTCGTTTTGTAAAATGTTTATTAATTAAATAAAAAAATTAATTAAAAAAGAACAAAATAAAAATTTAAAATTCTGTTTTTTAAAAGTCCGATTAAAACGCCAAAACTACTCATATTGAAAATTTCAGAGCTGTAGCCCTATTAGATATCGTTTTGTAACATATTTATTAACTAAAAAAATTAATTAAAAATAACTAATTAAAATTTTAAAATTCTGTTAGTGATGCATAAAATTAGAAGGTCAAAACTACGTATGCTGAAAATTTCAGAGCTCTACTCCAATTTTAAGTAGGTTTCTATAGAGACACAGACAGACACACAGCTTGTTTTATTATTATAGATAAAAATTTCAATGACTTATTGTGACAAGAAGGAACAAAGAAAATTATTAGATTTCATTTTTTTAAATATTTTACCTAAGATTCATCGAAATGAAATTGATAACCAGTGAATAAAATTTTAAAAAATTAAGAAAAATGTAAAATTAATGCTTCAATATCGATCATGATTTGAAAATTCAAAAACAATAAACTTTACTTGATCTATACCTAGCTCGGAGGGCCTCATTTAAGGACTTATACACTTTAGTACCTACTGAGCATATTATAAAGATAGGTATGTTTTTTTTTCAAAAAGAAATTAAAAAATATCTGTTTTAAACGTTGATTAAGAAATATTGATAAAAACCCTTATTTAAATTAACGTACATTGTAATGAACCATAAGAATTTTTAAAACTTATGACCTAGTCTTGTAATTAATTTATGCAATATTGAAATTTGTAGTTGTGGAATGATTGTGTCATTAAAATAAATAATTTACTACTCATATTTATTGGTAGATTTTTTTTATGTGTGTTGTATAATAAAATATATTTAGTGCTGTATAAATATATATTTTGGCTAAACAAATATTTTAGTTAAATATGTGATTTGTTAAAAAAAACAAAAAAAAAAAAAAAACGCTTCTTTTACTTAGAATCGATTTAAAAACCTTAAAACTGTCCCATGCTTTTTATGTTGACTTAAGCAATAAAGCATTTAACATAGATTCAAAAGTAGTTAAAGAAAAATAATTTTTAATAAACTTTACAGTGTATATTTTAAAATATGTGTTTTTATTAGTGTTTTTTTATTCAAAATCATTTAATGTAATGTACTGTCCTTCGAAGGTTAAATTTTATTCAAATATATGTTCTTTAAAATTTTGTATTGTAGTGCTGGAATAAAAAACTCATTTAACTGTTTTCTTTACATGAAATATGTGAAGTAAGCTGCCCATTTGGAGGGCAGTGTACTAGACAATTCTTTTTTGAAAATAAAGAAGCAATTAAAATCTAAAATTAGTTAAAAAGAATTTAAATTAAATTATAAACTATTTTGAGGAAGGTTGTTAAAAATAGGAAATTGTGAATGTTCTATCTTTTAAATACTTTTTTTTTTTTTACTTTTCTTGTTTGCTTAAGAATCATTAAAATTTTTACATTAATAATCTTTAAAATACAAGTTTTCAAAAGCATTTTTAAAATATGCTTTGAAAAAATATATATCATGTACTAAAATTAAGCATTTCTCATTCTTGTAAAAAAGTTTGTGATTTGTTTTATTTGAAAATATATTATTGATCATTGTAATACGTAATTTCAAAAGAAAAGCATATTAGTTTAAAGTTTATTTGGCTTCAATTTTTTTAATCGTATACTTTCAGCTTATTAAAGAATCTTTTTTTTTTTTAATTTCTTTTCTTTTTGTAGTGTTTTCTTTAGCTATCACTCTTCATTAAATATCCTGCGAAATTTTTTTTAGGAAAATCGCACGTTTTCAAATTGATTTTGATTATTTGAAGTACATTGTACCTTATTAAGGGATATAGAAAATATTTAAATTATGTTTTTAATTGTAATAACTTCATCAGTATTTTTTTAAAACTGAAAAATAATTTCCCCCATTATGAATATTGAGTTATATTTCTTATTGAAAAAAGTTCTTCTTTTCATCCATAGGTGGCGCTGCCCTAAGTGCAAAGAGAACTGCTAGGGGATATCAACTATCAACACCCGAAGTTAATATTACTTAAAACACGTATTTTTGTCACAAAGTCTTTTTTTTTTTTTGACATCGATTGGATTATAATCTAGCTTGAATAAATTTAATATCTTTTTAAAATGATGGTATATTTTTTCGGTTTTCTAAGTATTTTTTCTTCGTATAAATTATAAATTTTTTTTCAACTACACTGAGATTCTTGGAAATGAAACTTATAACCAGTTAATAAATTTTCAAAGAAATTTAGAGCTATGCAAAATAAATAAAAAAAGCAGTTCAATAAATGTTGTGAATTATTATTTAACAACTTTCAAAATAATAATAGCTCTGCATTTATTTTTAACGTATCATTTGCTATTAGTTTTTTGTAAATTTTATTAAAAGAGTAATCATATTTATTCTAAACTTATATGATTTGTAAATTGAGTTTTAATACGTAAGGAAGTTTAAGGAGTGGGAACTGATTATGGGAGAGCCAATCTCTAACCTTTGAGATTGTGAAAATCATGGAAACCAAACTTTTTTTTTTAAATATATTAAATACTATATAAGCAATTAATGCCAACCTTTTCGGTAACAAAAACTGCTCATAAAATTCGCTAATCTGTGCTACCTACGTGTTATAGAGATGAAATTTTGAAATAAAAAAGATTAAAAAAAATACTGAAGTTGAGTAGGCAACTAACAATACTAGCAAACACACCAGGTAGTTTTCCAATACTCAGAATTTTACTAAGTTTAAAATAAGTTTTTTTCCCTTCCTTTTTTTCCCCTTTCTTTTGTTTCTTCTTCTTTCCTGTCTTACGAATGGCTGGGTCATTATATCGAAACGTTCACTTTCCTGTCCCATGTCTACAAAACCCATAATAAAACATTTGGACGGTTAATGTTTATAATATGCCTTTAAAATATTTCAATACACACATTAAATGCATTTAATTATTTTTTCTCCTAATTTTTTGATAACCACACAAAATTGAAATGACATTACCATTCACTGACCCTTTTCACAAATTTGATCTTTCTTGGTATATAAACTTTTTTGCTCCTTGTACATAACTTATGTTGGCCAGATGAGATATGAAAATATTGTGAAGCATAATAAGTTCATGGGTGGCATATTAAAAACACTAGATAAAGGGTTTGGGACCAGTGAGTAAGTCGGAAAAAGAAACCGAGAATTTTTTTTTAATCTTATTTCTCTGAATGAGAGGCTTAGTGTTATTTTTTTTATATAATTTTTATATATATATTATTTTAAAGCATTTTGTATATATATATTATTTAAAAGCTTTTTGATAGAGAAATAGTAATAACTTCTTTAAATTTTATACATTTGCCCTCATTGGGAATAGAGGATTTCCAATTTGAATTTCTTGGAGAATTGTATTTTAAATAAGTTGAAATTAATAATTATGATAAAGCATGTATATTTTTAAATTATTAATAATCTAAACTTATAAAGCAGATAGATTGAGTAGTCCCAAAATTTTCATACCTTCAGGTGGCTTTATTTTTTAGCTTAGTTAAAAATTTAGTTAAAAGAACATTGCATTTGTATAAAAATTTTGGGTCTTTATAAAATATAGAAAAGTACAAATTCTCCACATGAAAAAATATTTTTTCAGAAATCAGTGTGATTTGAAGAAGAGACTAAAAATCTGCCTAATACGCCTAAGATAAAATGTATCATACAAAATTCGAAATACTTAAATTATTTTTTAATTTGCGAATTTTGATTGAGTCTGGCTTTATAAGGAGCTTTTTATAGAGCTTTATAAGGACTAAGAATTATCCCACTATAAATGCTGAATTCTGTTACTAAAATATTATATACAATTTTTTTATTAATGTTTGGTAGTTTTATGATACATTTTTAAGTTCCACGATATAAGAATCACTCGCCTTGTATATTACAGTAAAATGTTATAGATTTTTTGGTTTAGCAACAAGAAGATGGATCTATTCAAGAAATAAAAATATGGAGTTTTTTTGATAATGCATGGTTGTTCTGTTGTCCATTTATAAGTCCAACGATTTAAGAGTAACTTTTATTGTCAACAGTAAAAAGTGATTGATCTTTTGGTTTAGAAACAAGAAATAAAAGAAGAGTTTTTAAATTTCACATCTAGGAATTTCAAAATTAAAAAAATTAAATATAACATTTATAAATCCATTTTTTTTTTCTGCCTAATGTTTTTAGCTTGAAATCCCAAAATCATAAATACATCTTCTCAAACAATGATTAATTTGCATATATCTATTAAATGTTCATCGCCCCGTGAGTCTTATAATATATAATTGAATTCGATTAGCACCCAATATTGCAATTTTTTCTTATGTTATATGTGTATTACAAACAATTTAAAATAAGTAGATATTTATAATCAACACCTTTCAAAGCTTTCATTTCTTTCAACTATTGAGCTTATGAATAGATCAAATATGTAGGGATGATAATTTGTTTTTTGTATTGTTGGGTGTAAAACAACTATATAAATATATATATATATATATATATATATATATATATATATATATAGTTGTTTTACACCCAACAATACAAAAAACAAATTATCATATATATATATATATATATATATATATATATATATATATATATATATATATATATATATATATATATATATATATATATATATATATATATATATATATATATATATATATATATATATATATATATATATATATATATATATATATATATATATATATATATATATATATATATATATATATATATATATATATAGTTGTTTTACACCCAACAATACAAAAAACAAATTATCATATATATATATATATATATTAAAACTTTCTGGAGACTTCTAAAGGTAGATATTTGGAGAACTTTCCAGATCGAAGTTGAAAAGTCCTATACATGTACATGGGGACCGAAAATGTTGCCAAATGGTCGCCAAGTTTGGCGACATTTGGCGATTTTTCACCAAATTTAGTGACAAAAATTAGTCGCAAAAACCGTCGCCAACTTGGCTCTATCTCGCCAATTTGGCGAGATTGCCATTACCATAATGTTAAATGCCCTGCTCCTTGTAAAACTTGCTTCCCAGCTTTATCTCTGTAAAACTCGTTATCAAGCAATAAGTGTCACATTGCAGGGCAGCCAAGTTAAGACCAACTATTGCACTGCCTTATGCGAAATGTACATACATTTTCCTATTTACAAAATTAACACTACGAAATATTTACAAATATACAAAAATTCGTAACAATATATTATCTGTGTAGGTATTTTTTTTCAACATAAATTAATTATTACAAAAATAAGTTCAAATAATAAAAAATGAATTCAAAAATGCATTTTTCCTATAAATTTTGTTCATTGCTGTCGCATCTGGTAAATAGTGATTTGCATTAAAAAAAAAATTTCAACAAGAAATGTAAAACAGAAAGTATTGCATTAGTTTGATGGAGAAGAAAATATTAGCAACTATTTTAAAGGACGTTATCATATTCCAGGGAATGTCTCTCAACGAATTAATAAAATGGATTTAAGCAATTTCACACTTACACTTTACATTTTGTGCATTGTGGGAGATTAAATATTGAAAATGATTCAATTTATATTATTTGGTTAGTAGTCACACTGACTTATTCGTTACTTCTAAGTTTTTAAAAATTTGGAAATGACTATAAAGTACCTTTCGAAATGTAGTCCATGAAAAAAAAAAAAAAAAAAAAAAAAAAAAGTTTGATGATTGCATATTACAGATATGTGTAATTTTTTCTAGTCATATTTTGTAGAGCACTGATAAAATAAGTGTATTTTATTATTAAACAGGTTTAGACCAAAATTGTTTTGGTCTATCTGAAACAATTCAATGGAAATGGATTTCCATATTAATATCTTAAAAAATTAAAAACTTGCAAAAAATTTTCACAATAATAAGTAAGGTGAGGTAATGGGTTAGGTCATAAAAACGAGTAAGGTGTACTTTTAAATTTGTAACGTTACAACAACCAAAATTTGACTTGCATTATTTTCTGAGTTTAATAATTTTTAGCTGATGTAACATTTTGTGATTTGTTCCTAAAACTAAATATTGCACGTTTGGACTGTCACAATGTCAAAATTCCAATTTGAAGGAAACGTGCTTGAAGATTGCCCAATAGATTCTATCGTCTACTTTTTAATAAGAAGAATCATAAACGTCCAATAAAAATCTCCATAATCTTGAGCATTTTCTTCAAAATTATAAAATTTCCTATTTTCTTCAGTGATATATTGACAGTGATTTTTCCAAGGACCAGAAAAATCTTTCCGAATATTGTCAAACAAAATTCATGCTTGATAAAAACGAGAATTTTAATCAGAACTTCTAGATGGAGTCCAAGTTTTTAATAAGTAGTGCTCTGAAATTATAAATGTCAAGTATAGCAAAACTTGCTCACTTGCATTACGTATGTATATTTTATTTGCTTATTATACAATAGTGAATGTAACACAGTACCGTATTTAATCCTATAAATTTTACTGTGCTCAACTCTATCTCCTCTAATTCGAAATAGCTTCTTCATGAATTTTATACGCGATCTAGAATGATCTCTGACAAGATTACCAGAGATTTATCGGGTAGGGTTGCAATGTCCCCGCACTGATTCACTTGACCACTTGTTATTCCCCTAGAGAGAATTTGAATAAATAATTCTCAGAAGTGTCAGTAATAAGGCAAAGAATTGTAAAAACTCAAATAGAAGTTACAAAGGGCGTATAAATGGTTTACATATTGGAAAAAGACAACTGAAAATCCATTAGAACATAAAAAAGTTAATTTATTGAAAAGGAAATTTTCAGTTCATACTAATGAATTAAGAGAAAATAATTTTGGCAATCAGTTAAAAATTACCCTTATATATTTTGGAGTGACCCTTATATAATTTGGGGTGTCCCAAAAAGATTGAAATGTGGTGTTTAATTCTTTACCTATTACGGACGTATTCACCAAATTTGTCACCCCGGCGTTAACTAATCTCACCGCTTGAAAAACCGGTCTCAACATGAGGACAAGCAAAAAATGGTATTTATTTATTATTTTCACCCTCGAGCTAACTCAACCTGATGTTGATAAACACAGCTATCCTCGACCCACTTCAGAAGGTGGGTTATAGCAGGGTGGCTACAGAACCTGGAATTCAGGGAAATGTCAGGCAATTTTACTCATCAGGAAAAATCAGGGAAATGTCAGGGAATTTCGTAAAATTACTCTTTAATCAGGGAATTTTGATTTTTTTTCCCATTCTCGCATTCCCGGTGCGGATGCCATTGGACAAAAAAAATTTCCTGTGCTTTTGTAAAAGCCCCTCAATATCTGGCTGATTTTGCAGTAGTACTACGATTTCGACCTTTTTTTATTCTCAGCAGCAAAACCTAACCGGCCAATCCCCTCCCTCCTGCCCCCAGCCACCTTTTGATGTTCCTATTTTTATTTTTTTACTATCTGGTATCATTGTTTTACCTAGAACAATTATTTGCGTAATATTGCTATTAGATTTTTGGCTATCTTTTAACTTAGAATCACAGGCGACTTATTTTTAAAAAAAATCCTCAAACTTCAATCTGACTACATCTTTTACGGACATGATTATTTTTCTTCTTGCCCTTGTGCTTTTTGTCAACAGAATACATTAGAACCCTTAATATTTAAAATTGATTCCGCCAGATTTTTTCATTTTTATCAACCCTTTACAGTGCCATGTTACAGATGTGTAACACATCTTTAGGCGTGGTTGGTTGGTTTATACGCTCAACTACCTATTTTTTTGCACAATAATGGCTAATCAGGCAGGGACCTAGAGTTTAACGTGGATTCCAAACCACAAACAACATCCATGTCTAGCCCAGGATTCGAACTCGGCAACTTTTGGCATACGAGGCTAGAGTGTTAACCCCACAGCCACCAGGTGGGCACAAATCTATAGGCATCCATTAGAGAGAAAGTTAAGATCCTGTAATTGATTTTCTTTTATGTATAGTTTCATTTTGACATTTTACTAAACACGAGTAACTAAAAGCGAAATGTGAATTTAATTTGTATTTTTAATATAAATCAAATAAAGAATTGAAATATCCTCCTAAAAAAAAAAAAAAAGGTGAATGCACTACTGCATACATTCAGGTAAAGGGTGTTGGCATTTTTTTTCTGCCAAAAAGTATGAACCCTGTGTTTGTCGTGTTTTATGAAAAAAAAATTATCATTTAATGTGTAGTTTTGCGGTTTAAGATAATATTGTATTTTTTTTTTTTTCTATGCATCTATGAGTAATTAATTTTATAAGAAGCTGTTAATTTCAGGCCTTTTCTTTCGTACAATATGTTGTTTATCTTTTGTCAACTACAAAATCCAAAAGACATCATATTTCATGAAAGATATGGGAATGTTTATTTATATGTATATTAAAATTAACTTTCTTCTTAACACTATTTCCAAAAAAAAATTATAAAATTTTTTTTTTGACAGAGATGCAGATTATAGCAATTTTATTATCAATCAAAGAAATGCATGGAAATTAATAATAAATAAATGTCCTTTGTTTGCTTCAATATTTACAGAAATGTAATATCTTAGTTTAACAACTATTGCAGAAAAAAAAGTCTCATAAAATAGACACAAATTTGCTTTGTGACATAAAATAACATGCGAAATTTCACGTTGTAGGCAAGACGTGTCTTGTATCTAAGTTAAGCCATTAATTAAGTTATGAAATGTGTATATATATAAAAAAAAATAATGATAAATGAAGTATTATATGAATATTTCAAATGTGTGTTTTTTTTTTGTTTTTTTTTTAATCTTTTGTTCTTCTAATCACCACAAATAGAAGATAAATAATATATCAAGTTTACAAACGTATTGTAGAACTATAGAACAATATAATCAAAGCATTATGAGCATTAATCAAAGCATTATGAGAGCAAAGCAATCTGGGAAAAAAATTCACATGACATTTCTTTTTAACCAATAACAAGTAGGTCTCTTACCTTTAGGTTGACTAACTGTTTTGACAAGCCCAGGGCTGAAAAAGCTCTGTGAATACCATTTTTTTGAAACTCAGGTGAAAGATCTTACCCCAGTATTTATCAACCCAGGGATTTGGCTCGAAGGTAATGAATACGACCGTTAGGGATTAGAGGTCAATGTAAATTGCTAAAGTGTCCAAAACAAGGTACGAAATACGACCACTTTAATCAAAATTTATACTCGTTAATTTTTAAAAATTTACACTTTTTTAGTACGACCCCTTTAGACAAATTTGGACATTAATTAGAAAGTTTTTAGACAAAAGAATTAAAAAGCTATTATTTTTAATACAACAACACCGTTATAAATACGTGTTTGTGGTAGATACGCGATGCAGTTACGTTATTTTTTAAGTTATATATATATATATATATATATATATATATATATATATATATATATATATATATATATATATTGTAAACTACCATTTTTTATTTGAAAATAATATTAAAAAGAAAGCAAAAACTAAATAGATACGAGTATGCAATTTGTTTTCTAATTTATAAAATTTAATTTAAAAGGGCGTACTATCAAATTTACTCATTGACCATTTTTCTTCATTCGTTAAATTGTAATTTAGCTTTTTCAAATACAGTCATTCAGGGTAACTTTAATCCTCATTGTCTGTATATATTTAATAGTATTTTGCGACCTAATAGCATAAAATGGAAGAATAAATCCTAAGTTATAGCTTAATTTACACAAATTAGTAATTGCTGATGATGAAAGCATCAAATAATAGGTAAGCAACCCCATGAAAATTTATCCTGTAATTCGAGGTAACTTTGAACCAGTATCAGAAATTTCCTATTAAATACTTTTTTTTTATTCAATCTAGAAGTCAGGACATTTTTAAACTAGTAAAATTAAGTTTTTAAATATTTAAAACATCATCATATGCAGTTTTCAACATCAAAAAATTGTTATATTTTAAATAACACCACAAATAATATATTAGGTAGGAACAGTGGATGAAGAATAACATGAATCTATTGTAAAAAATATTTATTATTCAGTTTAGATATACAAACATAGGGAAAACACAATCTTCAGAAAACAATCTACAAAACTGATTTTTCATACCACAGATCATCATTGAAAGACAGTTCAGTTTTCATTGCCCAATTCATTACTAATGCCCAGTTTTCAATTTCAATGCCATTCCCAATACACTCCAGACTTATTCATGCATCTCACCAAGAACATGTCTTTTAAGTAAATTTGGCCTGGGTACATTCCTCTATCATATTGAATAATTACGTAGTCGTCAACTTTGCATTTGCTATAACACAAATCTACAACACTTGAATGCTACGTGTATGATATTTCTGATTCATTAATGTGTTCAACAGACACCACTTGAAGAATTTCTGATTCTTCAGTAACAATTCTCCACGTCAATTTCAACAGTATAAACCCTTGTCAGGTCCCCATTGTCCAACATATTCATTCGACTTTCCTTTCCTCCGAAAATGATAAAATAGTGCATACACTGTCAACTGCATCATCTAGTTCATGACTTTTATTTTTACTGTCTTTCAAGAGTTCATATCGTAGACGACTTTGGATGATGCTTACGTTCTTGCTCTACCTATTCCTTTCCTATTTATTTTTTGTGCCTTCTAGCAACGCTTTGTTTTCATAGAATTTTTCCACTTCCTAATCTCAAATGCTTTTTCCAGCAATTACAGATGGAAAGAATTTTTTTACTCAGTGATGTTACCTATCTAGCTTATATGAGGCATTGAGTGCCAGAAAGGATCATCCTACGATTTGATTTTTGCTGTCTCGTTTTTTCAAAACCATCCATGCCAGAATGGAAGGATCAAATGTGGTTTATCTAATTACCAACACGTTGGGTATTAAATAAACCAAATTTGCTCCATTCATGTATAAATTGTAGTGAAAAAACGGTGTAGAAACAACAAAAATCGAATTGTGTGATGCTCCTGTCTGGCGCTCAATGCTTCGTATAAGAGAGAGTTTCTTGTAAGATGTAGCAGATGATATCTGACTGTCTTTAGGTTAGGAGCAGTCTGAGTTTATGTTTTAAATAAATTAATTTTATTTTAAGCCCTTCTTATCCTCATTTATATCCACTGCAATTATTTTTCATTCAAATTTAGTTTAATCAGTTTTTGATCTTAAGAGAATATAATATTGGTAATGGGCCATTAATTATTACCTAGGCAACTGTGGGAACCAATTCTTTGATCGCTCATGTAGTTAACCGAGAGCTTGTATAATCAATATGCTTAAAAAATCTTAATATTCTTCTTATAGCTGACCCACTGGATGGCGACAATGTAACTACCAAGTTAATCAGCGAAAATGTATATACTACTTATATTATGTCAGTGTATCTTCCATATGAGGATGAAGTTCCATTAACAACCTCAGCCAGAAGTTTTGTTGAGCGCTGCTCACACACTAGCATGAAGGTCATTGTGGGTTGCGATGCTAATGTATACAACACTGCATGGGGCAGTACTGACTGCAACAAGAGGTGAGGATTTAAGAGAATTTTTCTTACGTAATAATTTATATATCCTCAATATCGGTAATAAACCGACATATATTACCAGTAACAGAAAGGAGGTTATTGATATAACCTTCTGTAATACTAGAGCAGTTAACTGCATAGAGGATTGGCATGTATCTGACTGTATTACACTATCAGACCATAAACTAATCCAAATGTCTATTACAGGCCCTGAAATAAACATACAGCAGGGAAGGACAGAATCCCAGACACACCAACTGGGATTCCTAGCAGGAGGATCTTCGGCTTCTCTTAGAAGGTAAGAGTTTTAATTTTCCTTCACTGGTGGACCTGGAGCTGGCGGTTGACTCTGTGCAACGGTCCATCCTCTTATCCTATCAGTTAAACTGTTAAGCGGTAACAACTGGGTTACCAAGGCGAGTTACTTGGTGGAATAAAAACTTCAGCTTGTTACTTAAAAACTGCAGAAAGCTTTTTAACGGAGGCTAAAAAACAGGTGAGTGGTCAAAGTATAAGGATGCAATCACAAGTTATAACAAGGCAATTAGGAAAAGTAAAGAAGAATCGTGGAAGGACTTCTGTGGCCAGGCGGGCAATATGTTCAGTGCAGCTAGACTGGACAAAATCTTGGCAAAAGACAATCAATGCCAACTGTGTTCCATCAGGAAGGATGACGGCACATATACGGAAGATGGCAAAAGTACACTAGCGGAAATGCTTAGAGTACACTTCCTGACTCCACAGTCACAAACTCAAATGACATACCTACCATTCCCAATCTTACACT
Source organism: Linyphia triangularis (assembly GCA_963978545.1). Lineage (NCBI taxonomy): Eukaryota > Metazoa > Arthropoda > Arachnida > Araneae > Linyphiidae > Linyphia > Linyphia triangularis. The sequence continues at coordinate 16,110,529 of OZ021721.1, forward strand.
ATCACGTAATAGAAGAGAGGACTGTGAACTGGCAAAGAGTTTAATTACTCCAAATAGAATTGCATGGGACATTAACTCTTTTAAGCCCTTCAAATAATTGGTGCTGATGATATTATACCAGCTCTACTCCAGCATGGCAAATATATTACTAAGTCACATCTATGCAGAATCTTATACATCATGTATAGTATACGGCTATATACCACATGCATGGAGAACCTGTAGAGTTATTTCATACCCAAACGAGGTAAGGCATGCTATAATGAAGCCAAAACCTTCAGATCTATTAGCCTGACATCCTTCCTCCTTAAAATTCTGGAGAAATTGACTGACAGGTATATCAGAGACGAGGTTTTAAAAAATAAACCCCTATAAAGATTTCAACATGCATACTAACCTGGGAAATCTGCATAAACCACCTTATATGACCTTGTTACGGTACTAGTTGGAGCGGTCAATGGAAAGAAAGTAGCCTTGGCGGCCTTTCTAGATATTGAGGGGGCTTTTGATAGAGTTCCAACGAATTCTAATCAGTGATGTCCTTCTCAAAAGAAAAGTAAATTCAAGCATCTGTACTTGGATAAAAAATATCCTTGAAACCAGAATGTCTCAAGCTTCCCTATTAGGTGACACACTCAATTTGGAGAAATGTAAAGGATGCCCACAGGGAGGAGTGCTGACGCCACTACTATGGAGTCTAGTGGTTGACTTGCTCTTAAACAGGATCAATTTTTTGGGCCTGCATTGTCTAGGATATGCTGATGACATAACACTGGTCGTAAGAGGTAAATTCCAGAACATTGTAACTGACCTCATGAGCACTGCTCTTAAAAAGATTGAAAAATGGTGCAAAAAGGTAGGATTGTCGGTTAATCTCAGCAAAACTAACCTAATAATGTTCACTCGAAAAAGAATTCGTGATATGCAATCAGTAAAATTCTTTGGAAAACCACTTGCATACTCATATGAAGTTAAGTATTTAGGAGTTATCTTTGAAAACCTTGACATGGAAATCGCATCTCCAATACTGCACGAGCAAAGCCAAAAGATTATTCTGGGCCTGCAGACGTGCCATTGGAAACAATTGGGGTTTGACGCCAATAATGGTGCTCTGGATATACACTGGAGTGATTACTTCAAATGAGGCCATGGCCTGGGGGAATAGAACCCACAATGAAACAGTGAAAAAAGAACTCACTAGTTTACAAAGAATAGTGACCATTGCAATCAGAAGTGCAATTTTAACTACTCTCTCACAGAGTCTAAAAATATTCCTAGAAGTCCTACCACTATATAAGCAAGTGGAACTAAAGGCTATTTTGTGCTCACGATGCCTCAAACTCATGGGTCTATGTAAATCCTCCCATGAACTGAATATGTTTAAAAATATTGATTCACAGGTAAAATAACATCCCTATCTAACAATGAGATCTGATTGGATGTTAAAGCAATATTGCTTCGGAGCCAAATACAGCATTGTCTTTTCGACCAGAGAGGACTAGAGATTTCCCTCCAATCTGACTAGAGGAGGAGATGAAGTTTGGTACACAGATGGTTCAAAGACATCTTATGGCACTGGTTCAGGTGTCTTCTGTCCTAACAGAAAAATAAAGCTGTCTTTCTCTCTGGGCAAGATGGCTACTGTATTTCAGTTCCTGCGATCACTTCCTGTGCCTACAACGCCTAGATACGGGGGTTGTTAAGTGAGTTATAAAGATTTTCTCTGACAGCCAAGCTACCCAAAAGGCTTTATAGAGTCACTGATTTTACTCTAAAGCAGTGTGGGAATGCCAAAATGCACTTGAAGATCAGGCTGAAAGAAACAAGGTGTATCTTCTCTGAGTCCCTGGTTACTGTGACATTCAGGGAAATGAAATGGCAGACCAATTAGCAAAACATGGTTATGAAATACCTTTTGTCGGACCAAAACCTGTTTTGGGTCTGCCCCACAATGCGGTCAGGAAAAACTATTACAGGTTTATTAATGACCGAGTCCGATCAAGCATGGCTTCAATCTAAAGATCAAAGACAAGCCAAAGAGCTCAATCCACATTCCCCCTGGGCTAGATCGAGGGAACTACTAAAATTGATCAGAAAAGAAATAAAGGTTTCTGTAGGCCTTTTAACTGGACATTGCACCTTAAATAGACATCTTAACCTGTTCGGTGTTGTAGATGACCCACTATGTAGGGGTTGTCACATGACAGAGGAGAGCTCTATGCATGTTTTGTGTGAATGAAACTATTACTTTGCCCAACGATTTGAACATCTGGGATACCATTGTATCGATCCCTGGGAGCTGTCAAATGTAGACCTGAAAGTATTTCAACTTATCATCAATGGAATCAGAGTTCGTCGCCATGACGGAAGCAGCAAAGGAGCTAATGTGGTTTTCTCGTATTCTTAACAAGTGCGTTGGCGCCCAACTAATTGAACAACAACTAGATAGTCCCTGTCTACTTGCTGATATCCAGGCCGCAATTGATTTCGTGCATTCTCTCATTGAAAAACTTCGCACTAAACGTATAGACAGAGTTCGTAAGAGAATTGCTATAAATAATACGTTAAAGTTGCAACATCTTTCCAGTAAATTGAACTTTGCTGACATTTTTACCCAGCCTTTAAGTAAAACTTAATTTTTCATTTTAAGGTAATGATATTATCTAAAGAATGACTTATCATAGATAATTTTAAGATTTCTAATATTGCCACATATAATTGATTTACTTTAGTGTTAATGCGCAATTTCATTTTCTGCATTCTTTAGTATAAATGTATCAGAATGATATTTGTATGCTGAAATTGATGGTCACTAGCTTTGTTTGATGAATAGTTATTTAGTGGCAAGAAATAATTTAGGCAATATTTAAGTTCAAAAAGAATTTCCTTTCATAGGTCAATTTTTGAAATTTCATTTGATAGGTCAATTTGCAAAAAATAAAAAGGAGAGGCACTGTTGAATAATCAGTTGCTATCACTACCTTGTTATTTGTCTTCATATTTTTCTGCTCTGTGAAACGCCCACTTTTCAAGCCGTTGTTTACCCTTTTTTTTTAGCTGAAGCAGAGCTAAATTTAGTTCTTTGGTTGCTGTTTATGTTGGTTTATTTACTCAATTTAAGATTGGTCAACTGTGATATTTCTAGGCATCTAATTATATTAGAATTATGCAAATATTTTCTTTATATAAAAGTCAGTTTCTGGTAAGATGAGGCAGATGATATCAGACTGCCTTTGGGCTAGGAGCAATCTCAGCGTATGTTCAAATAATTTTATTCAAATAATTAATCAAATAATTTTATTTTAAGCCCTTCCTATCCTCATTTATTTCCACTGGAATTACTTTTTCGACACATTTAATTTAATATCATTTTTTAATCTTAAGATATTATAATGCTTCTAATGATAAATATTTATTATGAATTAACTTCGAATACTAACCATTTATCGTTAACTTTAGGTGTCACAGTGTGATTTTAGTGTATATAACATATTTATTTCTTAAATTGGGGCAGGAACAATATATATATTTGACTTTTTTAACTATTTATAAATATGTTTCGTCTTGAATTCATAGCACATTTGCATTATAAATTTTTTTTATTCGTATTTGCTGTAGTGAAAACAATGTAAAAAAAAATAAAAAAAAGACTGTTTAGGAAACTGACTGGACACACGATATATATTTAGCAATGAAGCAGTTATAAAAATGGATTAATATAGCTGTATCGATAAACAGAATGTCATTTTATGGAAATTTGTAAATAAAATAAAGAAGTTTCCATTCGAAGAAAAAATTGTCTCACTAAAACAAATCATGTTTAAGAATTGTTGTTGTTGTTTTGTCTTTAGTAATTTTTAAAATGTATATTAAATAAAAAAAAAATCAATTAAATAAAAAAAAATTTGAATTATTTCTAAAAATTAGTGACACAAATTAGTGTACACAAAAATAAAGATAACTATCTTCACGGTGTAAAAAAGTTTCTAAGACAAATTTTATTACGAATGTTGGTGAAATTTGTAAAATGAGACTAACAAATACTTGATTTGTAACTCTATTACGTGTAAATTTAATACATTGTATTTTGAAGACAACAAAAGTGTCTCTCAAATTTAGAAAAATATTAAATTTTCAAAAAGTTTGATTTACTTATGTGTTTTACTTAACTAAGTAAGGAAAATGCCTTTTATATATTGCTTCCACGTATTTTAAGTTTTTATGTTCCACATGGACAAGTAAATATCAAAGTGATTATTGTTGTTGTTGTGTTTTTGATGAAACACTAAGAATAAAGCTTTTCAGAAAATATTTTCTCTATGAGTGTTTTATAATGAGGCTACTTAAAAGAATAAATTTTATAATTAATTCCAAAGATATATTTACTAATAATTCTAATGAGACTTACAGTATACTTATGCCTTGGCGTCTATATAACTATAAGTTTTGTGTTGTACATTATTGCTCACGGGAAGTTTTTATGGTTAAAATAAATGAATGAATGAATGAATGAATGAATGAATAAATAAATAAATAAATAAATAAATAAATAAATAAATAAATAAATAAATAAATAAATAAATAAATAAATAAATAAATAAATAAATAAATAAATAAATAAATAAATAAATAAATAAATAAATAAATAAATAAATAAATAAATAAATAAATAAATAAATAAATAAATAAATAAATAAATAAATAAATAAATAAATAAATAAATAAATAAATAAATAAATAAATAAATAAATAAATAAATAAACATTGTATTCAAAATATATACTTATGTATGCTCAAGTATTTTCTATTTTCAAAAAATTTAATAAACAATGGTGGCTAACCCTAAGTCCTTGAGAAATCTAGATTTTCTATTCATACTGTGGGATTTTTGTTACTACAGACTACGCTCTATGTTCAAAATGAAAATTCAGAACAGTGATAGATTTTATTTAAGCACTGTTTGAAGTCATCTGAGATTTATTTTTGAATTCATGCCAGATTCATAAATGCATTCAATGAATAAGAAAGAAATCAGTGGGGAAAAAAAGGAGTTGAAAGAGATTAGGTCAACACATACAACGTCATTTTTTATATTTCTCGAGGATTTCGTCAGTCTAGTTTCCCCAACTAGTGTTCTAAATCGATAAATTTTCTAGTAAAACCCTTCAAAATAAATTGCTATTAATGGTCTTCAACGGAGATCCAGACAAGTATTGGTCTGCGGGGAACCATGTTGTCGGGGATCGAATGAAGTTTCGTGCAACAGAAAAACAGTTTAAGTGATAAAAATGAAAATTTGATTTCTAATTCCTTTGCTCTTACATTAGAAGAATGCAATTTGTTATTCAAAAATCTATAGAAAAGGCATTTCTCAGTGAGCTCTCCGGAGCATATAATCCTATAGGAAAGTCGAGACATTCATTTTCAACCTCGTAAATAAGAGAAATATTCGGATTGAAATCGTGAGAAAATAGGGAATTGTCTTGAAAGAAAGATCTTTTAAGGAAGCGAATACATTCGTTGTCCAATTAGAGTTATTGTCAAGATTGATTGAGTGATAGTGCCTTTTACTAATAGATCGGGTTCTTTTCTACGTGATCCGATAAAACAGAAGATTTTAGAGAACCGCCTGATTGTAGATTAGTTTCTGAGACAAAGCACTGCAAAGAATCAATGACAATTTTGTTTGACATACATTGTGTCCGATATCCATTCAATTATAATGCTTAAAAAGATCTTCCTCGAGCATTTATCTTTTAAAAAAGGCATAGAGGACTAGAAGTTTTTTCGAATCTCTATTGATTTTGGAGTAAATGAAAAATAAATATTTGACCTTCAACGAAAATTTCTCAAAAATAAAAAAATCGACTAGGGCCGATTTACAGTTTACCCTGGGTTTTAAGTCCAAATCCATTACAAAGTTGTAGCTTTTTTTTTATTTTAATAAAACATCGATACATGAATACAACTGAACCATATCATCATACATTTCTTAGTACAGGAAAAATAGACCGAAAATGGGCAGTTGAAGAAAAAAAAAAATCGTTCATTCATGATATTGTGGTTATAACAGTTTTGACAGTAGAATTCAAGATCTGAAGAGTTTCCAAAGGAAAACCCTTTTTGAGGGGAGATGGGAGAGGGGGTGGGAGTGAACTGCCTCTTTAAATTGAACATTTCAGTAATGGACGAGTGAGGTGTCCTTTTTTAAGACATTTTTGTGAAGAATAGAATGGAATAATATTCAGACAGATTGAAACACTCATTTCTGATGTGTAATGGGTTATGTGGCTAAAATACTCAAAAATCCAAAAAAAAGTAAAGTTCTTTTTTATATATTTTTGGGCTCAATTAAAGGAAAAAACTTTCCGATTAATTAAAACACTCATTTCTAAGATTTCCTTAGTTTATTGTGAAGAAAACTACAAAAATCACGCATTTAAAGTAAAAATTCGTAACATTTGAAATTAAAATTTTTTAAATAAGTAATTGCTTAAAATGAATTAATGGAATGTCATTTTGAGAAAAATACAAAATAAGTCATTATAGAAATTCCATCGTGCTGTAAGAACATATAACTTATTGGATACAGTGAAATACAATTTATTTCTGAAGGATATATACATTGGTAAAGAGGAGAGGCGGGCAGTGAAAGGGATGAAGGAGTGTTTCAAATATTCTTATATCAAGAAGGAAACTATTTCACCAACCACACAATGTTTTTAATCTGGCAAAAAGGTAAGGAAAGTCTTGGAACGCAAGGGACACAGACAAGTTGTGCATATAATACCTGGAAATGACAGTAATGATTAGCAATTTCATAGAAACAGAAAGAGCTTGCAATTGGAAGATATATTTGATAACTATCAAACTTGTGGTTCCATACTTTATTGAGAGAGAACACATTCCCTGAGCATTATTTGCCTGCAGCAGTTGTTTCAGCTCAGTTTCAAAAACATATGTCCCAAACTGACTTTAAAAGGTTTACAACGAAATATTTCAATATCGGGAAAATCAACAAATTTTCCAGCTCTACTTCACCGGATATGGTCAATGATATATTAATAATTAAAAGTTCAAAGTAATGATAAGTAATGTTCAAAAAGGGTTTGATTGAGGATGTCTTGAATTATTATATTTTAAAGAAAACGCCAAAGGCCTACAATACTGGGGAAATTGAAGATTTTCAGGTATTAATTTTTTTTTTATCCGAGCTACACGTAAATATTTTAGGGACTTGAATAAAAAGTGGTACCAAGTGACATTAGAGAAATACAGAATCGGCTGGAATTAAACATTCTTTTTTTTTTTAGCTACCATATGTCGAAAGAAAGAAATGAGAAGATTATGACAGATTTCGAAGGAAAGCATTAGATACATCAAAGTGAAGAGAAGATGTTGTATCTTATCTCTTTTTCAGTGTGTTTCTTGTTCAGAGTAAATAAAAAATCAATCAACATTGATCCAACGACTCTATCGAAGAATAATAGTTCAGAGAAACGTTTCATGTGATGTATCAAATTATTAAAAATACGAGATTCTCTAAAGCTTTTCATTAGCTCGGAGATGAGATAGACCATGAAAGGCACTTGTTCAGCAAAGCTACAGAATTGAACAACAAGCTGTTTGGTACGCAGATGATTTCCCTAAAGGAACAGCCAAAGACATTTTATGCCTAATAATAGCACCCAAGACGTTGATGTCTCCAGGGCCTGATCATTAGAAGTTGGGGCCCAAGGCCCGGAGACATTTGGGGGCCCCTTTTTCAGACGCGTGATTTATTGAAAATAAGCTTGACGCAAAGTCAAACGAATTAACACTAAATATAGAAAAAGTTGATAAATATATTGTTTTCGAACATTTTTTTTTTCCATCACAAATAAAGAAACGTATTTCAAACAATCAAATTTATAAATCAAAAGAGGAAAAACTTTGTTATGTATTGCATTGCATTTCACTATCACAATGTGTACACCATCCGTGTCCGTGACAACAAAATCTGCAGAATTATTCACAACTTCAGAGTTGACATCAGACATGGATGTTCGTTGTGGTTCGGAATCCACGTTAAGCTGTAGATCCCGGACTGATTAGTAGTCATTGTGCATAAACATAGGTCGTTGAGCGTATAAACCAATCAACCAATCAGAGTTGATATCTGCTGATCTCACAATAAATTCGTCAAGGCATCCTTTTTATTTTTTTTTCTCAATCCTTCGAGAAAGCTTGTATTTTACGCTTATGAATGATGGTTTGGTGCCGACCAAACGGTGTAGTGGTTAGCGTGCTAGCTTCTAGACCACGAGGTTGCGGGTTCGAGTCCCGTGTTAGGCATGGGTGTTTGTAAATGTATGTTGGCTTGTCTAATGACGAATCTTTCGGCGCATTATAGCCCTCGTGTTGCTGACGGCGCCAGATAATCTGAAAACAACCAACCAATGATGGTTTGGTTTATTTGAATAAATACACTCTGGGATACTAAAGACGGTTCAAGATCTACACAAAAGGATTTTCATGTAAAAAATTGTTTATAAATATAATAAAATATATTCACATAGCTTTTATGAAACAAAAGTTATAGGGTTTACAGACATTTTTAGGGCCCCCTAAAATCATGGGCCCAAGGCGCGGGCCTTGTCGGCCTAGGCAATGATCAGGGCCTGGATGTCTCCATCATTATAATTAGATTTGTCTCACCAGAAAGACCTAGATTGCTTTCAGAGAAAAAAATAGTACGCGTTAAAATAAAAATATTTCATCTAATAACGTTCAGTACAAAAATACCCTATTGTAAAAGACCATATTTTCTTGCCCTTGATTCAGAAGATACTCTGCTACGTGCGCATTCCACTCGAAAAGCACAAACAACTTCTTAGGTTGTTATAAATTGATAGCACATTAAAGGATTGTATCAAAACATTCTCCAAATCGAATGTCAGCCGGGGAAAAGTCAGAAATACTGAATAATATCTATTTCTCATTTTGTACGGAACAAACAATTGTAATCTTGACCAACTTCACTGTAGCTTTTTCCAGAAGTCACTCCTGAAGAAGACAGCCAGATTGGAAACTTTCCTGATGTGCAGCTAAGCATTCATGCAGGGAAGACATTACTAAATTACTAAATTTAACAATGGTGCAGTAATAACTTACGTACAAAAGATTGAGTTTGGATTCGTCAAGATGATGGACCCAGTCTGTAAAAAAAACTTTGGAATCTGCCCTTCATGCAAGACTCGAGTAATTTAGTGCTGTTGCAAAGGAATCTGCTTATATCAACAGTAAGATTGTATCAAAAGTGGTGTGTCTATGCGAAGTTCTGCTCTCAATAAACGTTTAGGAACTGTAAAGGAGAGACGTGCAGTAACACTAAATTGATGACCGGACAATGATCTTGGAAAATTTCGCATTCATGAAGAATAGAACTCAAAAACTGATTCTGATGTAGATAGTTTATTTGAATAAGAAGATGATACCCTCTCTCCTCTCCCCTCAAAAACTGTGTTCCACTCTTCAGACCTTGAATTCTAGCTAAAAAGAAATCATAGCCACAGTTTTATGAATGAACTTACTTTCCTTTCTAAATATCCTATTTTTCCTTTCTAAATATCCTATTTTACCTGCTCTATAAAGCAGCTATTTTGCAAATTCGTATTTCAATCACATTCGTATTTAAAAAAACTAATGATAGTCAGGCGGGCTAGAAATTCCAGTTGCAAACACTTATTATAAATTTTACATAAACTTGGAAGTAGGTTGGGTTCCCAATCTTTTACTGGTTTATTATTATTGGGTAGATAATAAAATGTCAACAAAATAGCAAAAGTGCATTTAACTCTTTCTCGCTTATTATCAACTTTAAAAAAAAAAAAAAAATCCCAAAAACATCCTGTCCAGAAAAGAACAATCTTCGATTTAAGTAGCGTAATTAAAATCGTTTTCGTAGCCCTACAAATGAAATTTCAGAGGGCTCCCTCACTGAGCAATCCGAGTTGAAGTTTTCAAGACATTAATCTCCAATCATGCTTTATAAGCATATTTTTCTTCGCCTCTGTTGGGTGGTTTTAATTTAGCCTCAGGATTTTCCGAGTGATTAGATTAGGGTCTTAACGATGCTTTGATTCTACCATTTGCACAGCCGGGTGGTTGCTGGGGGTGATCCATTAAGAAAGCATTGGGAGTCTGGCACAGTGTGGATGGGATAGTTATTAGGGCAGAAAGGGCTGTAACCACTGCTGGCTGGATCAGAAATTACACGCTTCCTTGGGTTCGACGCCCGCGTGCGTGAAATTCGGAATGTTAAAATTTACATAGAACCCGCTAAGCCCGAAAATTGCCCCGTAAACAAATTTCTACATTCCTTCTTTTATACCCGAATATTTCGATAAGTAAATCGCGTTGGTTTTGGTTTTATTAGGAGACCGAACTTAAGCTATGATATCAAAGTAGAAGTTCGGAGTTTTCTCAACTACTTAAAGTTTTATATTTGTGCAATAGTTGTGAGAACTATTCCAATAGATTATGGGTATGTGCATTTGGAAGTCTAATCCTTGGCACTAAAAATAAGAAAATAACAGTAAATTGTCAATGGTGAAAAAGTATAAAAACTAAAATCTTACTTAAACATTTCATTTACTGATAACAACAACAGCAACAATAATAATAATAATAATAATAATAATAATAATAATAATAATAATAATAATAATAATAATAATAATAATAATAATAATAATAATAATAATAATAATAATAATAATAATAATAATAATAATAATAACAATAATAATAATAATAATAATTAAAATAATAATAATAATAATAATCAGTATCATTATTATTATGTTAGTAATCAATATTATCGTCTAATAACTTTTTTGTTGAAGTTTGTATGGCATATAAATTTTCAGAAATGATTTATTGTTTTTAGAAAGAGATTCGAAACTATTACTATCATAAAAAAAATCTGGAAATAATGGAGTTTGATTTTGAGTTGCCAGAGATAAAATGAACAATGAAAAATGAATAGGCGGACATATGCACTTTTCATGATTTATTCCAAACTCATGATCCTTTTTCTACATTTAGACGTTACTATTGATTATTTTTCCAATAAAGGTAAATTTTAAATGTCTCAACTTGAAATTCTCCTGGTTAATAGCTTCATTTGTTAAATAGTTTTTATAATTTTTGAGTCATGTAAATTGAAGGAGACATTATAATTAATAGGTATTATAATTTTAAAAAATGTTCATAACTATTTAGCATTCTAAGAAAAAAAGTATTGTTAAGTTAATGTGGTAGTTAATTAGAGAAAGACAACGAATTATTATTAGTTTTAAAAAAAGTAGCAGTATACTTTTCGAATTAAGTTTGAGAAAGTGCATGGTTGGATAGATTAAACAATGCAATTTTTTAAAAATAACTCTAGTCTTTTTCTTAAAATTGTTTGAAACTTGGGAAAAAGTTTATGAAGCACCAACTTCTTACGTATGTATCTTGAAAGAAAGTTAATGAAAAATGTCAATGTGTTTCTGTTATGAGTTATCTTGAAGTTGTTGGTGGTTCATTTTCCCTTTGTAATTCGATTCTCAAATGAAGAAAGTTTATAGAAAAAAGTCGATCTATTGCTTTTACATACAAACATGGCTTGAAAGAGATAACTCGAAGGCAATTTTGGTAAAAACGCATGTTTTTAATTATGTTACAATAGTAAGCTGATTATAAAACACTTAAAGAGAAGTTTGAATATGTGATTCAACCTCCCTTTGATTATGTGGATTATAGCTCCTTAATGTTCAATTTGGTTTTATTTTTGTTTCCATAGAGAGCTTACACATATTTTTTTTGGAAATGACATATTATTTCTTAGCTCTTTAAATAACTTTTTTTGTTTATTACTGTAGTAATATCAAATAGGACCACTCATTAATTTAGTACATTTCTAGGATGAGACAAGAAACTTTCTCAATTGCCAGCTTTTCTACTTCCCATGAGAGTCCTAGTATAGCATGTTAAGTGTCACGATTAAATAAATTTAAAAATGAAAATTCTTATGCTATTAGCAATTATCTCTTGTTTCCCCTAAATCAGTAAATGAATTTAATAAATATATATATTTTTAGTATCTCGAATTATTTTTCCGTGAACTCATTGAAATTGAACGACAGACCTGACTTTTTATTTTGCTCAGAAATAACAATTTGGTCCTTTTTATTTAATTTGCCTTTAAAACAGTATATAGATAACTAATAAGTTATTTTTAAATTACAGTTTGATTAATTTTAAATATCGGCTTTATTTCCAATGTAGAAAATTTACACTATTTACTTGATGTAGGGATAAAAACAATTAATTTTAAGTTAAAAATAGGGTTAAGTACATGGAATTTGACAATTAAGTACAAATATGGTTCTAGATTTAAGAAAATTATGGTCTGGAGGTTGATCTCCAAATATAATAAAATATGTCACCTAATCGAATTACATTCCAAAGCACACAATGCAATTCGAACCATCGATTATCTTCCAAAAATGTTGAAGCTATTAACTGACTGCGATCATCACTTTCTACTAAAATGTGCCCTTCAAAGTGGGAATTCTTTTAATATCGGAAGTCTATCGTATGCAGCAGGTATGCCCGGTCTACGTTTACACGTTGAGCTTTGTTCAAATATCCATAATATATCTGCGGTCTTACCCATCTCGTCGTTCATCATTTCCCAGCGCCGTTATCATACATTCATCATTCAGCTATCCCCCACACAACTCACATTTTTATGCACGTATAATTACTCCAGGGGCTAACTATATATTACACTAAGCAAATTACTGATCTCATTGTATGAAGCAAGAATTATTTTATTCAAAGTTAGTATGAAATTTAGTACATAGTGACAAATGTATATTATACATTTGAAACAATAAATAGCTTTGGGAAATCGTTATTCATTAATATTTACCGCAAATCACAATGGTATTGTTATTATAAAATTAAATGAATATATTTTTAAATACTTTGTAGAGCAATTAAATTAAATTAGATTTTACTATACATACTTCTTTTGGGTTAGTAGACTTAAAATTTTGCACCTTCGTATAAATTTCATGCTTTCTAAAAATTATTAACATAAATAGAGGAGTAAGAAGAAAAAAAAAGATTAAAAACAATTGTAAAATACTTGATATTGAAGAATATATTAAAATTTGTTTTATAAGTACCATAGAAAAGGGATTATTAGTATTTAAATTTTAATCAATTTCAATTTTCTGAAATTAAATTTGCACAAATTTCACTACAAATATTTTTTATCAGAGTGAAGAAGAATATAACTGTTATGGTTTGAATAATTTATTTTTAAGTTATTCGGTCAAACTTTCTTTATAATAGTATTTGTATAATTAAATTTTTTTTCTATTGCATATTACATTGCATTACAATTTCCAGTGTTTGTCACAAAGAAACAAAATGTTTAACAATTTAACAAAATTATTTGTTAATTTAATTTTCTAATATTTTATTAACATCACTTAGAATCACTTGTTTAAAATTATGGTCGTAATAAGTTTTTTAATAAGTTTCAAAACTATTCTCTGCTTGTCATTAACTATGGGGTAAGGTATTTTTTTTTTTTTAATTCAGTCATTGAGTTGTACTTGCAATGAAATTTTATCATGAATTCAAGAACACATCAAGTTAATTTTATAGCAACCTTTTCAAATAAAAACTCGTAAAAGTACGCCGAAAAAAGTTGATTCATTACTTATAAATGCATTTATAGTATAATTTTTTTTATCTGTTAAAAATATTATAATTCTACTCACATGATGTGTTCAGAATCACCTTATTTTTGAAATAGAGGGGATTGAAATGAATTCAATTACATAACATAGAATAATTGGCATCTCTTTTTCATTCATCTTCTTGTGATTTTATTTTCAAAATACAACCTAAATTTCAAAATACAGAAATTACTTTAAAGGATATATATTTAAGGAAATATATATATATATATATATATATATGTGTGTGTGTGTGTGTTCTGAACTGTGTAATTTTTAGTTAGTGAATTTCGATAAATGTAAAAAAATGAATAAATAAAGCCGTGCAATTCATCACTGCAAAATACTTTGCTTCAGACATCCTAAAATCTTGTGTGATTCCACGTTGATGACTCAATATGTCTATTTTCTCGATTGCGAATTCAGTGAAGTTACTTTTTCTTACGTCTTTTTTTAATAAAGTAATAAAAATACTCAAGAAATTGATTCATTACTTACGGAAAGCATTAGCAATATAAATTTTTTTTTATCCCAGAAAAATATTTTAATTCTGCATTTATGATTCATTCCGAGCCACGTTATTTGTGAAATAGAGTGGATTTAAAAAATTAATTAAATAAAGTAGAATAATTGGTATACATTTTTCTTTCATAGCTTTGTGATTTTATTTTCAAAATGAAAAAATTACGTTAAATGAAACATTTAAGAAAATGTACTTGATTGCATATTTCTAGGTATTCATTCTTTTTTCATTTTTATAATAATGTACAAGGTGTTATGAAGTGTGTAAATATTAGTTAGTGAATTTCAAAATATATATATATATATATAAGTATATATATATATATATATATATATATATATATATATATATATATATATATATATATATATATATATATATATATATATATATATATATATATATATATATATATATATATATATATATATATATATATATATATATATATATATATATATATATATATATATATATATATATATATATATATATATATATATATATATATATATATAAATGAATAAATAAACCCGTCCAATTTTTCACTGCAAAATATCTCGCTTTAGAAATACTCTATTCCTGAATCCACCTGATCACTCACTTTCCTCGCTAGTGAATTTCAGGAATCCACTCATGATTTGTTTGCATCTATGTATGCATTAAGAATTCAACTATAAATGTAGAATTAAATACTTCTGTTATATATTTCATAATTGTTATAGAATCTGTTATATAAGTTATGATATAATTATACTCCATAATAAAAAACTTCTGTTTAAACGCATGTTCTTAAACAATGCAAACTCCCAAAATTCTTTTAACGAACACAAATTGATATAAATCTCATTCTAAACAAATTAATCCCTACCTATATTATTCGTTAGTACCTAAAAAATCCGTGTGTGCTTCCTTATTTTACTTCACCCATTAATGGAGCTTCAAAGAATAAAACGCAATAAGAGATTGACCCCAATTCCTTTGGACGTTCAATGATTGATGAGTTGAGTAACAAGATGCAGGAGCTTTAATTATAAGGCATTTTTCTCTCGTCGGTACCAAGTATATATTAAGCCACCACCTCTTTTCATCCCACCACTCTTTTTTCCCAACAACTCTTCAATAGACTCACATCACAATAAGGGATTTTTCTAATTTTTGCACTTTTGAGAGTAAGTAATCAGAGATCACCGTTAGTTCAAGGATTCATCTCTTCTCTTTAGACATGCATTCCGATGTATAGAAAAAATTAACGTGATTCGAAGAGAAATAGTTGGAATAATTAGTATTCTGGTTGTCGTTTTCTTGATTTGAAAGGCTATTTTTCGATTGATGTCCTTTCTGATATACATTACGTCTGCTCTACTGATCGTTAAGAGGTCAGTCGCTTTTGAATTTATTATTATTACTTAGACATGGTTTAAATAGTTTGGTTGGTATTCATTACGATTCTATTACACTAATTGATCTTGAATGGGTAAACGTTTAAGTTAATTGTATGTAAAATTCAACTTCATATCGTTGCTCCTAGCAACTATTCCCCAGATTCTTATTTCACATTTCAAGCAGTCATTTCTGCATTTTATAATCTTTTTTTATTATTTAACAGAGATTCTAATATACCTTTTTACTTTCAAAAATGTATCTCCGTGTGTCCTGTGTACGTGACCAGCATAACTCCGGAACAGATTGATCCATGATGTTTAAATTTGGTGTATGTGTGAGTGGTGGCCACGTGGGACCTATCTTTAAAGTTTTCGTCAAAATTGCACATGAGCATTAGGTAGTTGCGAATGAAAAAATCATTTTTTTACAATAATTGCTAAAAGACGGCTGTCACTTAAACCTACCACCTACAAAATTCCCTAAAAAATTCTATAAAGGAGTAAAAAGTTGAAAAAGAATGTCTTCAACACAGAGTGCTCTTCCCTTGAGTATCGCTTATCAACAAACGTTTTTCTTCTATTCTCTGTTTCACTTACAAGAAAGGATAGTATAAGAATTGTTATAAAGTATATATAACCAAAAATGCCATTCTGGTGGGGGTTTTTTAAAGTCCTATTTAAGAATTATTGCCAAAAATTCCACCAAACTAAAATTGTTTTTCTAAATGAATGATGAATATATAAAAATGGTAAATAACACCAATCCATATCAATATAATAGTGTAATTGAATAATAGTGTAATAGTGAAATAGTCCACATCCCTACTTTTTTTTTTAAAGATCTTATTATTAGACTACTTTATTATCAGGTTTACCTACCAATTAACCAATTATAATTTATTGCTAAGGCTCTTTTTGTGTGTATCTTTTTGATAATTTTCAAAGCTATGCTTTACAGCTAATCATTGATAGTATTTCAAATGTAATAAAATGACTTTTATACATATAAATTATTTTAAAATTGTACCTTCATATAATTTAAAAAAATGTTAAAGTTCATAATTTCTATGTCAGGAAATCAAAGTTAGAAATATATGTTTTTTCTAGTAGATATATGATCAATAGTTAATAAACCTCTTTAAATAGAGCACGTTAGTAAAACATCAGTCATTCATACTATATTTTTCTTTTGTAATTTTACAACAAATGCGAATAAAGTTTTATTGCAGAAAAGAAACGAAATATTGTCAGTTGTGAATATAAGGAATATGCCAATATCGTGGTTATCTTAATATAACAGTTTTGTCTTTTAATTAAAAAATAGTTGGATAATGTAAAAAAGGTGATATTTTAAACAAAGGAAACATCGAAAGTATGGATAGTTTTGGTGCTGTAGGTTAAAACTCTTCAAAAGGAATGTGGTATATTCCTTGAACTGGATTGCAAGGTTTTGCATTCTCTTATTTCACTTTAACCAAGAAATCCTTTTTTGATTATAATTTTTACAAAAATCAGATGTCGGAAATAATCTTGAAATCGAAAGTTGAACCACTTTTCCCATAGAATACTAGAAACACTGCTGATCAACCCATCTATGCTGAATGCTTAAGTGGTATATTCTATTACAAAACCCATTTAGTTTATGGAAAACGTTCACAACATTTACGATATCTGAAAACAAACGGCACTCGTTTGAATTTTGGTTTCTGCTCTTCATAACTTTTCTTCGACCCATTTGATAAAAATATGAATCTACAAGTAATGATTTAGTCTCGCGTTTAATGACAGTCCAGATCGAAAGGAAATTCTCTCTCTCGCCCTCGAGAAAACAGGAAAATAATGCTAGGGCCATTAAAAACTCATGTAAAAAATGGGTTCTACCAGAACTATGACAAATGAAGGCCGGGGATTTTTTAAATGGTTTTTCTTAGAATTCAGTCGGATACTTAATTCCGCCTGCAAGAAAAATAAATATGAAAACAACTATTTGCAGTTACTCTTTCTATCTGTCTAGACGGGGAGTGCTCAAATATTTATATTTTTTCACGACTGTATTGAGTAAATCCCAAACGTTGTTTTCTTTCTGGAATAGGTCACAATACAACAGCAGACCAATTGTTCACGCAGATCGTAAATTAAGAAAAAATGAGAACTCAAGAAAGAATATATTATTTTATAGTGTTTACGAAAACTGGTGAAGACTTTTGAAATAAATATGACTTTAGTGGTAGTTTTGAGACGTCACAAAAGTCTTTTCATTTCAGAAAAGATTATATTCTATAAATGTATTTAAAATAGCTATATCTGGTATGATTTATTTGATTTTTAATGTTTTCTAAGAAACTTTTTTTGTCGCTTTTATGTTACAAATGAATTAAGAAAAGTACTGAATATATTCCCAAAATTTTTCTATATATCATAGACAGAAAAAATGATGATAAAACAGCAACGTTTATACTTGCAATTATTTCTTTTTCAAACATTTTTTTAATTTTTTTAACATCTTTCTGAATAGCTCTATCCTTTCAGAAAATATAAGTACATTACTTAGGGGATAATTACATGTTTTTGCTTTCAATTGTGCATTTTAAGCATTTGGTAAAACAAATTCAATTTTTTTTTTAACATTTGTGTTTTTTACATTTTTTTACAAACGTGTAGAACGTTTTTGGAACCAAAAAGTGGTCTAGAAAAAATGTCCGTAGGTAACTCTCGAATGGATTGGCTTACTATGGTCAACTTTAGGGCGTAAAATTAAGAATACTTTCCACACAGACTTGTATTCAGAAATATAATGAAAAGAACAAATGAAATAATGAACCTTTCCTACTTCAAATAAAAATGGACAAGCTAATTTTTTCCCAATAAGAATCAACTTGTAGGTTTTTTTCTTTGTTAATTTAAAAAAGTTTTCAAGGAATGTAACAATGTGTGTTTTTTATATCCAATTAGCCACATGTTAACCTAGGGCAATATAAAATTGTATTCGGTCGAAAATTTATATTCCCCCCCCCCCCTCTCCCTTTTTTTACAATTTTACACTTTTTGGAACGTTATGACACCAAAAATTTTATCTAAAAAATATCTGTTGTGTTATGTGTGTTTGTCTGAGGTTAGCATAAATCTCGAACAGATTGGCCAACAATGTTACATTTTTTCATATGGGTCAGTGATGGCTATGGAATCCATCATTAAGATTTTCATCAAAATAACGCATGTACATAAAATAGTTGCCCTTGAAAAATTTATATTTTTCGGCCAAAAAAAAGTTATAACGATCTTTATTAAAATCTATATGATAATGAATTTTACGGTGTTCTACACGTCTCCAATAAATAACAATCAATAAATAACAATAACAAGCATAAATAATTAACGATTCATATCTAGTACATAATGGTCGATTGCTGAATGGAAACTCTTGCTGATTGAAACACAGAACTGTTTTTTAATAAGCCTCGCGAAAACTCAAATTTGTGTCACGAGGGAAAAAATAACGCAATGACTGACTTTTGACCATCGATATAGATACTTTTGAAGCGCGTGCAAAAAAGGCATTTCCATGGGTGAAAAGTCCTTCTTAAAGGTCCCGCAATTACTTATCGATTACTATAAAAATAGGTATGAGACACATAGCACAACTTTCAATTTCACTTTATAAATTCAATCACTCCAAAACAGCGAGTTTGACGACAACTTTGGCTATAATTATTATATCGACCAAAAAAATAAATACTTCGCCAAATTGGTGAAGTATATATCTTTGGCAATAAATATGGCATTCTAACTTTTCGTAAGTGAAACGGAATGATCGTTGATGAGCTCAAGGAATAAGAACTCCATGTTACACACTTTTGTTTTCGACTTTTTACTGCTTTATTGAATTTTAACTTCAATTTCGGGGGCGGAGACAGCTGAAATCTCGTTAGGCGGACAGATAGAAAATATTTTTAACATCTTGGAGTCTGAGAGGTGGACAGAAATTTCTATCTCACCTTTTACCACCTCATAATCAATAAAATTTGAGGATTGCAAAAGAATAAAAACTCCAAATAAAATAAAGTTGTGTAACTTTTGTTATGAAACTAATAATGTCATTTTAAAATATGTAGTAGTAAAATTTTCAATTTAATTTTTATTTCAATTACATGCTTTTAATTCCCTTTTCTTCAAGTTGTTGCATTTTATTTTATTTCTTTATAATTTGTCTAAAAAAGGATTGCTCAAATAAATAATTTTTCTTTTAATACGCTGTTTATAATGTGCTACTTGCGTACTTGAAAGTTATTTTTTCATGTTATTGAAAAATTTCAAATATAAAGGTAACTAAATAATTACTAATTATTTTTTCCATTATAAAATACACTAAACAAGATGGATCTTTTATATTTAATATTCCAAAAAATAATCAGAGGTGTAGCATTAAATATAATGAAAATTATAAGTTAATCATCTACCACTATACAAATAGTAAATTTGCCCATTGAATGTTACTTATCCATGTTTTTTTTTTTTTCTTTTTCTGATAAAGTATAAATTGTTGGAAACACTTGAAAGTCATTTATTAATATCATAATGTTCACCCCTCTCCCCCCCCCCCCGAAAAAAAAAAAAAACACCAGAGGAGTAACTTAAAAAAAATCACAATAACAATAGACTCATGGGCACCCCCAGGAGGGTGCAAGAAGGTGCACTTGCAACCCCCTGGCTCCTGAAAATTTTCACAAAATGAAAGAAAAGATGTAAATTCCAAGTTGAAAAAAGCACATATGCAGTTTATACTTTGATGTTACAATGAGCATTTTTTTTCTATTAATCTAGTCTTTTGTTTATTTCCCATGTCGTTTTTTATAGCTACTGCCGTGACGATTTTCTGGCTCTTATGTCTATGATTATTAAAGGCTGATGAGTAGAAGTATTTATTCCTTTTATTGTATAATCATTTCCTGTGAAGTTCTCAAAATTCTAGGAAAATGTTTTGTTTTAAAGTCATCAGATATACTATCTTGAAATCTATTTTTAGAATTCCATTGAACATATTCCATTACTGCCATCGTGATTCATTTTGATTTTGATTTTTTTTTTTTTTTTCATTATATCCGAAACTTGGAAGAAATAATTTTTTTTACTCTTCTGGTATTTTTGCATCTTCAAGTTCTTCTATTCTAAACACTGTCTCTTGAATGCTGTGAGATCTAGTTGGATGATAAAAAAATCGTTAAACACATATATTTTAATATATTTACTATTTTGTATTTTTTTCTCTTTAACGGGGCTGCGCTTTAAAAAATATATACCATGAATTTTAACTATTCTCAAAGAGTATAATTTATAATGCATAATTATTAATTAACATTTCTAAAAAAAAATAATGATTTTGATAAAAATCTAGTATTGCACCCCCTTGCAAATATTCCGGGGGCGCCCATGAATAGACTCACCACTACTATACAAGTAGTAAAAATGACTATTTTTCCTGCTCTTTCGGGGGACTAGTTTTTGCAAGATATAATTAAAATTTATTCCAACAAAATAATTTTTATAATGCCTTAAACTAAATGAATATTATAAGTTAATCATCTAACAGTATATAAGTAGTAAAGAAACCCATAGAAAGTTACTTACTCATTTTTTTTTTCTAATAAAGTATAAATTTTACGAAATACTTGAAAGTCATTTAGTATTGTTATAGAGATTTTTTAAAAGATGGAAAAGTAGTTAATTTTGCATTTTTTTTTATTAATTTCAAAATTCAAGCAACGATTTAGTTTCTTTATAATTTTCTCCCAAAAAAATATCACAGGAGTAACATTCAATAAAATCACAATAACAAGGGATTCACCAGCTATTATACAAATAGTAAAAATGCCTATTGTTCATACACTTTCAGGGGGGCAGGGTCTAATTTAAAATTATTTCAACTAAATATTTTTTATAAATGGGCTTATCATATACGCTTGATTCATTTTGAAATTTTTCATGGTATGTAAAGAAGTCTCTCCCTACACTAAATCCATACACAGATAAGATATATAAAATCCGAGTACCACCGCCTGAAACCCATAGTTACTGAAAAGCATTTGAAGATGGAGAACAATTGGTTGGTTTTGTAATAATTTGATTTTGAATCTAATGCAACACACTTCCCGTAAGCAGAAAATGGTGAAACGCGTGACCGACAGAATCGTGTTTATGATGGCCACGACGAGTCTCTCATCATCATACGTAATATAGCTAGATGTTTCCATAATTGTAAATTCTAAGCACGCATCCGAACTCGAAATGATGATAATGTGCCGGAGAAAAGATTATTCAGAAGATTTTTTTCTCTAAATTAGAACTAATGGCTTAGTATCGCGATTAAAATCCAATTAGAAAGTAGATAAAAAAAAAAGCCTAAGGTGTTGCTTTCTAATATTTCCAAGCTGTAGGGATGCAGTTTTTATCGGGCATTTTTATCAAGCATTATTTTTTTGTATTGGTAGCTTTACATGAAAAAAAAAATAAGTATGAAATATTTAATAGTTACTCTTATCACACTTTAAATGTATCAAAATATTTATAAATTAATAAAATTTTAATTACTTAAAATTTTTTATCATTAAACTGAAAGAAAGAAATTAATAGGAAAATATCCAGTGCTAAACATAAGCAATCTAATCATATGAATCATAAAAATGGCTTTTAAATAAAAATTTAACTCATAACAAATAAAAAATAATAAAATTCTTAAAATATAAAAAGATTAATTTTATATTTGGTAAAATAAATTTTAAATTTCCTAAAAAATATGTATTGATACTTTAACAATATTCTAATAAGGAATAACAAATAATAAATTAGAATTACTTCAATATTTAAATCAAATGAATTCCGAATAACTTTAATTCTTTAGTTAAAATACATTTTCTTTTATTTTTTAAATGTTAAGCAGAAAAAATGAAGACTTATTTGAATGAATAGAGGTTAATTCTACATTATTCATACAGTTTTGCTTATGACATTTAAAAGTAAGAAATCAACATGAACATCGTATAAATCCTTTTAAATGATATCGCGTTTTAATGACACTTCTGTTGTAAAAAATATTTATTCAAATGAAAGTTATTATTATGAATTTAGATGTTTTATTTGCATTTTATTATTAATAGTTAATACATTCTAATATTATGAAAATGTTATCAAGTGAAATGATTCTAGGTATGTAGTTCAATTTAAATTTCATTAAAACAAGTCAATGAAAATCCATTTGATCAAAATATGGAAACACATTATTGTATTTATGATAAATTTAAGTTTTTATGCTAATTAATGAAACTTATATAAATAATTTATATATTTTAAAACATAACTATTGTATCTTAAAAGCCATAATAATTATGTTTTCAATATATTAAAAACTAGTTATCAAATTAAAAATTTCTATTGACACAAAAAATCCTTCATGAAAATTGCAAATGTTTAGTGATTGACCAGTGGGATTTAATTTTAAATCTTTCTTAACTTTAAGATTATTTCTGAAACTGCTAAACATACTAGAAAAATTATTTGATTGAATAATAAGAAATAAATTATTTTATTTATAAAAAAGAGGAAAGTAATTTAATTAAAAAAAAAAAAATCATAATTTCATCAGATTGGTTATTTGCCAATATCATGGAATATGAAATATATCTGAATGTATTAGTTTTGATTTATCAGTAAAATTATATGGACTGAAGCCTTTTATTAAAATTCTATAAATAATATTGTACAAAATGCTGTATAAGAACTTTCGATTCTAACAAAATATAAAAAATAAAATATATTTAAATTAAATATATAGTATATTTGAAAAGATCATAGTAATTTTAATGGCTAAAAAGAATGGGCGACAAGTTAGGTCAGACAAAAATAGTTTGTTCATGAACAAAAAAACTTCATTGATTGGACAAAATGCTTTTATATTTCTTTTTCTTTAAAAAAAATTACAAATAATTATTTTGTTTTCCTATGGTATTGGCCAATAATCAATATACATTTTGCATATTACGATTAAAATGTATTTTATTATTTAAATATTTTGACACTTTCTTCAAAATTAATAAAATGGCCTTTATTGGTTTTTTATTTTATGCTAAATTAGTTTTTCTTTGAAATTTATCATTCAAGAACACTATACAAGCAGGATTTATTTAATTTAATCTTTTTTAGTTTCTACTGAAATTTAAACAAATAATAAATACATAGAAGCTACCTCAATAAAACAAACTCATCAGGGTTTAATATTTTTTAAATAAGGTCATCGACGAAGAAATACAACTGTGCTATAAATAGAACCAATAAACTCGCCCCAAAAATTATTGAAAGTGCACTGTTTTAAGCATGAACTCGAAGAAAAATGGGAAAAGTAAGTTGATTGTAAATTATTTTTAAGATTATACATGCTTGCAAAACTAATTGAGACAGTCCCAAAACTTGATAGAGAGCATTGCCATCGAAAACGAGTGTATCTGCCAAGTTTTAAGGTTTCAGCTCAATTGGATGAAGGGAAATAGGTTTATTAGGCATTCCAAACGACAATAGAAGTGTGTCTAAATGTGACTTTTTATTGAAAATGGCTGCCACCAAATTTTGATAGAATGCATTGTCATCGACATCGAATCTATCTGCAAGTTTCTGCCCGATTGGATGACGGCAAATGGGTTAATAAGGCCTTTGCATATTTTCCCGGCAGTGACACTCAAACAAAACCGAAGTTAATATAAAAGATTTAATAAAGGAAAGATTACGTAGCTGAGCTTTATAAAGGAAATTTGTAATCATAATAGAAGAGCATAATTTGTTGCCTAAATTGTAATGTTATGAATGCATTTTTTTTTAATTTAGTCGGTACCATACAAACGTACGCATTTTGAAATAAAATAATATTCACATTACTATTCCTTGTTTTGAAAACACTGTAAGAGCGCTGCAATTGTAGATTTCCAAAATACAAGTGATATGACAAGACATAACATAACATGTGTTATTCCATTTAATCGACCCCACATCAGTTTTGGTCCTAGCATCAAAACAAAAGAGGAAACTTGCGTACCTGAAGTATCATTTATCAAAAGCAAATGTGTCGCAGTAATGTAAGCAAAAAGAAAGGGTAGAAAAGGGGGAGAATTTCTTGTGACGGAAGAACGATGCATAAATCGCAAGAAGGGGGAAATCTATATGTCGGACATAATATATAATACGAAGGGCGTTCTTAATGAAGTGCCCCGAAAAACCAGTGCTATTTGTATCATTAATTACATTCCATTTTTTCCTCAGCTACTTCGAAAGATGTTTTTATAAGGAACGACAGAGGTGAGGGTTTTGTATTTATTATTTTTTACTTCAAATTTAATTTATATCTCTTCATTTGAATTGAAAATGAATATCAGAAGCTGAGTGATCACAATGAATGTTAATAAGCCTTCAAAATTACATTAAAAAAGGCATCGTTGTATTTTCTATGAAGTTTATATGTTATATATTGAGTTTATTATAAACAGGTTTTAGGATATGATAATACAACTGCAGGTTTCAGGAATAGTCAAGACTGAAATAAATCACTGGTTTCTTAAAGTCAACTTATAACGAAACGACGTGTTTCTCAAATGCATTTCAAACTATTTCAGCCCTGCAGTAAAAGGGGAAGTTCTTAATTATTTAGTCAATGTCTTTGCTATACTCCTAAAGAATGTGTTTCGAATTTCTTTCTTTATTAAAAGACAAATGTCAAAAAATACGTTATGATAACTTTTTTATTAAAAATCTTTCGTATTCAAATTTAAAACTATTAAATCTCTATTATCACTGTTAATACACTTTTGACTCTTTTTCTGGTCTTAGAAATGTATGTTTTGCAACTAATTCTGCTCAAAGAGTATTATATATCTGTAAAGAGTAGGGGGTAAAATAAATTCCTTTTCTATATTACGCATACTTCGGTTTCGACTCTTGACAGCGCATGGTAAATTGTCGGGCGAGATTGACATTCAAGGCCTCGCCGACCTCAACACTTTAGAGTGCTTTTCCTTGTACTCAGTTTATTCATCATTCTTTCCCGGTTAGACAGATTCTCGAAGAAGTAATACATTTCTGCATAAAACTGCTAATAGTATTCCCTACCAAAACTTGAATGACAAGACAAATGACAAAAAATGGAGGATAAGTCCTTTAAGTTTGTCTCATGTTACGTCTGAGATCACGATTTTCATTATTATTCGTGGATCAAACCGTTCAACATCTAACCTTCTTGAAGACCCCGAAAGTGCGTGATGCCAGAATCCAGATCTTGACATTCTTTTCTTCTTCTGTACAGAAAAGAGGGGGGGGGGGGGGAGTAATGTCAGTCTTTAGTCTCGGAATTGTTCAAAGTTTCGTGACATTTCGGGTGTTCCGATCTCAACTGTATAACACGCGATATTCATATTGGGCATGGTTCGCGAAGATCTTGAATGTTGTTACCAGAAGTTAAACCATCATCAGACATGTATCAGCAATGGAATTATTCATAATTGTTATCAAAATTCATAAATGCCGAGAAGATGGGGCGTAGGTTCAGACTAAGAGTACTCTCCACTCTGGCTTGCATTCAGAAATATAATGAAAAGTGAAAATAAAAGAACTTTCCTTTCTCGCTTCCAATAAAAATTAACAATATAAAATATAATTTTTTCACAAAAGCAATCAACATGTAGATTTTTTTATTTGTCAATTAAAAAAAACTTTTCAAGGAATCAATTACCCACACATTCGATTAATTCACAATCTCATATGTTACGATTAATTCACATATGTTAACATAGGGTTCTAAAAAAATTGCATTATTGCATTCGTTCGAGAGGGGAAAAATGATTATTTTTTTTTTACATTTCTACACTTTTTGAAACGTCCGGGGGCCCAAAATGTAATGTAAAAATTTCTATATGTGTATCTGTGTGTTTGCCTGCAGTCAGTATAACACCTAAACAGATTGGACAACAATAGTAAATTTTGGTATACAGGTCAGTGGTGGAAGCTATCTTTAAGGTTTTCGTCAAAATAGCGTATGGTAGATGCCATTAAAAAATTGATGATTTTCAGCAATCTTCATTAAACGGCTCAAAAGAATTTGATAAAAATTGCCTTAGTAATGCCTTTTATGATGTTCTAAATATCCCCACCTCCGAAATTCCCATAAAAATTCGATAAACGAGTAAAAAGTTGAAAAGATACGAATTTAAACGTATATTAACTCTTACATGTCACTTATCTGAAGGGAATGACGACACAATATCTCCAAAATATCGCCAATACGCCATTACTAAGTCTTATCAGATTTATAGCCAAACTCGCAAAGTTGTTTAAACGTTTTGAATTCATATAATGTAATTGAAAGTTGTGCGGTGTTTGACACCGTAAAGACCGTTTTACATGTAAAAAAGTAGCTGTTGTTCATTTGATAGTTACGGTACTTGAAATGTAAATATAAACGTTAAGTCAAGTTTTAGAGAAAATTGAAGAAAGATAAGATAAAAAGAATAGGTAAGAAAGACAAAAAATGTGCAATCTTTGTGATTGTTTAACGTATGTACTATCTAATAATGAAATATAAAATTCATTAAAAAAAATTTCTAAGACTAAAGTATTGTTTTGCTAAACAAATCAAATATTGTTAAATGAATTCTGTTATAACATCATGAATCGAACCTTTCGAAGCGTTTATATGAATTTGACAATACAAATCATTCAAAGTATTTCGTGTATGAAATTAACTGTTTAAACAAAATGTGAATATTTTATTTCAAATTCTTTAAATTAACGTCGCTACAGCATGATTTACATGTAATTTTTGTTTGAACATTTAAAAAAAAATTCTATTTACAATACATTTATTAGCATCATTAAACAACGTTACAACACAAAGAATAAAACTTTTATAAGTTTATTAAAGCTGTATCCTCACTGTAATCTATTTCTCTATGCATGTTCTATTGTGATAATTTAAACGTTATATAATACGACGGACGATTTTTCAATCTCTAGTAAATAGTTTGTATCTTACCTTAAAAATGGCTTCAAGTGGTTCTAATTAAGCTTTTCGAGAAAGATTGCAACAAGTCACATTTGACGAGTTTTAATATCGCGATCATTAAGGGCTATTCCAAGGCGTCGTTATGCTTGAATCACCCTCATAGTACAACACCTTTCGTCAGATGTGTGCTAATGGCCTTTCCCTGAAAGGTGCTATTAGACCGGAATAAAAAAGAGAGTAATTAAATGATGGGAAAATAGCGTCAAGCATTACTTTTTTCATGCAAATTGGATGCTGTTGTTAGCCATTTATAACTCAACTTTTAATCTTTCACATTTTTTAGGAACTAAGTTTGTTATTTTAAAGCGCGACTTTCAAAATAAAGTTTTTCTAAGGTGAAAGAGTCGCTTTTTTATAAATATTGTGAGGAAACTAAAGACTAGTTAATTACCGTTCACGTATTCATCTTTTTCGGAATTTTTGCATGTGCCGATATGCCACTTCGCGATAAGAATAACGAATGGGCGAAGACAAACTTTGTCTTTAAATTACTTTTGAGCAACATATTTTAAATATAAACTAGTGCAAAAAAATTACAGTTTTAAAAAGAAGAATAGTGACTAAAAGAAAAAGAAAATTCACACAGAGAAATGAAGAGTTATAAATACTGATAGTGCAAATTGATGTTACAAGACACATAGTAATTTAAACAAACCCTTTTGGGGTCTCAATATTTTTTGGGAAGTTTTTTAAAAATGTATTAACACAAAAATGTAATTATTGGGTACTTCTGACAGTAGCGTTAGTAAATACATACATCCCTTAATTGTTTTCATTTTCAAATTATGGAAATAATTTGGCAGCGTTAACAATAACATTTCTGAGCTGAAAATAATTATTTAATTTTTTTTAAATTTGAGAATGAAATATTTTCCTTCGACATATTTCAGTTTTTTAAAGAAATGTCATTTAAAAGATTTATAAAAAATGTTGTATAGTTCTTATAATGTGTATTTTACACATCTGTCAGTGGTAATCATTTCAACAACCAACTCTCAAATTCCCATGAAAAAAGCGTAACGTGCAGCATACAACAACTTCTTGAGCAAAAGTTTGTGGGAATTAATGCTGGAAATTAAGCTTGCTTCTGAATTGAAATGTCTTAACTGTGGTCTCAATTCACACATGTACAGCCGAATGCATCGATATTAATTAAGCCGACTTACGCAGTTCTCAATTACCCTCTCGAAGGAATCATGCATGCATATAGAAGCCACTGCAATGATAAATCAATAATTTTGTCCTAACGCCATTAGCAACTGGTCGAAGTTGCTTGATTGAAAATAGTTGTATGATTTATGTTCCCTTAACTAGGTGCAGACGAATATGTGATGATTGCGTTTCAAAAACCTCGATATCTTCATCAACATCCTTTTGATAAGCTCCATCAGGTCATTTCTATTAACTAAGGCTTAATAGCGTCCTTTAACTTTGACGCGCCGCCTTCATTTTTTTTTAGGTCGTGTCACCTAGAGTGCATTTATCTCCTATTTTTCTTCTGATTTGACATTGGGGATGGTCACAACATCGTCAATTAGAAATATTTTAATTGGTTGCTTGTTAGAAAGATGGGAGAATTGGCACCAATATGTATTACAGATCTGTTTTTATACGCTAGGAATGAAAATTGTGTTGCTATCAAAGAGTACTAAAACTAAAAATGGATTGATTCTACGAACTGTGCTTGATCAAAAGAGATAACACCATTTTAAGTAGATAGAAAGTCATATTTCATAGGTATATTGGTTTCAATGGAATTTTATTTAAGCTATTATTTAAAAAAAATATTTAATTCCACCACAAGTTGAAAGAGCTTAATAGCTACAAATAAAACATGAATAAGTTGACATTTAATTTGGTAAAATTATATTGCAACTTTATAATTCTGCGTGTGAAATGATTCTTTGAAGTGGTGGTATAAAAACCAGAAAAATTGTGTGAACACTTTTCATTTGATAACTGGATGATTAAATCCAAATGCTACGTAATCAGAATGAAATGATAATTTAACACCGTGCTCATAAATAAAACCTTATTAAATCTATCGATATCACATCTACTACCCATTTCTAAAATACTTCATAATGTTTGTTCTTATTATTATTTAAAATATATTGAAATATCCTAATAATTTGTATCGGATCAGACTATATCAGTTTAGAGCATTGATGAGTATTTTAAAGCTACTTAAATATTTATACGAACTACGATAAACAATCATTCTTGATTTCACAAGCATGAAATAAAACTTCATATTTGAAAACTGAAATAAACTAGCTTTTACCAATAACAAAAAACTTCACTAATTTATGATTTAAATTTAAGTATCAAATTTATTTTCAGATTATACATTAGGAATTGAAATTTCGAAAAAAATTGAGATGTCAGGTTCTGTTGTTCCTATCCCCACTCTTTATTTCCGATGCAATTATTTTGACTATCTTTCTTGTTCTTCGGCGGGTAAATAACCTTGAAAATATTATCTGAGTTACAGGGACTTTCAAGGTCAAAAACTCCATCCCCCTCGCCCCTTTTCCTCTACACAATAGTGTTTTTTGAAAGACTCATCAGTCCGAGAACAGCATCATCCCAACCGTGCCTGAACCCCGCCGTACCGGTTTGTGTAGTCAGGTAAATTCCAAGTTCTAAAGGAGGAGCCCAGGGCGTATCACTGACTGACCAATCCAAAACTCCCTTACTCAAAATTGGTGAACATACAGCCATTACATGCGGGTTTTTTTCTGTAAACTGAAAACTGCACCATTCCCACCTTGGTTTTTGCACAGACACTATGGATTATTATTACTCTTCTGTTTCTTCGGTTATATTTCGGTTTGTTGTTTTAAAAACATCGTACCATTGCTGATTAGCAAATTACCTGGTGGACCATATATCAATTGCTCGTAAATTGTTGTCATTGCCCACCATTGTGCAATAGTTGGTCGCATTAAGTTCATTTCCATTATTAGAATCCATGAGTTAAAATGGTGTTTGTTGCTTTGAAAGTAATTTTTTTTTCTTCGGTTGTGCTAATTGTACTAAAAATTATTCCTGTCATTTTATCCGCCTTCAATTCACACTACCTTATAATTAAAGGTTACTTTAAATTTCTAAGGAATCAGGTAATTGATACTTTTGTAAAACAGTTAAATATATTGACAGTTAAAAGTTCTAATTTATTCCATTTTATTAATAAAAATATTTTAATAATATGTACTTCAAAATTAGCAGTATTTGGACTATTTAACGAAACTTTTAAAGCAGAAATGAGCTGGTTTTGTGTACTTGTATGTCTAACTAAAAAAAATTATATACTGCTTTTGCAAATGCTTGTTTATTTTTGTGATACAAGTTTTATGGAAGAGCCATTTTCAAATGAATATATTTTGTTACAATATCTTTTTTGTAATTGTTATGAAGACTAAGTAATAACCATCATTAGCATTAAGACAAAGAAGCTTTCTTACCTGGAAATGACGAAAAGCTTTTTATACCTTCTCAAACAAATCCCACTATGCTATTTTGTGCTGAAATATACAACAGTCTAAAGTATAATAAAAAAATACTGGACATTTCTATTATATTAGAATTAAATTTCTCTCGAAGATAATAGATTATAATAATAGGTTACAAAATAAAATAGATTAACAAGAGGTTAGACGAGTTTGACTAACCATTAACAAAAATATTTAACTTTTCATAATTTGAAGTTATTTGGTTTAATTTATATGATAAACATTGAAATAGAATTAAACATCATAAAATTTTGAATTTTCATTATAAGCTTTTAAATTAAGTTTCTCAATATCTATTTTTCTTGTTTGCTGCCAGCTTATTACTACCTTAATTTGTGGGTAAAAATGTTTCATTATTTTTCAGAATGATATCACTCTGGTCATAGATCATGCAATAAAAAATATACTATAAACATTTAGAACACAAGCATAAAATCACTTCCCATATCAACATCTGTTATGTTCATCTGCTCTAGATGACTTTTTAAAATCAATTATAAGACATGTTCTGAAAAAGATAGAAACAATTAAATATCAAATTATTTGAATTATCAAAGCATAATAAATGGTATTCTATAGATTAATCGAAAACAGTGATAATTTTTCTGCAATTACAATCTTAATTCAATTTTAAATCTAAAAATTAGTTCAGGAATAGCAGCTGATTTATGTTAGATATGATCTCTTATATTTACTTAACAAAAGTAATTTTATACAAAAAGAGATTTATAGTCGGATTTGTTAATTGAATTTGTATCATGATGTTCACATATTCTTTAAGGGAAAA
Source organism: Linyphia triangularis (assembly GCA_963978545.1). Taxonomy (NCBI): domain Eukaryota; kingdom Metazoa; phylum Arthropoda; class Arachnida; order Araneae; family Linyphiidae; genus Linyphia; species Linyphia triangularis. Next base: position 16,142,611 of record OZ021721.1, read on the forward strand.
AAAAACAATTTGCATAATGATTATGTAGTCATAAGATATAATTAGATAACATTTGCTTTGTCAATTGAAGTTAATATTGTAGATTTTAAAATAAGACTAGAAATCTTCATTAATAATTTTTTTACATGCATGTAGGGTTTTTTTCTGTCAAAATAACGTGTAAAACATCTTTAAGAAGTAGCCATTATTTGATTTAATTCTATCAAAACAACCTTTTGAAAAATATAATACTGAATAAAAAATAAAGAAATACAAGTCTAACATTCATTAGGAAATAATTAAACGTCAGAGAAACTAAGAAAAATTATATTACAATTTTTTTATATCAGTTGTCCAGACTAATTAATTCTGCCTTCAAACTCATAGCTATATATTTTATTTTCTAAAGTATCAGATGTACACATGTCCTTTAGAGTTCGATTGATATTGGAGTTCGATTGCTTTAAACCATTCTGGGCGTCATGTGCTGATCATTTTTGTCTTGCAACCAACAATTTTCGGTCATTTGGAAACATTTTACATCGCCGTCCTCTTTTTCGTCCCTGAAATGTCCTTCGCAACTTCCCTCATTAATTATAAAGTCCTATTGGACAAATTAATGAATCCTTTGGATCATTTATCTATCGTGTGAAAGATAACTGTCACAACATGAGGGTACAGAGGGGGTCTTGCAGCAAAATCACACATGAACTCAACATAGAAAGGTCATAGCAGTAGCTGGACTTTGAGGCGCAAAATTGCGTTCATTTAGGGAGCAGGTAAAAATCACATTTAGTGACATGACTTCGAAATTATTATTCAAATAAATAAAAGTTAATATCTGATTATTCTTGCACAAAAAACAAAGAAACTGTATCAATAACAAACTAAAAGGCTGCATTTTAAACTTAACTGGCACAACATTTCAATTCTAAACGTAAGTTAGTAAGGATATATTTTTGAAATTTTTTATGCTTAAAGACAACGACCTCTTGGTATCTCATAAATATGAAATGAATGATTGAGTAGTTTCTTATACCGAATTATAAATCGATGTACACGCTTATCATATAACTAGAATGTGCCTAAATTTTGCGTATTAAAATTTCCAATGAGAGTTTTCTTTAAATAAATTGCATTCAGTAGTTAATACATTTTATTTTGAGAAATAAGAGATCCAATGCTTGGAAATGAAGATGGAACTAAAAAGATAAATATATCTTCTGTAAATACCTAATAATAAGAGTTCAACGGTGTTGAATAAATACAAACTATCTTATTATTGTTTAGTTACTTTTTTTTGCTTTCGAATGAAGCCCTCAATTGTTACTATCAGTGTTCCCTGTTCTATAACAATTAAAATATCAGGATGAAACCACATAACTGATAATTAGATGAGCTGAATGTAAAGACACCAAACATTGAATTTCTAACATTTCTCGCTTGCCTTCCTAAAGTTGTCTGAGTTTTCCAATTCAGTCATTTGAACTTTCCCTTTATAAATGAAAGGAAGAAAGAGTAAAATATGATTGAGTAAAAGACAAAGGGGAAATTGAACAAAATATTTTTATCTCAGTTGTCTCTTAACTTCGTCGTTTATCCATTCCTTCATGCCACTAAATGTCTTTTTCATAGCATGTTATTAAATTGCAACACAAAACTGATACATATGTCAAGCAATTTCTTAGTTTACGCAGAAAAATAGTGCTTTCTTTTCCTTTTTTTAACTATTAATAATTCAACAGTTCATAAAATAGGCTTTTACTGTTCATAATAGTATCAAAAATAACCTTAAATAAGTAGTGATATATTATTATAACCCTATTTTTATTCTTCAAGATCTATCAATGATTTTTCTAAAAAGTAAAAAAAAAAAAAAAAAATTAAGTCTCCAATACTTGTAACTAATAATTCGGTGTTACATTGCAATTTTGGCATTGAACTTACTGAAATGGTATATTGAGGATATGTTGGTATTAGAGTCATCCCCATTTGAATACTATAATTTAATAAAGTCGATATTAACAGCTCATACGCTTGATTTTAAATATAGTATATTTTCAAGTCGTATATTGCAAACGGATAAGTGTGTATTCTGCCTTTATAAGCTAATGAGCCCTAAATACAGTAAGAATCAAATGCATATTTTAAGCCTTATGCGTTCTGCCTTTGAAATTACATTTTTTTTTTTTTTTATTGTAGTTTAGGTTTGTATGACCTAAGAACTTGAGCCATTCATTGAAGTGAAAATATAATTTTCTAAGGACTAGTCAGAAAATGTCAAATTATGCAATTACCCTTTGATTTAAGCACCCTTTGCCTCAAGGGTATTCTTCTCAATTGGTCAAAAGTGTGGTCCAGTGTCTGTCCCCACTTAATAAATGTTTGGGCTTGCACAAGAAAAGCATTGTATGGGCATCAACCTGCTCCACCTGCTTGTATAAAAAGAGACGCATGCTGATGTTGTTCAGTTGTATTGATGTATCGAAAAAAACTTTGTTACGGCCTTGGAAATAAGGCTCAGGATAAACTGTACATAGACCCTAAGTCAATTTTATTTTAATACCATCCCACTTCCAAATTGGTTTTGATTTTTTTTTTTTTTTTTTTTTTTAGTTAGAGCTTATTAATTTATGATGGCAGTATTCCTGAATTCAAATTCTAAAATATTTATAAAGTAACAGCTGTAAGTCAATATATTTTTCCTGTTATTTGAATGGCTCAAGATGATCATTGAAGTACTTTGAGCAAACAAGTGGATATTGAATATTTATTACAAGGGTTTTTTCACAAAGAAAAGAAAAATCGAATTTCAAAGTAAAAAGTACGTTCTGTTGTTACTTTTGTAATGTTACATTTGAATTGTTATATTGGTTAGTTACATTAAATTATAGATTTTTCTCTTACTAAAAAAAAAGAAAATAATTCATTATTAACTAAAAAAATAATTATTCCCTAAAAAAATAATTATTAGCTAAAGAAATAATTATTAGCTAAAAAATAATTATCAACTTTAAAAAAATAACATTGCACGAATTTTGAAATAGTAAGTTCGGTTCTGTTGTTACATTTCTGTAAGTAAGTTGTGTTTCTACTTTTTAAAGTTACATTTGGATTGCAGTCTAGTGCATTGTGTTTAGTTACATTAATTTATAACTTTTACTCTTATTAAGAAAATAATTCATTATTAACTAAGAAATTATTAACTAAGAAAATAATTATTAACTAAAAAAATAAATTTTAACTTTAAAAAATTACATTGCACAAATTTTGAATTGTTATGAACTATCTAAAATTCTAGAAAGGTAAACACTGGTAAAAGTGATAGGTATAGAAAGTTATATATAAGAAATGAACTACATATATTTTGAGTTAAGGATTAGTACATTCAGTTCATATAATAAATTAAATACGAAACTTGAATCAATAGCGATTTGCTGGAATTTGAGTTCACGCATGAATGAAGAAAATGCAGTTTTGTCTAGATTTATGATCTACTCGGTACGCCCACCATCAATCTCTATACAAATGCTATACAAATGCTCTTTCAAAAGAATTTGAGAGTCCTGAATTTCGAGAGTAATTTCCCTGCATTTAATAAGAGATAAAAACTACCAAGGATCTATCAATCGAATGAATTCCCACACGCTTTTTATTTCTTGGATATCTCATTCATTTTTATTGTTCGTTACAACGGCATTGTGGGATACTTTATTTTCTTTCCCTCTTAAGCTCTTTGAAATATCATCTCGAAACAGAACCACCTGTTCATCGTAATCCCCCAACGCTTGAATATATCTCTGAAAGTGGTGGTCTGGGGAAACGCATGACAGATGATTTGCTCCTTCTCATCTTCAAGATTCTTCTCCTCTTTCTCTCAGAAGAAAAAGAGCATACCACACTTCATTCTCTTTTGTTAGCGTCTTTTTTCCTTAGCCATTCCTTTCCAATAAAACGAAAAGGTTAGGGGAGCATGCATCAGAATAAAATTTACTCAAACACAATTCTTTTAATTAAAAGCACTTGACACTATACCTCGAGACAACATTACGTGATCCTTGGCTGGAGGATGGATCCTTACGGGGAAATCATACAAATCTCAACTTTTAGAGTAATATAATGCACATACTTTGATATCAAACTTATTACTAACTATATTGATAAAAATAAGCATTTTTAAATTTTAATTAATATTTTACTTTTCTAGCCACGTAAGCTATCAGAGTTTTAATGAATCCACCACACATCGTTCCAATCAGCCAATAAGGGTGCAGTAAAACCTGTTCACATGTCGTTGTAGCGAATTCAATGAGCTCAAATAAGTCTGTCCCAATGTATAGTAATGGGAGTAGTTCTGATTATACAGCTGAGCAGTATACACTAAGGTATATATCCCTCCCAAAATTAAAAGTTGATCTCATTAGATCCTATATGAATATTGCACAACGATATTTTTACTTTATCACTACTCTAATCTCATGCAGTTTAATGCTAAAAGTGATACGATGGCAATTTCATGAAGGGGATTTAGGAATCACCAATTACGATATTCCTTTTCAACATCCGTGACCGTTTGCAAAAAGAAATTGTATGAAAGAAAATAACGTATAGCGTACAAAACATGGATTCACTTCTAGGCTGCGTTGTTATGCATAACTACAATTATCGATTAATCCCATTAACATATTCAATACCAAGAAGTGTCCCCATCAATTGTGTACTTCCAATCATTCAATTATATTAGCAAACAATAACGTTTTGACCTAATGTTTTGTAACCAATTCGATTCCAAGGCACAGGAGCCCTTTCCTTTTTTTCAAAATCAGAAGACATGATTATGACAGATGATCTCGGCAGATGTCTGCCTATTGGAAAAGAATTTCTCTCGTTTAAGATGTAGAAATGTCGTTGTGTCCGAAAGTTCTCTTTATTGATTGCCAATGCATCCCTAACCGACAATGAAAATTTTTCTACGCAATAAATGTTTGATATACCTATTCAAATAAATTGTTACTTATTTTAAAAGGCTGCTGAGAAACCACGCATAATTACTATACATTTCATAGTTGAATACATGAATGAGCACATCAACAATTAATACAAATTAATAATACGTCAAAATATAAACAATTAAGAAAAATGCACATACCTAGTTGCAACTTTACGACCGAAAATAAGCTGTAATAACTTGCATTTATGAAACAAATAATGATAATTAATAAATACACCATGTTTAAAACTAAGAAGAATACTAAACGAATCGACATTCGATTTTTCTTGTCCTTCCTGATTGACCTAGGAAGGCCAATTAATACTTTAGAAAAGTATATTCTTATAAATATATAAGTTATCTAATTTGAAAAGTCATTTATTATGTTTTACAATGTTCTTTATTCAAATACATTTACGATCATGTGTATCAATAAGTTTTGAAATCCAATTTTAACTCATAGAAACAAATTTTTTTTCAACAGAAGTTAAGAAATTCAATGCCTGCAAAACATTAAGTATTTGTCGAAAACCTATTTTATTTGATAAGCTAATACTTTTACCGTTTCAAACAGATGAAGCTAAGCATGAATAAATCCAAATTTTTGATATCAACTTTCTGCTCAGTTTTTTAAAAGATATAAGTAATAATGAAGATAATTAAAAATTTATAACTCACTATAAAAATATACACTAATAGCAAAAAAAATTAAATACGTTGTAATACCAAAGAAAAATCTATATTTTATTTCTAAGTGCATTGTTGATTGAAAATCAAAAATTTAAAATTTTTTTATTCAGATGTCTAAAAATTAAAATTTATTATAATTAACCAGTCTAAAGTCGGTTCCATGTAAGCGCTTAAATTAAATAACCAAATGGTAGCCTAACCATAGATTTTATGTTAACCGTAGATTGAATGAAGAGAGTTAAATCTTTCAAAAAACCTTAAAAAGTATGAGATACATTCGCTTTATTCGCTAAATTCCTTCAATAAGAAAGTAAATATATATATATATATATATATATATATATATATATATATATATATATATATATATATATATATATCGCATAATCAATATAAGAAATTTACTTTAAGGAATAAATTTATTTTCTGCGAATTTTTAAGACTAAAAACTACAATAATAATAATAATAATAATTATTATTATTATTCTGAGCAATACTTCAAATAAAGTGTTTTTAGCTTTTAAAGCTTCTGACTTTGTTCTAATTCTTTCGAAGCTTTCTACTATTGAAGTTCTCAAGTATTATTGATGTTCTCAACTCCTATTAAAGAGACTTGTATGCAATAATTGAATGCTGAGATTTTGTTTTAGCGGCCATCAACATCGTACTCACCGCTTAAGGATGAGAGTAGTTGCAGTTGAAATGAGGTGAAAAGATACTATTTATTCCATTAAGCAAGCAAACCAGAAGGGAGCTCTGGGGAACAAAGTCAAGGGCAGGAATATGCGGCTCAACCAATAATTACAGAGCATCTACTTCACTCAACGGTTTCCTTCCGAGAAAAGAATTCTTTTCACGTTACGTTTAACCGGAGGATTCATTGAAATATTTCATTCATTTTAACGCCATTTTGAATTGAGAAAATTGGACTGAGATAGGAAAGTCTTACTTACTGTGTGGTCCAAAATCACATCTGAGGACATAGTAGTTTTTCTTGTATTTGGGTAGTTCAAGAATTACTTCAAGCATCATTAAAATTTATGTTTGTACTGACGTTAGATATAATTCTGTTATAAAATCAATGTGAAGCTTCTGATAATGCTCAGATAATAATATTATATCATAGATTAGCTTGGAATTTTTGTGTAGCCTATAAATTGGTTTATTAATGGAGGGGATGATTTTATCTAATTTTGATAAATAATTAAAGGGTAAGTTTTTACATAAAAAATTTGAGTTCAACGAAAGCAAAATATTTAATCTTAAATCAGTCCCAAACTTTTCATAAGTACTTTTCTTTCTCCTGAAGTTATAAAAAGATGCTGCCAATAAAAATAATAATAGTGAAATATTAAAACATATTTACAAGTCTTAAGTATGTATTAAAATATTCGGCATCAAATGTGAATTTTTGATTTGGAACAAGACAATACTGCTTTAAATCTAATAAATGAACTTCTCAACATTTAAGGAATAGAAAAAAATATACTTCTAACTCGAATGAATTTAGCTGAAAATTCTTCTAAAAGGCTTCACTTTGTTATAAAACAATAATTAGCTAATTTATTAGTAAAACAAAAACATTGAATAATTCATTAACTTTGGCGTCTTATAGACACATATTTTCCTGCAGTGAAATGGATTAACATAATCATCGTTTGTGTAGGATCCCTGGATGGTCTCTCCTTGAAAGCTCAGAGACTTACAATTGGTGCAAGTTTATTCCATCAAGAAATTTTACATAATATATATCTTTAAATTGTGAATTATATTAAAACTATATTTTAGCATTTTTGGGCTTTCTATATATTGCTACAAAATTTTTAATAAATATATTACTTACAGAATTTTTTTTTCATGATTAAATGTCAATGAGTTCTGTGGGAAATTTATTCACTTTGAATTTTCTTGAAAGGAAATTTATTCAATTTGAATTATTTTGAAATGAAATCTAAGAGACAATTTGCATCTAAAATTATATAATATGTATAACATAACCATTTAGATCACTAGAGATGTGTTTTTTTTTAAATCCCGAGTTAGGCTTGGGTGTTTGTTGTGGTTCGAAATCCACGTTAAGCTGTAAATCATGATTAGCCGTCATTGTGCATAAAAATAGGTCGTTGAGCGCTCATAGCCAATCTACATTATGTAATTTTTTTAGATGAAATTCTATGCCATAAAATATTTAATTAAAACTTATGATTTTTTTTCCTTACAACATCAATAACAAAAACCGATTAACGTAATTTGAGTGGTTAATAAGGTGAAACTTTTTTTACAGTTAGCGCATTACAAAATTAATTTCATTATTTTTTTCTCTATTTTAGTGGTGGGTCATATTATAACGGGTCATATTTTAAAATTTGTTTTTGAATTAAATTTTTTAAGAATTAATTATTTAACTATTTTTATGCACAAATTAGTTGTAACATTTAAGGCAGTTTTGGTTCGTATTTATATCCGAAATGTTTTTATATGTTTGAAGATATATTCCGGGGTAGGTTCCAGAAAATATTGCATTAAGTTAAATGAGAAAAAACGCTAGCTCTGAAACAAATGTCTAATATAGGGTCGGCTATTTTTTGCCCTAAAATTCCATTTGTAAACCTTCCCTACCAAAGGAAGGCGCGAATGCATAAGGCACCAAATCAGGAGTGATTTGCTCTTGGGATTTAGCGATTAGCCTGGCACTGCCAAGGTTTTCAAAGCGGAATAAAAACTCGTAGCTAAATCGTCGCAAATGAATTCGGGGTCCCCAAAGGGAAGACGAAGGAGTACACTAATTAGGAACAGTGCAATTACGATTCCATTTAGCTTGCTTCGTTTGTCATCATTATTGTCGGGTGCAGTACGAAAGGTGCGAGAGATTCTTCAACCACTTTGCTCATTAATACATGGGTGTGTTTTGAAATGTTTCTTTTTTTGAGGAAACTCCCTATACCGTCGGTTCCCAAATAAAATTATACGTTTAGGTTGATATTTTTAGATTGTGTAGTTTCATAACAATAACATGTAGTTTTGTTATTAGAAAAGATTTCATCTTAAGTAGTTTTATAGAGTTTATACTGGAAAGTGCCAAGAATTATGAAGCTTTGCTTACTTGATTCTGCAGTCTTGCTTATTTCCATGATAATTCGACATCAAAATTGTTATTTTAAAGAAAATTGCGTCTTTTTACACATAAAAACGCTGACTTATTAATAGATTTTTATTTTTACCAAACTGATAACAAGTTTAAAACCACCTGTACATTTTCCTCTATTAAAATCATCTTACATAGTATGGATATTCAATAAGTGAAAGGGTATACTCTGAAAATTTTTACGAAAGGTATTATTGATAATTATGGTAAAAAGTTTACTTGGAATCCCGATTGTGTGTGTGTGAACTTATAACAGATATAAAACTCAATTAAATCAATCACGTATATTAAACTAATTCTTAATTTTCAAATTTATTTGCAGTTCATACTTATTCAATTGAACTAATTGCAAATCTTCACTTTACAAATAAAATACTTAAGCTTTATGTAAATAGTTCGATTGAAAATTAAATTATTAAAACAAAAATTTTAAATAAATTGACAACATCGAAATAAATTAAAAACAATTGTTAAAGGGAAAGCATATACATAAGATATTCAGATCAAATGATGAGGTTTCACAACTTTAAAGCACAATTAATTTTTAATTGTAATTATTAAATTATTCCTTATTGTATTCATGAAAAGGTGATTTTTTTGTTGCATTTCCATACGTTTTGGAAAATCCAGTCGCAAAGAGTGTTCTAGAAATAATGTCTGAGTGTCAGTCTTAAATAGCATAACACCCGATCAGACTGATCTACGATGTACTTTTGCATAAGGGTCGTAGGTGGCCATTGTACATATCATTGAGGTTTTCATCGAAATAGCGCATAGCGCTTTGAAAAAATAGATTTTCCAGTATGGCCAAGAAAAACGGCTCTGTCAATTTGTATAAAAACTGTTGTAATAATGCCTTTAAAAGAGGCTCTAAACAACTCCCCCCCCCCCCCCCTCCCACACAATTCCCTTAAAAATTCGATAAGGCAAAATAGTCAAAAAATAAACGTTGTTATCATACAGTTCTCTTCAATAATCATTGACCAAAGTCTGTTCTCTAACGTTTCACTTACCTGAAAATGATAATAATCTTTTTAAAAAATAAAAAAAAATCGTAATTTTTTTTTTTTTTTTTTTTTTAAAACCTTGACCAACATAACAATGATCACCAAAAATATAGTCAACTTGGTTAATCTTTTTAATTAATGAAAATTTGTAAACGAATTCGGTAAATTACAGTAATCAAATGAAATTGAAATACATTTATATTATTTCATAGTGTAATTGAAAATTATATGATGTTCCAAATTCTTAGTTTTTAACAGATGAGAAAAGTTGTAAATTTGAACTGTTTTCGGGGTAAAAATATGATTTAAATGGCTTTAAAAATCTTTATCAATTGGCCCTTAATGTATTTCTAAGTAGCAAGCATGTTATATTAAAAGCATTTAGATGGACATAAATAACACCGTAAGTGGAATAGTAAACAAGTTTTTAACTACAGCTTTTGGGAGCTTAATAAATGAAGCAAAAAACGGAATAGTTAATGTTCGTGTCAAGAGCTCCAAGCCATAATTTTGTGAAATGTCAACAAAAGTTCCCCCGTCCTCATTTTTCATTACACTAGGGTTTCATAGGTTTTTTTATTAGTTCTCTAACGATCCCAGAGTTTAGTTGGAAAGTTGGCCGCAGACACTTGGGCCATCGGTAATGGATTTAAAGGCAAGTTGTCGTCAATCAAAGAAAACGGGAAGAAATAAGGAACTCTTACTGATCTCAAGATCGCCCTTTTTCCATCTTTCTAATGGTTGCACCATTTAAACCGATTTTTTTTACATTGCTCCCCACGTAACTATATTTACTGAAGCTACAATCTAATCTGAAAATAAAAATATTTCGTTTACAATATAGTCTGCTATTTTCATGGAAGATATTTTTTTTTTTAATTTAAGTTACGATAATGAATGAAAATTAATTCTGATTTTATTTGCCAGGTTCTATTTTTAATTTTTTTTTAATTTTTATGCAAGTAGCAATATTGAATGCAATCTTTGTTTTTTTAAAGACTAAAAAGAACCTACATTTTATTGATGTATCCTTATATCTTATTTTAATGAATGCACATCAAGTACATGGTTAAATGGCGAAATTTCAAAAATCGCTTTCTAGAACATTTTTATGCAAGGTGCACTGCATAATGCTATCTTTGTTTGTTTGGTTTTTAAACTAAATAGAATCTACATTTTATTGAATTTCCCTTGTATCTGATTTAAAAGAAAGCATATTCAAGTACTTGATTAGACGATGAAATTTCAAAAATTCTATTCTTTTCTAGATAATCTTACCTTTATAATCCAGTTTTAAGAAAATCACGAGCCATTGATGCTGATCATCCATTTATAATCATTGCCATAACTTTTGAATAACATTTCAGAATCAACTGGATGAGTCAAATTTAATAATTGTTCTTCGAAAAGGACAACAAGAACAGAGAAAAGTATATTGTCAAGATAGATTCAAAGGGTGGTGGTTGTGGTTGATTAAAATCAAAATGTTACGATAAACAAATTATACATTGCAAGAAGTTAGAAATGTATGTAATTACAAACTGTTTTCGCTTAGCAGATTTATGCAAAATAGAATTGAACATGAAAAATTTCGGTGTTGGTTAATTTTTAAAGCAAGTCTTTAATTAGATAACATAGAACAGTAAGCACCCACTATTTTGAGAATTCAACGTGTATAACTGCCCATTAAAAATACAGTTCTAATAACTCGAAGCTTTTATGCCATTTAAATACCTTTCCTACTTTGAAGGTGGTATTTAAGCCCACAAATTCCTGAGCCCAAAATACCTTCACTATCTTAAAAATCATCTGTAGTCGGAGGCATCATTTCTGGAAACCTAAGATTTTAAAACTGCCTTATTCTTTACCTCGACTCTTCAGCGCAAAAATGAAAAGAGACAACGCTTAGAGTTGCTAATTGCAAATTTCTGCTTCGCACTTACTGATTCTCTGGGGGGTGATTTGGGAAGAGGAGAAATAAAGAAGTGAGGAATTTAACATTTTGGAGAAGAACGGGAAGCGGCTCACGTCGTTGCTCTCATGCTCACTTAACCTAACATAGTGACTTAAGTTATCTTTTTTAGTCTCTGTAGACCCAGCAGACAGTGATCAGTATTGTGTCTCAGGAAAGTTTGGATGCGATGTTTTAATTAAGCGATGTTTAAGCGAATGTGCTGCTTATATTGAGTACAGCAGGTTAAGAATGTGGTATTTTCTTAGGTCCTTCGGAGGAGTATAATACAATAAGGGAATAAATGGAAGAGGAGTATAATGTAATATGAAAAAACAAACATTTTATACTTTTTCCATTATAAATTTTTAAACATTTTCCGTTCAACTTTTTTTTTCCCTGGAATTTTAACAATGACTTTTTAAATGTGATACATTGTTCAAAGGGTTCAGTTTAGAATGACTAGAATTTATGAAGTACTTAATAAGAAATATTCGTATTTCAAGTATTCTATGTTCGTAAAAGTACACCAACTACAGTTTTCGTTAGTGTACTCGCATTTAATTAGTATTTTTAAAAAGTAATCTCCAAGCAGTTCAAAAATTAGCAGACTATATATATTTCTGATGCTATTATCACCACATTTTATCCATTAATAAAGGGTTCATAAACGTTAAACAAATTCTTTCTAACTAATGTAAAGTGTTCAACCTACATAATTTTTCAGGAACCTAGGCATGACTTGTTATGTAAGTTTATTTTTTCAGTTATATTTTATGTAAAATTCAGTAAAAACTGACACGATATTTTTCTTAAATTTGAAAAATTTTGTAATTGTAAATTGTCATTTGTATTTTATCTATTATCCGTTTTTGTGTGTTTTTGGACTACGAGTAAGTCAAATTTCTATGAAATCGCTACGTTTCAACTTTTAATGTTCGTAAAGAACAGTTAAACATGGAAGAAAGTATTTGAGGAATCGATTCCATCACATCCCTTTTGGTGTGGAACAAAAGTACAGCAGTATATTGGTTTTTAAGAATAAAACAGGAAGCTTGGCAGCTGGCTGAAATTTATAAGTAGAAAATATAATTTAATGTACGCCACCCTCTCCAATTTGTTTCACCTGTTATGTTACAAAATGCTTCAACCTATAATGCCCTATATACTCAGTGCGTAAAATATTGAAATATATTTTGGAAATCGTTTAAATACAAAAAGCATGAGCTCTTTAAGTAATAACTTTTTGGGCATTATTTGGCATACCACTAAGACAAAATAATAATTAAAAATTCAATAAGACTATCTACTAAAAATAATAATGTAAATAAAACCAATTACAAGGTGTGGAATAGTTAAAAAAATTTATTTGGTATGAGATGGAGTCTTTATTATTCTGATGCAAACAGTATCAAGGATCTTAAAGATATTTCTTAATCTTAAGATATGTAATCTTATGATATGATCATGATATGATCTTACGTATATGATCTTAAAGATATGTAATCTTAAAGATATTTTGCATTTGTCTCTTAGGTGTGTGACTTACAATAGATTTTCTTTTTTTTAATGTAAACTAGCCTTTGCAAATGTGTGAAGCATTTAAACTTGTAATGTTTCAATTTTCTTAGTCATAACAATGCAATGAATAAATAGCTAAAGAAGAATCCGTTTAAGGTATACATATACGTTGAGAATCGCAAAAATTGACCCAAACAGACATTTTTGTTTTTTCATTCTAAAATGTTTTCCAATTCATTATCTTTAGAATTATACCAATAACTATCTTATAGTTAAAATACTTTTTTAATCACACGCAATTTCGTAAAGGTCGACGTTTAAAACATATTGGAAAAAAGAAAATGTCAAAAACTTTGAACTCAATTTCTGGAGAACTGCTTTTCATTGTTGAGTGAACGTACTCCAACGGTGATATCTTAAGAGTTATTTAACTGATTTTTAAAATTTAAACTGTGTAATTTAGATAACATTTTAGAGCACGGGCCCTAGCTGTTAACAAAAATTTTGGTAAAAAATAGATTTATTTATGTATTTTTGAATATTTTTATTTTTGGAAATTTTTTTTTTTTTCTAGTACTTTTCATGTTAAAAGTTAAAATTTAAAAAATATTTAAGTAATTCATTATATTTTGCTTGGGCCCGTGTATCAATACCTTGTCTTTAATTTCCAGTAAGAAATTTGTTTCAAAATTAATTAGGTATTATTTTATCATCGTTGCAATTAGACCTTAATTAGTGAATTAAAATTCAATTAATTAAATAAATATTTAATTTTTTAACTTTTTGTTACTGCAAATACATTACATTTTTTGCTATTGCAATTCTCACAAAAATTTGACACGCTGGCATAAGAACTAAAAAAAAAATTGTCCAACGTATATGTATACCTTAAAAGGCGATAATTTGCTTTAATTAAGTTGAATTGAACTGTATTTTGAAACAGACAATGAATTCTTATATTTTCACTGGTACTTTTCTTTTTCTTAGTAAATATATGCATAAAGCCTCCCTTGCAAAAAAAAAAATCGTTATTGCTTCTCCAATAAACTTCTTTTCGTTATAGAAAAGAGCGAAATGACAAATTCTCCAATGTTTCGGAAAAAGATTGATGCTGCCCGAGGGTCAAATTTAAAAGCAGTCTTCCTCTTGTTGCTTGCGAACAGAAAGAGTTCCCGTGGAATGAACTAGGAAAAGCCCTTAAATTCCGTCAGAAAATCAAATGAAGAATATAAACAAAATAAAAGTGATTGAATCCTCGTCAAGTAGAAACTGCTCCAACTGCCATTATTCAAGCAACTGCATAACGTAATTATGCATAATAAATCACCACAGATGATCCGTACGATATTTCAAGAGCCCTAATTACTCCACATAGGGTGGTTTTTAAAAGAGAACGGGAGGCTGTTTTTAAATTTTATACTTCGAATAATTTAAGGAAACACTTTCAATAAAGTAGAGGCATATTTCATTCGTTTATCAATGGAAGGGATTTATCGTTTGCTGAGAAAAGAAGGGGGTATTTTTGCTATGGCTATTTAACGGCGGAGTTGTTTGCTCACTTGGCCAGACAAAATATTTCCACATTTTTAATTAAATTGTGTTTTTATGAACGTTTTCTTAAACAATTTTTCTAATACACTGTAAAATGGGGAGTATATGAAAATGCGTGAGGAAATATCCTAGTCATTACACTTTAAAAGAGATCTGTATATTAGTGTGGCGTTGATTGACTGTGATGTATCGCGATTGAAATTCTTTTTGCGTTTTAAAAGATTTCATTTGTACTTTGTAATCTCTTAGAAGCATTTGATTACACGATCATAACTTTGTTTTTTAAACACCCTAGGATTATTTATGACGTCATTTCAAACTTTCTTATTTCCTGCCATACAAGCGCTCGCTTGGTAGCTGCGTGGCTAGCGCTCCGGGAACGCATGATAAAGGTGCAGGATTCGAATCCGGGGTTAGGCATGGATGTTAGTTGTGGTTCGGAATCCACGTTAATCTGTAGGTCTCGGCCTGATTAGCCGTCATTGTGCTAGGTTGTTGAGCGTACAAACCAACCAACCTGCCACACAAGCCTTGTGGTTTCATATGACCACATGGCTTTTATAAAAACCCACGCTAATGCGAGTTATGTCACAATGTCAACTGTTTTCTCTTGCATTTTGTTTTAATAAGTTTTGTATTTTCTATTGCATTTTTATTGCTTTATTTCTTTCATTTTACTTTTTTCCCTGATTATTTGGGGACAAAGAAACTTTGTTGAGTGAGTTTCTACAGAAAATAAAACTATAAGGAATACAAGTTTTTTTTTATATAATATTAATTGTTGGTAAAGTTATTTAAAAAATAAGTATATTAGCTAGGTCAACTATATATTTATAACCACAGACATATGAAGCACGTACATGTCCCGTGCGTCAGTGGGTTATAAATGTATATTTGTCGTAACTAAAATAATTATAATTCCTTATAACTTTTTCACCAACTAATATTGTATAAGCAAACATAACTACTATATTCATCATAATTTTAATATTCTAATATGTTTAAGAGTAAAAAAATGATAGCAATGTCCCATGCGTCAGTCCCAAAGATTTGCCAATTCTTTGTTATCCAGAGCTGTAAGTATATGATACATGGTGCATTAAAAAAGTTAATGATATCTGAATAAAGAAAACAAAAGACACAAAGGAAATAAATTAATTGATATTCAAAGTAAGCTCCATTTGCAACAATACATGTTTGTAAAGCTGCTCCAAGCTGACGGAAAGGTTACTTTTGAAATCATTTGAAGAGTTGATGTCTTACGTCTATGCATGAAGATACGTTTGCAAAATGTGTTCAAATACTTGTTTGAGACTAATCTATGTTTTATGGGAACAATTATTTGAAACAGATCGTTTACAGTTGACATATCTCCACCACATTTTATAAATAATACTGAAGGCAGTTTTTGTTTGAAAAATGGGTTCAACTACTGACCCTAAATCTACATTTATTAAAGATTTCAGAGAGGATGGTTTCAAAATTGACAAATAACGTTATAAAATTTGTCTTGATGACTAACATTCGTTCTTAAATACTTAGATTAAAATATATTGGCAACAAAAAAGACAAATTCCAAAAACAACTTAATTGCCTTATTAAGACTCTAGTTGCTAACTGTAGGGGAGAACGGGGCTGGTTGAAACAGGACCAGAATGAAACAGCAGCATTTAAAAATCTGATTTCATAATTTTAATTTTTTATTCATAGAGGGCAAACCAAAAACATTAAAACCACGTTATATGTACGAAAGGAATGTTTTTATTAACAATTCTGAATTTCAAAAAAAAAAAAAAAGTTTTTAAGAAGGGTGTGTAAATTTTCAAAGCTTCAAAAGATATTGCATTTTGTGTAAGTCAAAGTTTTTGATTTATAAAATATTTATAGAGCATAGTTATGACTTGCTATACACCTGTTTTGAAAAGCTAATGTGCCTGACTACTGGTACTTAGCGTCTTGTTTAATTAAAATGGAGGATTGAGGTTTGTTGAAACAGTGTTTCATTCCCTCTATGTGTGCCCTCTAAGAAGGCACGTGAAGTTAGAAAATTGGTAAAAGAATATGCAACGAGAAACAACGTGCTTATTTCCTTCATCATAAACTGTTGCTGAAGCTGATTGGTTTACCGGATATCTAAAAAGACACACAATGGTGTCCATTAGAACTCTCCAAGCAACTAGTTTAGCTCGTGCTACCAGCTTTGACCAGCACGTTGACAAATTGTTTTTCGAAAATTATTCTCGTGTTTTAGAAAACATAATTTTCAAATTGCAGACATATACAACATAGACGAGACAGAAATAACTAGTCCATCACCAAAACAGAATTGTTGCTAAAAAAAAGATATCAAGCAATTGTGATCTATTACCTCAGCCGAGTGTGAGACTCTCACTAAATAGTTATTCTGCGATAGGAAATGCAGTACCATTGATATTCATGTTTCCTAGGGAAATGTTCTAAGATCAGTTTATTTTAAGTGGACCATCAGGATGTGTAAGGTAGCCAATCCTTCAGGTTGGATGAAAGGCACCGACTTTATTGTCTTTTTGAATCAGTTTATTGTCTATTGTCATTTTAATCATGCTATGCCCACTAGCGAAGCCTGTTTTTAATGATTCTCGATAATCATGAATCCCACCTTTCTATCAATATCATAGATTTGTGTAGGGAAAACGGTATTGTTCTCTTGAGCTTTCCACCACATTAGTCACATAAACTTCATCTCCCCGCCTTTGGGTGTCTAAAAAAGTGTATTATTACCTCATATGACAGTTAGATAAAAGACAATCCAAGCAAGACTGAGAATATACGATATTACTAGTGTCCGAATATAATTTTTCTAATAAAACAATCAGCAAGACACTGTTCATATTAATTAAAGCGAGAAAATTATGTTTATGATAGTCAAATAATTATCTTTATGGTAATCAAATAATTAAATTTATATTAGTCAAGTAGTTATCTTTGCAGAAGTCAAATGATTATGTTTTAATCCTTCACAGAGTGTGTTTCAACCTGCCCTAGAAGGTGTCTCAGCCAACACCTTACTGAGGCTTGTTTGAAACATACGTAAAGATTCCTTATATTTTTTTTTAAATACCATACAGTTCTATATATTGTATATTAAAATTCAGTGTAACATACCAAAAGTGTAACATACCAAAAGTGTAACATACCAAAAGTGTAACCTACCAATACCACGAAAAATAAGTATCTAGTGCTATTTGTTTATGAGAAAAGATGTAAATTTGAAAAGTGTTTCAACCAACTCCGATCTCCCCTATTCCTATTCAATTTATAGAGTTTCTTTTGTCTTTAAAATACCTTTTGCCCATACTTGACGTTATCTCCGGGACTATATTTTTCTCGTTATGGAGAAACGTGGTGGGATTTAAGATCTCTCTCTCTCTTCAAATACAATTCAATTTAATTAAATACTGATAAATTCAAGTACATTAAGTATTGCGAATAACAATCCTAAATACGTACAAATTAACGATGATCTAGCGGATCTTTTAAAACAAAAACAATCTTTAAAACTGTCACGTCTTTATTAGTAATATAAGAATTAATAAGTGTTTAATAAATTTCAAAATCTTCTTGCCATAAGAGTTAGCAGCGTCTTGATCAATATAAAGCAGAAATAGAAGGATATAAGAATTATCGGAAATCAATACACATCTTCAATAATTTTATCCTTGACTATTCACACGTTCTTTCACTCTTGCATTCCGTAAAAGCTTCTTCCCCCATTGAAACCAGAGCAGCTTGGGGGAGAGAAAACACAGCAAAGGGAGGAAACAATTGATTTGAGGGGAAAATTGAAAAATATCTTCACCCCAGAGCGATCTCTGGTTTCCGAAAAATGGTCGCTTCTTGAAATAAAACGGGAAATGAGGGGGGAAACATACCAGTACGGGGATACCAGTCCTACTATCCTTGAACGTAATAAAATAAAAAAAGAATCAATACATTGAATGTTAGGATGCATTTTTAATGAAGAAAAGGTAGTTCATTGATAATTTAGAATATTTAGAGTAATTTTGATATCGAAATATTTGTTAAAAGCCTTGGTGCTTTATTTTTTGGGCAAAAAGTTCATATAAGCTTTTGCCATATTAATTTCTGTTAAATTTAATTGACAAAGATTAAATCGATAGAAAAATTTAGATTTTTTCGAAAAAATGTGTATAATTTGCTTTTCATCTTATATCTCATTACTGGAAGTTTTTTTTTTTTTTTTTTTTTTTTTTTTTTTTTTTTTTGCATTTTTGTTCTTCTCTATGTGGCAAAATAAAAGTTTCGAAATGATGTATCAATTCAAAGGCTAAAACTTACAACGAATAATTGTACAATAGGTTTTATGTTTGAGAGTTAAAGTTACAAATTTAGAAGGTGTGATTATCTAATAAACAAATTATTTGTGAAGAAGGACTCGATGTAGAGATTATTCTGTGATCCCGAGCTAAAAGTCACCCACATACTGTTTAAAGATTCAAATAAGATTACAGTTCGATTTTAAACTTGATGAGTTTTGTATTATTTTATTTAACGTAAGAGACAGTGACTAACAAAATCTAGGTAGAGGACAATGTTGGAAAAGAAATTTCTGTATGACTGAAAACATAATTTACCGCGCGTAATCAGAAGCTAAAAATATGTTCTAACATTTAGAAACTAAAAAGGATGTCTACCAGGCATGAACAGGTTCAAAACTAAATATATCACACTAAATAACTTTTTCACCAATTCACAGTTTCGAGTAATCCTGAAAAGAGACATAAAATTTCTTCAGTAGTATATGAACCACGTCAAAAATTCTGATAAAAAACCGCGTAAGACATTCAGAAACAATGAGGATACGTATTCTTCTGTCTACAATTATACTTCAGCAGAAAAAACGCTGTTATGAACAGAGTAAAACAAGATCGAACCTAATAAAATGTATAACTTAATTTTGTAAATGTTTTCATGGTCTCCAAATATTTCAAGACCTATCCTGAACAATCCAGAAGAATTAGCAAATTTCTTCCAGGTGCCACGTTAACTATTGGCTTCTTTGTTACAAAACCAATCCCCAGGTCAAAAAGAAATAACTCTATTAGTTTACATATCATTTGAAAATGTAGAAGTATAATATAATAATAAAATAAAAATATATAATATGGTATAAATTTATAAATTTTTTAAAAATCACTAATTTAGATCGCTTCGTGCTGCCCTCTATGACCACGTTTATGAGCTTCATAATACTATAACCTTTGTGATTTTCAGACGTGAAATCGAATAATGGTATCAATGGTACAAGAACATATTTCTAGAGAGTACAGTTTCCTCACTGGGCGTGTCATGTCAACATGCTATTTCTAGTCTTTACTTTGACACTCTTGCACGCCAGTCTCTGCAATGTCTCCCACTTTTAATTCACATTCAATATGTCCATACCTTTGCACCAACTGTCCATGATACTCCTTGCAAAAGCGTCACTAAAGCTGCCCTTGTAGCTCCTAGTGAAAACGTTGCCGCACGAAGTGTTGTTTCAGTCCAAATTGTCTAAATCTGCTGTGCTAGAAACCTTAATATTCTGTGGGAGCATTGTAGTAGTTAAATAGTAAGTAGTTCTTCGTCACTCACTGCAGCCTGTCCTAGGACTCTCACAAGCAAATTCTTGGTGGTGCGGACAAGACGTTTACATCATCCATCTCACCCAGCAGCAGTGGACGGAATGAATTTCCATGTGATGAGATTTAACGTTTCCTGAGAAACCACTTTTTCCCAATTTACTTTTTTCAGCACTGTTGACGTTCCTAAAAATTGTTGTCGGAATAAACTACAGAAGGCCGACCTCATCGGGCTATGAAACGACGAAACATTTAACTGAAGCACTCATAGTTATGAATGTTACAAGTTCCAAATGCACACATCTATACACAACACATGTCAATAATACTATCCAGGATTTAGTTTTATTTTTGAGAATCAAAGAGCCATATTAATATACGTCAGTATCTTCAAATGCGAAAGCATCCTGAACTTTGTATAATGGTAACTGAATGAGTAATGGTTGGCGATACGACGATATTTAAAAAAAAAAAAAAAAATCTATGTAAAAAATATCGATAGAAGTCACCGATATATCGATATTTTCAAACATTTTTAGTTTTTTGATGATCGTTTTGTTATTCCACGTTTTTTTTTTCTTTATTCCCTTTTCAAAAACTTCAGAACTAAAGTTTGGACTTGGCTGGGAGGCAGTTAAAAGTGGCACCCCAAACAAAAAGTAAAGTCTTGGCCTTCAGTAAAGACTTCACCAATCAACCAATTGAACTGACCAAACTAACTACCTTAATGTATAGTTAATATTGTTTCAAAAAATATAAAACTCTGAGGAATTCCACGAACAGGGGGAAACACTTGAAGATAAAACCTAATATAATGAAAACTAAGATCATATATTAGTATTAAGCTATTGTGTTTGGGTTTGTATTGCTTTCAACTCTTTTTTAATTTTTATTCGAGAATAAATTCAAACCTGATCAAGGAATGAATAGCTTAATTTTATGTGTTATGGTTTTTTCATAGAATTACTACGCATTTTGTAAGATGTAGGAAGTTGTACTGTTCTCGCAAAAGTTTTCGTAAACATCATCACTTCCTAAGTTTCTATTATGTAAAATGAGTAGATTTCATTAATCAGAAACTCACTATTGTTAAATTTTAAAAGAATAAATAATTTATTAATAATGCCAATGCCTGAGACAGAAAGGAGAATTCTAAGTGAAACTGATTTAGCCTCATGGGCTGCGAAATTCTAAATCCAACTCTGTACTGGGCTAACTTAGGTGCAAGTTATAATGATTATTATGCAGCTCAAATTACATACTTTCCAAAAATATCAATTTAATTTGAATAAAAATAAGCAGACTTCTTTTAAAAATACATAAGATGAATGGCGACTTCATAATCATGTTTTATATTTTGCACGTTATCTTTGCAAGTAGTAACTCAGCTATAGTAAAAGTCACGTTTCAAATAGAATGACTCCTGTACAATTTTTTTATATCTATATATTCATCCCTCTGTTAATTTTTCAATTATGCACTTTGTAAAATTATTATGCTAAGTATTCAGCGTTGCCATTAAAAGCTATTGAGAAAAGTCTAAATTTTTATTAAAATCACTGCAACAATTAAACGAAAATAATTTATTTTTTTTGGTAATAGATTTACTTCAACTGGATTTAGGGGTGTGGACCGTTACACAACTTTTAATTACATTGTAATATTGGTCATTGCATTAAAATTTGCTATTACCGTTATTTACCGTTTACATATTTTTACTCTTTTAATTTAAAAATTGCCAATTTGACGATATTTTTGGCAATAGTTTTTACATGGGGAAGAAACACCGCCGAAGTGGTGAAACTGGCAATGTTATTTGATAGACCTTACATTGCCCTTTCTTTTGCATTAAACAGAAAAAAAAACTATCGCTAATGGACGATGCTCAAGGACAGAGAGCTCTATGTTAAATGCACTCATTTTTCAACTTTTTACGCTTTTGCGCACTTCTACGATGATTTGGGAGGTGGGGACGACTAGAACACCTTAAGAGGCATTAGTACCGAGATTTTAATCAAAATCGTTACAGCCGTTTTTTAGTAATTGCTGAAAAACAAGATTTTTTCATGATTTCAACCTCATGCGCATGCACGATTTTAACGAAAACCTTAATGATAGGTCCCATGGCCACCACTTACCCGCACACCAAATTTGAACATCGTTGGTCAATTTTTTCGGAAGTTATACTGACCAATTACATACAGACAGACATTTTTTCTGGACCCCTTTTTGAAATCAGGGTGTTCCAAAACGTGGAGAAATGCCAAAAAAAAAAAAAAAAAAAAAAAATTACTGAATTGTATACTTTCATTACCCTATGTAAACATATGGGTAATTGAAAGTAAAAAGTAGTCACCTGACAAAAAGCAATCATAAAAAGTAGAAATTTGCCCCGAAAAACTCCGTTTCTGGCAAAACTGGAAATCAAGTAAAAAATCATGAAATATATAGGATATCAATGTATCGATATTTTTTTCATGCAATGATACAGTATCGATATTTTTTTGATCGATTTTTCTTACCTCTAGTACAGTGGTTGGTTTTACTGTTTTACAACTGATTTTTACACAGTTTTGCAACTGATTGCACTAATTATCCAGAATTATCGATGTGTTTTGTGTTCATTCTTCTTAAACCACTCTGATCTCGCATAGTCTGAAGAGTTGAAACCAAAGATGGGGGTCTCTGGTACCTGGAAAACTCTCCACCTGAACAAAAGGAAAAGGCTGATTGGAAAAGGTTCTTGATTCACCATTACCTTCTAGAAATTACTTATAAATCTCTTTATCATTTTTGAGTATTTAAAGAACCTTTCATATCATTTGACTATATCAGTTTTTTCATTTGCACCAAGATTTACACTTAAATTAAAGAGACAAAAACTTACTTGGATAGTATATGAACCACGTCAAGAGTTCTGGAAAACACGGTGTCAGGAGTTCAAACACAATGAAGAGACAAATTCTTCTGTCTACAATTATATTTCATCTGAAAAAACAAAATCTAAAGAACAGAGCCGTTTAAAATATATAATCGATATAAATATTATGAGGGGGCTTTTATTGTCCTCAAACATTTCAATACCAATCCTGTAATTTCAATACCGAGAAAAGTCACAAATTTTCCTCCAGGCAACACGTCTGTCTGCGCCTTTTTTCAAAACCAATAATCAGATGAACAAGAAATAACTATTATTTCACAGATTATTAAAATAATTTGGAAATATAATATAATAACAATAAAATAAAAATATGTAATACAATTTAAATGTATAAAATGTTCAAAAACCACTAACCAGTTTTTCGTAAGTAGACCGTCTTGCGCTACCCTCTACGGACACATTTATGAATTTCACACCAGGTACTATATGAGGAAAGGAACCCTATTTCTTCCCTTATGCAGAACCGAACTAAAATTGAAAAAGTATATACCAATTTGAAGACATCAACTTCTAACGTTCTATTGGATATTTTCAGTCTTAAAATTTATATAATGTTTGAGAAAAACTGTTAGAAGAGATAATCTGTGATATTTTCATAATTTACGTCGGGTTATGAAAAATAGGTTATTTTATTTCTGAAATTTTTTGAGCATGTATCCTTTCTTTATCAAAGCTTTTTTTTTTTTTTTTTACGTCTCACTTCAAACATGCTGCTTACAAATTAGCCCAGACAATGGAAGCCAAAAATGAGCCTATGTAGATGGCAGCAATATAGAAAAGATAAAATTAAGCACTTTGTCTAAGCAAATTAAGCACTTAGCCTAAAAAAGGGAATATCTAACTGAGATGAGCTTCCAATAAAGTAAATACTTTATAGAAGAAACAACTACAACGAAAAGTAATTACTACAATAAAATCCAAAAATGATCATATTTAGATGGCAGCATTATGGAAAAGGTAAAATTAAGCATGTTGAGAAAACCTAAAAATTGTAATGTCTAACTGTGATGAACTTCCAAAAAAGTAATTACTTTATGAAAGAGAACAACTATAAAGAAGAGTAATTATTTTATGAATGAGAACCACTACAAAAAAAGTAATAACTACAATGAAAACCAAAATGAGCATATGTAGATAGATAGTAGCACCATTGAAAAAATAAAAATTAAGCATGTTGTGAAAACATAAAAAATGCAATATCTAACTGTGATGAACTTCAAAAAGAGTAATTACATTAAAGAAGAAACAACTACGACGAAAAGTAGTACTACAATAAAAACCAAAAATGAGCACATGTAAATAGCAGCATTATTGAAAGGATTAATTTAAGCACGCTGTGGAAACCTAAGAAATGCAATATCTAATTGTGATGAACTTCCAATAAAAGTAAATAGTGCTAATTATTTTCTATATTGTCTAGTTAATTTATATTTAAAAGTAATAAGCATTAATTATTTCTAATTAATATACAGTTAAAAGTAATAAGTTTAATTTTAAATGCGCACAGTCCCACTGGTTTATAATATAACGAAAAAACGTCCTCAATACTAAGTATTTATTCTTTATTGCCTTATAAAATTTTCTTGAAATTTTCGTTTTATATATCAAAACTATTAGTGTCTGCAGTACACTGCATTTGGAAATTTATACTAACAATAATATTAACTACACCAAAATTCATAAAATGTTGTAATAAGTTTCAAAATGGGTTCGACGAAAAAATACAAGGATTCTCAAAGGATTTATGAATGGACAAAAAACCTTCCGCGAGAACTTTAATACAGGAACTGACGCACACTTTTGCCTCGAATGACAGACATTGCTTTCAGAAATCGATAGTGGTAAGGTGTCTTTCTGAATTCGTAGTCTGAAAAGAAACAACTGGATCATTCATCGCATGCTCTATTGCTGCACCTCCTGGTTGATCAAAAGTGTTCGAAGTCATCCATGTGCAATAGTCACAACCAACAAATTCAAAAACTGTATAAATTAAAATTCACTGATAAAAGTATTTACTTTCAAGTATTTTAAATATATTATTTAAATAGGACTTCTACAGCATAAGTTATTTATATGAGAAAATGATTAAACGGATGAATGATAACGCTTCAAATAGAAATAGAGAGATAAACTTATTGATTTTCATTAATTCCCAAATGTGATATTCTATGAGATTCAAACTTTTTTAACTATTAAAGAAGAAATACCTTATTTAATTGAAAGCTATTCATTTTCAATTTATTACCAAGATTTGGAAAACTTAGAAACGTGTTCATTTTTATCTATAATTTTAGTAATATATATATATATATATATATATATATATATATATTTAAATATTCTCTCCAAATGCTAATCCAATGTACTTACCACTCAATAAATACATAACAATTGAAATTCTCAAATTCCAAAATTCATATTTCGTTAAGCTCGATAACTTATAATTCATTTATGTAATTAAACTTTTCAGAATAATTGTGAAACAAACAACATATACTTTAAAAATCGCCAATTCCGTAAAAATTGCTGAAAAAATATGTATAATTTTTTAATACCGCTGCGTAAGTGGGGCATGCATCCATATTTAACAACAAAAGGGATTTTTTTTTCTCATTTTACACTATTGGAAAAAAAAGTAACTTTTGGCAATCGTAACAAAACTTCTTGAACATTTTTGTTAATGATTGTAAAGTAATCGTTTTTCAATTATGTATCAAAGTAAATTGTGGACCAAAACATCATTAAGTACATGTTTGAGTCTTCTATTGAAAAACATGGTCATTAATACTTAATGATGCTATAGATTCGGTTTAAGGAACCAGAAATAGAAGACCAACAATTAGGGAAGATGATGCAATAAAAGAAGGAAGAAGTTTACAAATTCCAATCTAAATGTGGGGTTCCCTTTTATCATATACAAGAGAGGCATATGCAGTGCAACATCAGATTGTTATCTTCTTTGGAAATAGTGTGTGTACCTGTTAAAGCAATGATTTGAAGGAAGTTGATGTCATGTTTCCGTTGATCTCTGTTATTGATCTCATGCTTCCAAATAAACACTAAAATCTATGTTACTGATAAAAGGTCAGCAACTATGTTATTGATCTCAAGTTTTTTTGGGTTTTTTTTCCAAATATACAATAGTGAATATAGATGAAATTGAATGTAGCTTTATGAGCGTATAATTTTATCAGTGTTTGATTGGTTGAGATACTTTGCATCACATTTGAATCTGATAAATTCACCTATTTTGTTTCTCCGAATATTATTTCAAAGTAAATGTAATGGAAATGTTGTTACCAACAAGAACTAAGGGAAGCACAATTCAATTAGATTATATTTCAGTTTAGACAAATCAGACAGGTTGCTACAAAAATGTTAAATTTAGTTTTATTTCTTTAGGTATATGAGGTAGGTACTTTATATAAATAGGAAAATATTTGATAGTGGAAAATCATTCACTCATAGTGAAGTATTGATTATTAGTGGATGATGTGAAAAATAATATTCTTGAAAAATTAAGTTACAAATTATTCCTCATTTTTTATACAACTAAACAAGAAAACTAATTAAACTTTCTTCCCTCCAAAAATTAAATGAAAAATAAAAATATATACTAATTCTAAAACGAAATAAACGTGTGAATTTTTATTAGAGTATCATAAATTATTATCTTTCATTGACAAAGTTAACAATTTTCATTTTGGATTTATCTCCTTTGTGTAGGGAAATGTAGCACATTTCTACCTTTTTAGAACATCCTAATTTCGAACAAAATAAGAGTCGGTATTGAACATGCCACAAGCTGAATGTTTCGTGGATACCATGCATAATATGTGTTCATCATTTTATGGAACGTGAAATATTAGTGTTCAACCTGGTTTATAAGTTACATGCATCAATTAAATTTTCTGGAAATAAGGGATTGAAGCGGGAATTTAGCTGTGGCGTGTATTTTAGCAAAATGTTAAAATACTTTCTTAAATGATAAAATGCAAAAATTTTATTTAGATGTTTTGCTAAAATATTTAATTATAAACTTAGTAAAATCTCCATTTTTGTTATCCAAAAATTAGACAAGAAGAAACAAACTGAAGGCTGAAGAGTAATGTTCCAGTTGATAGTTGGTATCGAATAGTTTTACATATATAATCCATAGTGAATTTACACTAAAAAGTGTATTAATTATTTTTATTAAAAATCAAAAGTGAAGAAACTCGTAACTCTTTTAAGATTATGCTAAAATGAAAATTGTGACTTTCGGCTTTTTACTAAATAAATTTTGTATTCCAATTTAAACACTGGATTAAAATCGCTATTAAGTGTCATGTTAAAACATATAACAGAATTCTGTTAAAAATAAATATTACACTCTTGACATTTCTAGAAAAATCACAAGAGGTCAGTTTAAGAAACAATTTGAAGTTTAGTAGAACCTGTACATTAAAATGAATATGCGTTACACCTAATGAGCGAGGTAATTATACTATGGCGATGCTGCTACATACGTTATGAACTATTTAATCAGTAAACATGAAATGTATAATACGAATTTTAATGGAGCTGTCATTAAGGAATATTCGTTTTGTATGTAATTCAAAATTAAAGCCACAAGCACGTAGTTAATAATGTATTTGTCAGAAAATTTTGATGGGGACTATAATTATAAAGCAATTATTGTTGTCGATGAGAGAAGATGAGGAAAGTACCGTTTCCTTGTAATCTGCACAGCCTTGAAATTATAAGTCTAAAACATTAAGTATTCATGGTTTGTTACTGCTCCTTAAAAAAGAGTAAACAAAAAAATTAACAAAAAAGTCATTTTTAAGAAATAGTTTGATAGGAAGAACTCGAGAATATTGTAACAAAATATATATTTGAAGTGTTAAATTGATTAAGATTAAATAAACAATTACAGTATACACACATAACTAAATTAAACAATATTAATTGCAATGACTTTTTGAAAAAGTATATTTGATAAAATGTATATCCTAAATCACTTGGATGTTTAATGTCATATAATTAATCAATCATGTGCACGTTTAAAAATGTTTATGAATTCATTAAAGTTCATAATTCATTATTTTGCTTAACTGAATATCAAAGCAACATTTTATAAATAAGAATACAAAACCTTAAAGTATGCAACATTATTTGATTAATTCTTTCTTTTAAGAGCTTTTTATTAAGAAAATCTCTATCTATAAAAAAGCCCTTATATTAAGAAAGTCTCTACCTAAGTGAAGCTGACACGAAAATAAAATGAGTATCTTGGTAAATTGGAATTATATTAACTAACTAGAGAAGAGCAAATTCAATTTTTCAATGCCCCGCCACAAGTCGAAAAAATAATATGTATAACCTCAAACAAAAAATAAACATATCCTCTTGATAAGAAAAGACATGGCTCGGCTTGATATCGATCAAACACAGTTTCCAAGGGAACCATTCAAGAACATTTCTTCCAAAGATTTGAACTTGCGAAAAGGTTTCTCTCTTTTTAAAAACTTTTTATGCAAAGAAAATGGCATCATCGAGAAGTGGAAAAATGACAGAGAAATATTTTGGCAGCAGTATCCCTAGACATCTAGATTTTAAACTAAAATTCACTTGAAATTTTTTGTATAGATTTTTTTTTTAAATGTTTTCAATTTCGATGTCTTATTTTAATGCACACGCGTAATGAATTGCTATCTGAAATAAGGACAACTTTCTGTTATTTATAAATTTTGAAAAGTCATAAATGATTCGGAAGTACTTAAATTATATTTCAGAAGCATCCATTCAATCTCTTTACAAAAAAAAAAAAAAAAAAAAAAAAAAAAATGTTTAATGAAATATGAAAATGCCACATCGACATTAACATATATTGTAAAATAAGTCTTTTTTGAAGATATCTATGAAAATCTTTTATGAAAGTGATGTCTCATTAAACATTACTATACGTTACCACGTTGGTGTCTTGTGTTAAAGGAGTTATTTTCAAACTAAGCATTAAATGTTTATCGGTATTTTCTTGATGAATTCTTCGTACTTATTTTGGTGTGTGTAACAACAAATAGATAATTAAAAACTACTTACTCCTATAGACGATCCAAATATATTCAACTTTCAGACTTGAAGAAAATTAACACGACTAAGACATCAATTCAGAAAACATACCACTCTTCTTTACATCCTAAGTAAGATCTAAGGTTCCAATCTTTGGCATGGTTTTATGAGCTATGCTGGGGTTTGTGAAATTGAGCTTTCTTTTCAATGTTTGGAAAAGTGAGCCAGGGGGAGTTTACCTGTGCACAGTATGTGGGGAGCTGTCGTGGTGAATACAGATATTCCACGCGTTTTCCAGATTGTCCTTACAGGGAGCCAACTTCAAGTGACAGAGGGACCGTATATGAAATGAATAAAATACGGATGAGAGGATGCATAACATTTAATGTTGTAAAAGACGTGCAGTTGACATAATATTTAATGTTGTAAAAGACGTGCAGGTGATATTACATTTAATGTTGTAAAAGACGTGCATCACTCAGTTTGTTGAATTAGTGCCACTTTAATTATGCTTTGAAATCTGATAAATATTCCATCTCGTGACAAGCAAATTTGTAATTTCTTGCCTTAAAACTAAAAGTATTTTCTTTTGCATTTTTTTCAGCTAAACATGAATATATGTCCACTCAAAAAGTGCACCATTAACTGATATTACTTGGCTAAAATTTAAATTTTTTAAAAATATTTTTCGATTTTAAGTATTTTTTCAAATCGACACTGTTATACTGTGAAAGATGATGGCGATTGTGATGCTGGAAAAACACTGGTATGATAACTTATCAGCAAAAAAAAAAAAAAATCATTTAGTTGATTTTTTTTTTTTTTTTTTTTGGTGTGTCTAAGAACTTTCATTTTATGAGCCGACGTAAAAAAACACTAAGTGTTGTAGATTATTTATCAGTATTTGTAATATCAGGAAGGTTGCCTAACATAATTTGCTTTAATTTTATCTTTAACGGATTTTTTTAATTATCAAGCAAATTCCCCATGAATAGAGGGCACATTAGGGTTAGTTTTACCCGTATATTTAATCGTTGAGACCATAATTTTTTGCCCTGATAGTATATACAAAAATTACGAGGAAGACGATGACAATTAATCTGTGCTTAATCCCCATAAAAAAAGATTTCGGAAAAGGTTGATGAGATGGAAGAAGATAAAAACGTCAAGTTATGGGATTTGCTGAATCTCAAAATCCTTGGTAAAAGGATATATAAAGTTTTTAGCACAAATTTTGGACTTTTATATTTATGATGATTTTCGAGTTTCATCAAAACAGAAAACACATGACACTCTTCTACGTTTTTTGAAAATCTGAATAGAAATGAATCAAACCTTTTTACCTGTGTCGATGCATTAAAACCCATACTAATAAAAGGTTTTTTTTCTGTAATACTTTTGTCGTTCGTCTAATAGGTCTTTGTTTCAGCTTGATAATTAAATAACTTCAGACAACAAGATAAATATTATCAATTAAACATATTTTTATGTACAACTGAATAAATATATAACTTCCCATATTCTTTCAAACATTGCAATATGTTCTTTCAAAATAAATACACACATTTAAGAACTAAGAATTTTTTACTAATTAATTATACAAAATTTTCCAATTTTCTTGCATCGAATTTTTTTTTTTTTTTTTAAACATGTAACCTTTATATAATTGAATAATTAATAGGATTAATTATATTTCAATAATAAAATTATTTAATTTACTTATTATTTTTTGATTTGTTATAATATTATTTAGTTAATTATAATAATTAAATAATATTTAATTACATAATTAATGATATTTAATAAATTATATATTAATTTTTAATGTATTCATTATTATATTTCTGTTAAATATTATTTATTTAATTTATTGACTAGGTCAATCATCAATGATTTAATGTAATAAATCATTCAAATATATCATTCAAAATTTTAAGATTAAATTTTTATTTCAGTAATTCTTGAGCAACTTTGTATGCATTAGTAAAATTGGAGGATAAGAGAATCAACCGAAAGATTCATGCGTGATATGAGAGAGTTGTTATTACGAGCGAAATATGCCTCTTTAAAGAATCGACTGAATAATAAAAGTAAATCATGCAATTTCTCTAAACTATAGATATTCATAAATTGCATAAAAATATATCCTTATAATTGTTCTAAGAATAAGCTTTCCGAAGTGCGAAAATAAAAGACGAATGAGTTAACGATCCTGAAAACATCTTTTTACATTTAGTGTATGACCCCTTTGGTTTTCCTTCACTAGTTTTTGCAGAGGTTTATTTATGACTTTTAAAATTACCCCTCAACAAGGCAACAATGGTGACCACCGTTTTTCGACTTTACTACCCTATTAAGAAAAATGTTCTAAACGACGCTCTTTTAGAAAACTGACATTTTCTTGGTGTCAGCCTATTTTGACCCCTTCAGAACCAAGATAGTCTTTAAAATGTCAGTTGTAACTGCAACTAGAAAAGTTGACGTTTGCTATTAGAGATGGTTAGATATGAAGTCGGTTAAGCTCATATACAAGGTCGAAATTACAATACAGTTATACATTGTGCTACATATTCCAATTGCATGTATTCTCAATATTAAACAAGCAGTAAGTTTGATTTCAATTTTTCATTTTCATTTTATTTCAATTGTATCTAATTTTTAATTATAAGTTTTATATTGTTATGGGGCTAGTTGGCATGTTTTCAAAACATATCTCAGTCATTTAAAGAAAATCATGATTAAATCGATAGTCGCGTTCACATTTTTATTTAATTATTAATTTTATTACACTATTGAGCATAAAATATAAATATCGAAGTCGTTAGCATCCAAACCATGAAATGATAACTTAAGTGATAGAGTATATATATATCTAAAAAACTATTTTTAAAATTATACATTTATACCTATTGAAGCTCTATCAAGCTTTATACCTATTGATAGTAAAAATATTCTTGTATTTATAGAACTGTAACTAAAATGCTAGCACAGGTGCTCCGAGCAAAATGAGAAAAAAAAAAAAAAAAAAAGGAAGAGTAAACAGACGTTTAAAAGTGGGTTTGCTTGATTATACAAATATTCATTATCCATTACATATACTAAGTTAATTCCAGTCTAAATACTACTCTGTAAGCTAAGCTTTAAAGTTAACTTCAAAATATCCGTCAATACCTCCCTCCCCAGAATCAATGTTCAAAGTAGCAAGAATAATAATCCCTACCCATACCAATGGAGACTCTATCCGGCAGGTGAAGATGTCATTTTGAGATCGGGTAAACAAACATCCTGTATATAGGCTAAAGGAAATCCAATAGAACGGGGTGAGTCAGCACAGATGTCATGGGGGGGGGGGGGGGGAAACGTTATAATCATTGCATTACTTTTCCGTACTTTGTACACTGGAGAATATTTGTTCTTATTTTTAAATTGATAGCATCTTGTTCAAGATAACATAAATAAAATATACCTCATGTTTATGATATTTACTTAGTATTTCTATAATGTTCGTATTTTGTTTTATTATGTCTTTTTATTCAATAAATATAAAATTTATGTATAGGGGAAGGTGTTGCACCCTCTGACCATATTGTTCATTCGAACCCCAATTCTGTGGTGCTCTCTAGTATCACTTTATGAAAATCAATGTAATTAGTGCATAGTTACTTTACTAGAGAGAGTTCAACCTACTATTGACTATTTTAACATTGATTACTTTGACAATACACGATTCTCGTGAATAATACTAATCCATTTCCAAAATAAAAATTTAAGTTTATTTTTTATATTGTTTTCCTTGATAATACTTTTTATGTTAAATCTTTGGTGATTAAAATCTTTTGAGATAGTAGCTATACACCTTAGAAAATATTTAGGGGCTTTTGAAATTCCTTATCTTAACCCTAAACATGTAGCATGCTTTTTAATTTGCCCTGTCATGATGTTGTACCTTTGACCATGATCAGTTGTTGTTCTTTAAGATATTCAGAAGTGTTACTCAGATTGATGCCAGAAGAAACCTCTGAAAATATTTATCTTTCTTATTTTGATGAACCATCAACGAGTGGTTCAGCTTCAATGTAGCAGTTCAGATCGGTCATCTCTTGTTGCACCTGAAGCTGTGAGGCCTTGTCCAAGAGCATAGGCAAGGAAAATGTCAAATATATGCCAGTCTAAAAGAAATATTGTATCCTGATTGATACACCTGAAAAACTTATCAAAGCTTAAAAATGAAAAGCAACATCTAAAACGCAAGACACCGCATACAAGCAAACCTTTTTCCTAAAAAAATTAATAAAAAACTTTTTCTCCCTGAAGACAGTTCTGAATCCGATAGCGATACCAAAATTTCTTCCGGTGATAGTGACTTTAATCTGCCCGATGAATGTCGCGAATTAGATGACCAGCTAGAATTTGAGACTTGGAAAAAGGAAATTTTGTTCTTGTTAAAATTTCAAATAAAAAAAAACAAAAAAACTGTTAAGTATGTTACTGCAGATATCTGTGATATCTGCAGTAAAATTTTCCAGTGTTCTGATTATCCAGATAATCATGTATTAATTATTCAGTGTTGAGCATAGAGGCACCTTGATCCATTAGCATTTATTCTTTTAGTTTTATTTTCTCACACTAGAGGCTCTAGATCAGCGTTAGCCACTACGCGTCCCGCGACAGATTTTTATGCACCACTTAAGATATAAAAAATCAAATTTCAGAGTATGGACCTTTTTTTCCATAATTGTAATTTATCCGAAGTAATATTTGCTATGTAGAACTGAGTTCTCCACTATGTACCCGAGGAAACTTTATGAAGAAGCTTTCAGCAAGGGGGTTTTCATCAAGAATAATTACAGGAATAACTTAACTAAACCTCATTTGGACAATTTATTAAAATTGATTGCAACAAATACTCTGAAAGACATAGACTCTATCATAAAATAAACTGAGCTATTTCGACCGCCAACGACTTACAATTGATATTGTCTAAAACGGAGTATTCTGGAAGTACAACTGCAATACTTTTACTAAAAGTTAGGTCAAGTTGCACTGTCACATTGAAGCATTAGATTCACTTATTTTTAAGACTTTAATTTACTTATAATGAAAACTATTTTTTTTTTTATTTATTTGAAAAAGAAAAGAAAAAAAAGATTAAAATAACAATTGTTAATTTCATTAAGATAAGAAATTCATATTTTATTGCAGTTTTCAGAAAGGCTATATATTGTAAAATCAATAATAATTAAAGATACATATTTTGGCGTATCCTGAAAATCTCGAACATAAGTAATACGGCCCGTCTCTAAAAGTTAATGGCGAACGCAGCTTTAGATAATCTACTTGAAATTGGAACTAAATATATGATTCATGGCCAAGCATTGTTTATTTTCCTAGCCTGATGCCATTGTAAAAGGTTCTTTTAAAATTCCACATATTAAAGTACAATTTTGCAGGTAAGATAACAGTTTATTTTCAGTTTGATGAATGTGTTTTCAAATAGTTTCTTTTACTAAACAGAGTGTAATACTTTAGATAATGATTTGTGTCATAGTTTGAAATTTATTTGTTGAGCTAAAACTGTCTAAAAGTAAATATTTTATACCAATGGGTGATGGACCACAAGAAACGGGGCAGTTAAAACCTATGCTCAACATGCTACATCATTAAAGCTATGTTTTGTTTAATGCATGGTAAGGAATAATAGTTATTTGGTGAACTTTACATTTCAAGAGAGACATGTATGTATATAGCTTTTTTGATTTAATTATAAAACAAAAACAATAATAATAGATTGAAATATAAAAATATTAAATAACAATCTATGATATTCCTGAATATTTTTCTAGAACATTCTGTAAAACACTTTGACTGGAGAATATATCTTCTAGCTTTAAAATAACTTGGATCAGGCCTATTAAATCTGAAGCATTTTCGAATCATGGATTCCTGCAAGTGTCTTCATAATAGATAATCCAACTTTAAACCTTGATGAAAGTAACTCATTTCAAAAAGAAAAACAACTATTAGATTATGAAGATGATTGAATAAACAATCACCACCTGATAAACATATCGCTACAAATGTCATTGACAACAGTTTCAGTGAGATTGCTGCCATTTATTCTTTGTCAAAGCAAAAAGCAAAGAAGAATGGTTAAAACCATGTAAAAGGAGGGCAGACGTTGATTGCAAGCTTATTACAAGCACTTCTGAATAAAAATGCGCTCAGTAAATAGAAACTTGCTAAACAAAAATCCAAGACGTGTGGAAAAAGACCTTAATATGCAAACCAGACAAAACAACTCTGAAGATGATACTTATGTTTTGATTGACGATTCAAGTGATGAAAAAGTCTAATTTGAAGATGATGCAACAGACCTTGTCAACACGAATTATTGCTTTAAGACCATTAAATTCTAAACAAAAAACTCTTTATTAAGTTGGAAAAATAATAAATCTAGTAAGAGGAAATGACAAGCAACTAAATGAATTTAATTTTTAGAAACAATCTAAATTGACTGCAAGATTTTTTTAAACCAGACGTAGAAGATAAAGTTGCATAAGAATAAATAACTTTGTGATGCGATCGGGAAGAGCTTCCACTAAGAGGGATCAATCGATGTTACATATCAGTGTTGATATTAATCATTATAACTGTCAGCTAATGTGTTCCTAAGTGTCCAGTGTTCAGTGAAAATGTTTATCCTAAGTTTTCAATGCTAATCTTAAGTGTTCTGTGAGAAGGCTTTTATCACTCATGTCAATTTGTAGTGGTACTTCACATGGGCTTAAACTGACCCTTCAGGAGGTTCAAAGTCTCTCTGGAGGTTAGGGTGGGGTCACCCAAAGGACCACCTTGACCCTATTCATACAATGTTTTAAAAATTTATT